>JAEQBH010001639.1:0-464873 GCA_016808115.1 Tetrastigma voinierianum
GTTGTCTATTGTGTCGGATAGAATCGAGATTTACGTCAAGGTTACGGAAGAATTCTGATCGGCTTTGAGCCTTAAAATTTGAATTTTAATCTGCTAGCATTCCATCCATGAAACGGATGGGCAGTCGAGAGAAGATTGGTCGGTGCTTTCGAAGATATGCTCCGAGGTTGTGTCATGGAATTTTCGGGAAGTTGGGATAGGTATATTCATTGATGGAATTTGCCTATAACAATAGTTTTTCAATCAAGCATTGGTATGGCACCATATGAAGCTTTGTATGGTGAGGAAATGTAGAACTCACGTGTGTTAGACGAGTGAATGACGAAGCGTAGAGTCGGACATAGTAAAAGATACATAGAGAAGAAATCTGAAGTTATTCGAGAGGTTAAAGGCGGCTAGTGATCAAACAGTCGTATGCTAACCTAAGGAGAGATATTGAATATAAAGTGGGAGACCAGGTCTTCTTAAAGGTATCACCATGGGAAGAAAATTCTTAGGTTTGGTCGAAAATGATTGAAGGTCGAGTTCATAGGGCAGCTATGAGATTTTGGAACGTATTGGCCACAATGGCTTATCGATTAGCACTCCTACTGAGTTGGCCAAATTACGATGTGTTTCATGTGTCGATGCTTCGGAATCGCTACGATGGAGGTATGTGCAAAGAAATACGAAGATTTGTCATTTGATGAGGCCAAAGGCCATTCGGCTCGAGAGGTGAGAAAGCAGTTCTTGGAACAAACAAGTACCATTAGTGAAAGTTCTGCAGCAACACCATGGTAGAGAAGAAGGTACTTAGGAGCAGTAGCCTGAACCTGATATCATGACTCTTCGAATCAGGTATGAATTTCGAGGACGAAATTCTTGTTAAGGGGGGGAGAGTTGTAACACCCCAATTATACCACTAACGGTTTATAACCTGTTTTGGGTATAATAAGCGTAAATAATATTTATTCGGGAATAAAATAAAGATAAAAACAAAAGTAGGAATATCATCAAGTTAAAATTACAAATAATAAAAGAAAGATTTAGAGATATTGTAAATATTATAAGTGATTTACCAAATATTATAAGAGGTGGAGGACGAAGTAAAATAAAAAAGGGATAAGATCGAGAATAAGGATAAGACCAAAAGAAATATCTTATTTTGGTCTTGGAAAAAGAAACAAATACGGACAAGAGAGAAGAGAAGAAAAGAAGAAGAAGAAGAAAGAAGATCACGGGTATGGAATTCACCCAAATTTGAGTATTGGTATGGAATTTGAGAGTATGGAGTACGGATACATGTCTTAGGTTGTATGGAGCTGTGAATATTTGTATGAATATACATGTCTTAGGTTTGACTCTGATCTCATTTCTTGTTAAGTTAAGTTGAGAGAAGAGCTCCTGGGATCCTAGATATGTGCTTTAGGAAGGGTCTAGTTACAAGTTGAACCAAGAGAAAATTCCCTATTTTGATCATATACGAGTATGTGGACCTTAGAGCGAGTTTTTAGATTGATAAAGGGAATATGGAAGTAAGTTCTTCTGATACATTGTAGCCACGTAGTGCTTGATGTTAGGATTTTGAATTTCTCGATTTGGACCTGCAGCCAGACTAAGTTATGGTCCTTTTTACTGGGGTCAGCCCAGCCTAAATCTGGTAGGGATCGGTTACGCGATTCGGATCAACTAATGGACCTTGGGAGCAGAGTTTTGAACCAGAAGTAAAAGAGAATTTGGAAGTAAGTCCTCCTTGGAAGTGTAGCCACATCAAGGAACTTGATGTTGGAAACTTTGAATTTCTTAATTCGGACTCAGGTAGACCAAGTTATGGTCTTTTTACTCTGAGCAGTCAAATGGGTGAAGGAGGTGTATAGAGGTCGTGACGGAGGTCGCGAGACCTCATGCGTGAGAGGTCGGATCTGGGAGGCTCGGCTCGTCGAGGCGGCTGCGCATGACCTCCCGACTTCGGAAGGTCATATCTCAGCCGTCCCGAACTCCAATTTGGGTGTTCTTGGACTCTATGGAAAGCCCGTTAGGTCAAGAATCCATCCATATGCCTGAGGAGATTATTAGATGTCAAACCAGGGGTGTTAGACTGAGCTCGTCGCCGGTGCCTTTCGTCGATTCGGTCATTCGTCAAGGCCCATTTTGCGCATGACCTCAGGAAGGTCATATCTCCTTACGTCCCGAACTTTCACGATTTGGTGTTCTTGGACTCTATGGAAGCCCATTGAGTCAGAATCCATCCATATGCCTAAGGAAGATATTAGATGTCGGACCCGAGGTGTCGGATTGAGCTCGTCGCCCGGTGCAGCTCGTCGGTTAGTCGACTCTTCAAGTGGCTGGCATGACCTCAACCGAGGTCATATCTCTTTAAGTTTAATTCCGATTTGGGTGTTCTTGGACTCTATGGAAAGCCCATTGAGTCAAGAATCCATCCATATGCCTGAAGAAGATATTAGATGTCAAACTGAGGTGTTAGACTGAGCTCATCACTTCAGTGCAGCTCGTCAGTTCAGGTCGACTCATCGAGGCGGCGCGCATGACCTCAACCCGGAAGGTCATATCTCCTTGTTGAACTCCGTTTGGGTGTTCTTGGACTCTATGGAAAGCCCGTTGGAGTCAAGAATTCATCAAATAGACAACTTGATAAGATTGGGACTCATATTAGTTCGAAAACATAGAAAACAGTAGAGCGGTCTGAGTAACCATAGTTATTTGTATTATGAACGCCTATTATGAATTCATAAATAGCTCATAAATTATACGATTATAACGCATAGTTATTTATGCATATAATGAAGTATGAAAATGTAAGATATGAATAATGATTGTATATATATCTACGTATGATTCAGAGATGACAATAATTATTCGGGAATATGAGATATATCTTGAACTATAAAATACACATATTGATTTATGCACTTAGAACACGAGTAGAGGGATAGATGGGCATGCCTATTAGGAAAAATAAATTCTGTCTGAGTTCGATATTCCGGCCCAGTTAGATTCGATGAGATCGATCCAGTTTGGATCGGTGTACAGAAAGAAGTCCTACCGGCGCCTCAGAAACTCATGGATAGTCATTTTATGCGAGCAGTGATGATCTGTCGAATTATATTATGTCTGAAGCTCAGGACCCTCATGGACCATTGTTTCATACAGTGAATATAGCGCATTTGGGCCCTCATGGATTATAGTTTCCTGTATCCACTTCTAAGGTTTATCTGAGACATGAAACATAAAGAAATTAGTTGAGTATATCTGAGGAAATGTAGAGAGAATACATGACATGATATGAGAAGCATAGCAACTGTATGTGATAATGATATCTGATTACAAGAATAAGAAGTAAAGTCTGAGGATTGACATGAAAAGTATATGGAAGATGATAAGAAATAAAATGATTATGAAAAGTATTTATATATATGAGAAATAGTAATCTGTACACATGCTATATATTATATGCATTTGTATAGAAGTGTGATGACCCTTAGCCAAGAGGTCATTCCTGTGTGTATAATTCCCACTAAGCGTAAAGCTTAGCAAGGGTGTTAATCTGTGTAGGTACGAAGAGGAGACAGGAGGACCGGGCCATGTCGGTCAGTAACGTGATAGGTCTTACCTTGGAAGACCTTAGGTGCATTTTTGTATATGAAGTTTATGAAACCAATGTAAATATTATAGATGTTAGACCTTCCATATATGGAGCTTGTATATATATTTGTAATCCGCTGCTACGGAATATAATACAAGTTAATTGTTTAACATTATATGAATATGCAAGTGTAAAGGTTAAAAGTTTAAAAAAAAAAAAAAGAGTGACCCTCACTTAACATCCTATCTTAGGTTGAGCGTCACGGTTTAGTGGTATGAGCGTCAGTTTGGTTCGGACATGATCGGGTCGGATCGGAGAAAGGGTGTTCTGATCAAAGTCGGGGACAAATCGAGGAGTTGCCTGGATGCGTGGTGGGGTGAGTAGACATATTGGTTGTTGATGTGGGCTTGACATGGATGGAGTTAATGACCATCGGGTTGTCGATAATTGAGACTGAGAAGTAAGGTTGAATGTACCGTCTGATGGATTTGGGCTTAGAGGTTAAGGCCTTTAGAGAGAAGCCCGGGTATAGATGTTCTCCCCTAGGATGTAGGGTGAGAGTTGACCTGATAGGTCGGGATTATGAGTGAGAGATCTCTCAGATTCTACTCATGGTGGGCCCCGGGATTGGGTGTTACACTATGACATTATTGCGTTTATGTGCACGGTAACATCGCGTCGAGTAGGGTGTGGGTGCACGGTATGTTCATTCACCACTCTTGGTGAGTGTGAGTCGAGTTTGTCTTAGGGACTACATCCCATGAAGACTCATAGTTCGAATCAGGAAATGAAGAGTAATTAAAGTGTGTTGGGCAAAGCGAAAAAGGGGTCGTTAATCCCCTAAGGTGAGAAGCCGAAGAGTTATGTTGCTCGAGATGAAAACACACGGTCAGGTTATCACGCAGACTTAGAGTCGAGTGATAGGAGTCGGGAGTGACTCGAGATGAAAACACACGAACATGGTTGTCACGTAGACTGAGAGTTGAGTGATAGGAGTCGGGGGTGACTGAGTTTGGATACCCTTTAAAATTGCATTGGGTGTTGTTGGTAGCAAGGGCTCTGTAAATGGATGTCATGCATGGCATGGATTGAGTTGACAGTCCATTGGATTGTCAATGATTGTGACCTTGGAGAGGTTAGCGTTTACACACCAAGCAAGGGTTGTGTAGGGTTACGTGTGTATGGATTACATACGGGTGTTAGAGGGCATGTTGCGAACATGTGTCCTGGATCATAAGGGTAGAGGATTAATTGCCCTTAGTGGAGTTCGCCTACGACAACAGTTATCAAGCGAGTGTCTGAATGGCACCATGAGGCTTGGCATGTGGGAGGCCGCGGGTCAGATTAAGTTTGGTAGAGTGGAAGAGCTCCATCACTAGTCGATCGATTAGAGACCTTAGAGAAGGCGAGGCTTAATACGACCGACGTCTTCTCGGCTCAGGCCAGGAAATGACGGAAAGGCTATCACGGATGTACGACGTCGACCTTTAGAGTTTGAGGTTAGTGATCGCGTTTCTTGAAGGGGATGCCTAAGAGAGGAGTGATCGAGTTCGCGGCGGAAGCTATCAGCCCAGGGTTTATTGAACCTTTGAGATCTTCGAGAGGGTAGGCACGGTGTGTATCGGTTCAGCGTTCTTAATCCCGGCATGTCCAGGTGTCCAGGTATTTCCGTCTCCATGCTATGGAAATATACTCCAGATCTAGCTCATGTGGTGGATTGGGGGCGGGTGGGGTTAATGCTAATGGGGCTGAGGAGGGACCAATGTGCATTTTAGATAGCCATGATCGGGTTTTGCGGCCTTAAGATCGTGAGGCTAGTGGGGTGCCCATGGCGACCTTTGTGGAGTGGAGGAGTCAACGTTGGAGCGCGAGGACACGATGCGGGCTACCTATCCCTTCTTGTTTAGGGATGAAGGTACGTAGTTTAGTTGTTTAGCAATTAAATGACTAGTTACATGCATGGTAGAGTGCATGTTGCATATGCATGTGTTTGATAAAGATCGTTTCGAATTTCAGGACGAAATTCCTTTTAAGGAGGGGAGAATGTAAGACCAGAAATTCGATTACGGAATAAGGGGCAAAATCGTAATTTTATTATAAAATTGTAATTTCGTTAAAAATCCATAATTAATTCTCTAGATCTCGGATGATGGGAAGCAGTTGTACCGTTAGAATGAAATGCGTGAAATCTAGCTAACTTAGTAAATTTCGTCAAATTAAGAGACGATCGAGTTAACCGTTTTCGAGGCATAGCGTTTCGGTCTTAGTAAAGCGATTTTCGATGAGACGAAAGTCACGTATAACAAGAATACTCATGTGCCGTAAGTGGTATGAGTAGAGAAATGATGAAAATGGGCGTAGAGGTAGTAGAATATTAATTACGGTAAGAAGGACATAGATGGCATTATTGGAATGGTTTTAAATGAGGAGATAAGGCGAGATAGAAATGAGTATTTCATCTCCTTCAAAAGTAAGCGAAACGTGGGAAAGAATTTGGGGATCAGAGTGGCTTACTTGATTTGAGCTTTTTAGAGAGAACTTCTCTCTAGAGATATCGGGAGATCAGGCTGGGTTGGCGGTCTTTGGGCCCGAGAAGGAGAAATGTTCTACGCCCGGGACCCAGGAGGCTGCGCGTGGAGCTCGAGGATCCAGGAGTTTCTTCAAACTCCTTGAGGTAAGTTTCTCCCTACTTGGGTTTTATTCCCATTTATTTTACTAATGTTTCGGTTGAATGAGGTCATGAGGGGCCGTTTGATCGGTCCCAAAACATGGGATCGGGTGTTAGAAATTCTTTGGGATTTTTCTCACCATCGTGACGGTCGAAAATTTAGTGGGTCACGGGCTGTTTGGAGTTGATTTAAGTTTACATTTGTAATGCGCATCATGTGTTGGTTTGATTGGGCCGGGAATGGCCGTGGATTGCGGGTTCACAAGGTGAACCGTTGATTTGTGATTTTTCGGGAATAGTAACCGAGGGTTTCACTATTCCCGAAACAGTGTTCTAAAAATATATTTTTGTGAAAATATGTGTTTGGTCGAGTGATTTAAATCAAATTACTCGTGTGTGATCATTAGCCCAAGGGAGCTAATTTTGATGTATGAGTTGTAGAATAATTACATAATATGATTGTGTGATTTAATTTTTATGTGAATATATTCATGTTTATATATTTGCGCTAATAGTTAAGACTGTATTGGAATTGGCATACATGTGCATTCCATATGCCTTTGGAACATCCACAAGTTTTAGGAGTTAGTGCATGAGGCAGTCCTAGAGGAAAATGGTTCGGAGGGTAGTCTAAAATATTAATCATCGGAGGGTAGTCGAATGAAGAAAAATATCAATCATTCGGACGGTCGATTGATATTCATCGGAGGGTAGTCCACAAACAAATAATATATCAATCGTCGGAGCGGCCCAATTGATATATATATATACATCGGAGGGTTGTCCACTATTAGAACTAATATTCTCATACAAGGCTTAGGCGAGTGTGAGAGAGTCGGTGAGGACTCGGGATCTGAGTTGGTCATGTAGACATTCAAGTAGGATCATGCATTTGCTTGGATGTGTGTTTACTTTGAGAACATTGCACTGCACTTAGGTGGTGAGTAACCCACTTAGGGCGAGTTCTCCCTCTTGAGCTTTAGCTCACCCACGATCGTGGATCCCCCTTTTTGCGAATACGGGGGTGTGCGAGGAGGCGGTTCGTCCTGAGATTTATTGTGAAAGAGTAGGGATGTGGCTTTGGTGTCACGTTAGTAGCATGTATTAGAAGTGCTTTTCATTTAATATATGTAGTGTTTAAGAGTGAAAATACTAACTCTTGTAACTATTGGGTATATAGTTGGTTTCATAGTTGGCATGTACATTGAGTACTGTTTATGGGCCCAAGTGGTCGTATTGGATATACATTGCATATATTGGACTGTTTGGGACAGGTAAATGCAGGTTTTGTAAATGGGTAGAGTTCCCCGTATAAAGGAGACTCTGCCCGATTTTATGAAGTGGCATCGGGTAACCCGACCTCCACTTGTATTCCGCGGGTTGACAGGTAGTCAACGAACCCCCGGGTTTTGGGGCGTCACCCGAGGTTTAAAAAGAAATGGAACTAGGACAGTTCTTGGAAATTCCCATACAGATTTTTGAGGGTTTGAGGTTGCTGCTCCAATTTAAGTGTTGTGGAATTGTTTTTGGATGAATTCAAGTTGGTTTGAGGTATGAATTATAGAAGTTGTATGGAGTGAATTGGCATCAAAGTGGGAAAAATAACAAAATTTGGGCAAAATATGGAAGGTGTACAGTGCATGAGCGTTGTACATATCTTTTATGAAACAAGTGTGCAGTTTGGACAGTAGTATGAACACACAATGTTTTTCACTGTTTCGACCGGTTTAAATATTTTAGCCCATAACTTGCTCATTTCTTATCCGATTTGAGTGATTCATGAGGCCAATTAAAATATGAACTTCAGGAGAACCAAACCTAAATAAATAAGGTCATCAAATTCGGATCTAAGTGGCCTAGAAATTCACTCAAAGTGGGACCGTGTGCGAAAAATTCTGATTCCAGCTTTGGACATAGAGTAGTCGGGTTGTTTCGGACGTAACTTGAGTTTCGGTGCTCCGAATTGGGTGATTCCAGTTGGAATAGAACCCTTAGCACCTTAGATTTAAAAGAGTATAAAGAGTGTGACTAATTCTAGGAAGTACGTTAAGTTATACGATTAATATGTGCGTCGTATTCGTTTGAGTTGTAGGTTAAAAGTAAAGGCGGGATAAGTGTGGAACTGTGCTCTCAAGTTTAGCAAGCAAAGAGGTGAGTGTTCTAAACTCATTTTCAAAATACTAGTGTATTATTATTATAGTTATAAACTGTTTGCTTGGTGTTTAATGGTTTTGAATTGTTAAACCATGTTTAAAACAATGAGTTTAGAAAGCAAGTAATGGTTCGGATGCATCCAATCATACCTTTAGTTGAAAAGCAAGCAAATGGTTTTGATTTAAACCATAATTGAAAAGCAAGAAAATGGTTTTGATTTAAACCAAAATTGAAAAGCAAGCAAATGGTTTTGAGTTAAACCATTTTTTGAAAAATATGAGTGGTTTTAAATGGTAAAACCATTTTTCAAGCAAGCAAGCAAGTAAGTAAATGGTTTTTGAATTGTAAACCATTTTTCAAGCAAGCAAGCAAGCAAACAAATGGTTTTGAATAATTAAACCATTTTTCAAGCAAGCAAGCAAGTAAGCAAATGGTTTTGAATAATTAAACCATTTTTCAAGGCTTAAGCAATGGTTTTAAATTGTAAAACCATTTTTCAAAGCGAATAAGCCAAAGCAAAAGAATAATTGCGAAAACAGGCCTTAAGTGCTAGCTAGACTTTTGGTGACACGTGCTAGAGCATGGAACTCTAACTAAGTATGGTGATGGCGACACGAGGTCCAATTCCACCGTGATGCGGAAAAGGTGAGCGTGGACAAAGGTCGCTTCCAAGCACGATTAGAGCAGGTTCGGAATATTCCTTTAGGGTATGTGAAGCAAAATAGGCCTCCAATGGTTGATGTTTTATAAGCATGATATACAGTTTTGAAAAATCAACCATTGGTTCCCAGTCGCCTAGGCTTCCGGAGAGTTTTAAAGCAAACGGTTGAGCTCAGGCTCCCATTTAGATTTCAAAATGATCGGTTGAGCCAAGCTCCCGTGGGTTTTATTTTCAAAGCATGTGGTTGAGCTCAAGCTCCCATTTTTATGAAAAGGTTTGAGAAACTTTTTAAAGCAAAGGTTTGTGAAAGGTTTTAAGAAACTTTTCAAACAAGATAAAGCAAACAAGAAAGATTTTAAGAAGTTTTATAAACTTAAGCAGCAGTACAAAAGCAATGAAGCAAGAAAAGTTTTAAAAACTTTTTAAAAAGCAAGCAGAAGAGTCTGAGCAAGCAAGCAAAGAAAAGTTTTAGAAACTTTTAAAGCAAGCAAAGCAAAGAAAAGCTTCTGGAAAATATTTGTAAAAGAGAGTTGTACATTTTTTAGATGTTTTCCGGAAAAGAAAAACATTTTACAAAAACATACACTCACTGAGCTCATTTAGCTCATTATTTTCTATTTTAAAAACTATTTTCCAGGTACAGGTACGCAAGACGCTGGAGCACAATAGGATTGGTCCTGACATCAGTTTAAGTGCTGTGTATTAATAATATTTTGTAAGAACATACTTTGAATTTGTATATGGAACATATGTATGTACATAGTTTAGTATGATGGGAATGTGTTGGTATGCTGGTTGCCATATTTTGGATATAGTGGGTTATGGATTGTGCCCTTGCCCATATTACGGAGGTGGGCTATGTGTGCAGCCGTCATGCTGCCGAAGTTTTCATTTGCTAGATTTTACCAAATCTTAAGTTTGAAAAATAAAGAAAATTTTATAGGAGGTTTAAGCAAGCAATGCGGCCGCTTCACGGGGGATTTCTAGTCGTTGGGGTAGCGACAGGGATTTACGTGGTGGGTTTAACATCTGCCCGGCCGTTAGGGGTGGGGGGTGTGTCAAAGCTTGTCTAGCTACCTAGATTAAAAATAACAACAAAAACATATAGGAGTTACCTCTACATCGAGAAGACATAAATCAGAATCTAGAGGAAGCTCCGATGGACTTGGTATATGAAGGATCATCCAACTCTGGGATGCAAGAAGGGAGGATTTTGCTTCATAAGAATATCTTTGAATTGAGGATTAGTGATGCGAGATAGAGTTTTAAGATATACATAAAATAAATAAAACAAAATTTTTTATTAGTTGTATTAGGTCAAATTATAATTATTAGTTAGAAAATGAATTTCAATTTATATGGTATCAATTAGAGTCAAATTATAATTCTTTGTTAGAATCAAATTGAGTGTTTGGTCCATTTAAAAATTCTTAGAGAAGCCTATAAATAAGGCTAATTGATGTAAGTCAAAAACATATTTTTTGTTAAGTTATGATATTACATCTATTTGCAATCTTTGTAACTTTCAATGGTGAGACTCCATTGGCTTTCTAGGTGAGACTCCTAGAAGACCTTAGTGAGATTCTAAGATTTCTACCTATCCCCTTCTAGTACTTTCTTTGTATTTTTATCTAATTTTCCCTATCACGATCTCTTATCTATATATTTTTAATTTACCCTTGTTCCTTTTCCCTAAACCTAGATTATAAAAACTCTTCTTTACCATCATGTAGGTAGCCTTTCTAGGGTTGTCGTACATCAATACGTGTTTGTGCTAGAATAAACAGCTAAACGAGCTTCTTGAATAGATGAACATACATACTTTGTCAAAAAAAAAACAATAAGAACCATTTGTGGTTAGTGTTTTACAAATTCAAAAGAAGAAAAGTCCATTCCATTCCATTGTTCACACTCAAGCATATAAATTCAGACTTCTAGAGGGATGGGGTGAATCCAAATGGGCGTTTAGATTTAAGCGAAATTACGAAGCATGTCGAAATTATAATCATGGTGCTAAAAAAGCCAAATCTATTTTGATGGGAAGGACCATCACGGGGTGGGATGCCTATGGAATGAAGGTTTATCTTCTCTTCCAAGTACAAAAGCTTAAAAAATGAGAGAGTATATTCATATTTCTCCGAGTTCGGTTGATCTTCACAACTCTTTCTGTTAGCAATTATGTGCTCTTGGGTCCCACTTAGTATTCTCAAATTTATAATAAATATAATTTATTATAAGAACGGTTATTTATAATAAATATAATTTATTATATGACGGTTATTTATAATAAATATAATTTATTATATGAAACGATTATTCCTTGATGTAATGGGTTTTAAGGTTTCTCTTTGAGTTTTTTTCATACATATTTTGAGAATCTGAGCAGAGGAAAGAAAGAATATTTCACATTCTTTGGTTTTCACTCTAAGTGTTCTAAGATTCGAGTTCTACGTCGATTCATTGTGCCCACACACATCGTACCACCTGAGATAGATCACGGAAGATCGGGCTGGTCTCAATTAGCGTCACATGGAATTGGGCGGTGTAGATCGTTGGTTGCGTCTTTATTCTTTGTAAATCGTGATTAATAGATTCAACGGTTGGTGTGGTGATCTAAGTCTAGTTAAAGATGCAAATCTACATGGAAATGTTTATTTAATATTGAATTTTAGATCTGATTGCGTATTTAATCATATTGCGAATCCGTCTTGTTGTGTGTTTTTCGCTGATTGGTATCGAGGAGCATGCTATGATTGGATATGTGTATCTAGGTATTCAATAATGCATGTAATTTTGATATTGATTTAGTATATGGCACTTAGGTTTCTATTTGTTGTTAGATCGCATGGTGGAGATACATTAATTTTATGATTTTGTTCATGAATGGATGTATTATTTTAATGGTTTACCTAGTCATGGTAGATTTTGATTGTATTAATTTTTGGGTTTATAGCGAGGAGGTGGTCATAAGATCGGGTTTCCTTCACAGTTTTATTTATTATTTACATTTTTTTAATTAAAAATAGTTGTAATTTTAAATTTCAAATCTGTGAAATCTATACACCTTCATTATTTGGAAGCTAGGAGAAGATCTGGACACCATACCAGGCGTGACCGTGAAAGCGTTAGAGGAGGAGGAGAGGCAGCGTGGTGGACGGGATCGCGGTGCAGAAGCGTCGTCACGCGCCTACGCGCCGGTGGGTTCTGGCGTGGTCCTCGCTCATTGATAGTCTTTGGGCTCGTAGGGCGCGTCTTGAGTCGTTTGGCGCTACTTGCGTGTTTGGCTCGTCGTGCGAGTGGTGGTTCTTCCACAGGCGGTTTTTGATTTGGTGGACGCGGGACCTACTACCCTTCAAATTAGAACATGTTAGGGTTTTAAAGTTTAATTTATTTTAGTTTTGGGCCTTTATGCCTTTGTAAACTAAAATAATTGGGCTGAACCTTAGGATATTTGTAATAGGCCCATTTTTAATTTTTGGAAAACCATGGATTAGGGTTATTTTAATTAATGCTTTTGTGAATGGTTTAAATTATATGCTTATAACATGTTTTATGTGATAACATACCATATAGAATAGGTGGTGCCATATAATTTGCATCAATGATATTTTATGTGCATAATAATTATTATGATTCTATTATCCTAGTTTAATAATTAATATGGAAAAATTATTTTATTTTTTTAAAATAATTTTAGAAAATCCTATTATTAAAATATTGAATGGTGAGGTTTAATTAATTTAATTGAAATTTTCCAAACCTAAGGGCTCATTAATGGGTCTAATAATAAAATGATCATGTGATGCCCCAGGATAAACAGCAATGGTTTAGATTTTGTTGGATTGAGCCCCTCAATTAAGTTCAAAATTTTAATAAGATTGATCGGCCCAGCGTCGGCAATCTTGGATATTAAAGATAATTTTGAAATTAAAACAATGGTTAAAAACATTCAAACTTAATTTAATTATTACCCTGCAGTGAGGCTATGATATTTTATTAAGTGCCCAAAGTTTGAAACAATTAAGTGAAGAAATGATTTTTGTATTATCTAGGAAAGTTCTGTCTAAGGAGGTGGGATTTAAGTAGTCCGCTTGTGACTCCCCATCTTTCCTTGGAACCAACTTAGTTGGATACTAATCATTTCGTGATCGAGCAATTTGTTATAAATATCTTGCCCCAGCGTAAGTATTTATAATGGAAACTAAATAATTGTTTACAACAACGAAAATAGTTTTAGGTTTACTAAATTTTAAAATTATGTTTATTGTAAAGATATTACGTTTTAATCTTAGTGTGTATTTTTTTCGAAAATATAGCATCATTTAACCCACTTGCAATGATTTTTTGAGTCAAAGCATGGATGGAAATAATTATAGTGAATGGAAAACCAACTGTACATTGATACGGATTTTGAAAAAGCGAAGTTTGTCTAACCACACCAAAGCCCAATGAGCCCGCAGCAAATGCATCGACGAGTCAGAAAAGACTATGAAGCTGGGACCAAGGCAAATATATCGAGTTCATTTCTAGCTATGTCTTACGGTGTTGCTAGTCATTTGAAAAGGGCGAGATATCTCATCTCGAGTGGAGGCGAGAAATGATCCGGACTCTCGATAAGATATTTGCACAATCAACAAGTTCTTTAAGAGCGAGAGTACGATTAGAGTATAATGAGCAGCTACGAATATTTGGGGGGAAGTGTGAGGATCATTATGCAGAAAATGATGTCCGCATCCTGATCAAAGGCTGAAGTGTTGGGGATGAAGATGGAGCAAAGGTCCTAAGTGAGTTTCATATTTTGAATCCCTACACGATCGTTTTTACTCGGTTTAAAGTTAATTATAATATGAACAAGATGGATCGCTCCTGCGAGTTGATGCATGAACTTGAAAGTCAGAAAGGGCTTTGGAAAGTCAGAGCGGTGTTCATATGGTAGGGTTCTACTTTCAAGCCCCGAAAGGAAACCTAGGGTGGGAAAAAGAATAAGAACAACGGAAGGGTCGGTACCGAGTTACCAAAACCACCGTATGAAGAAGCCCAGAAAGGCACAAGTGCTAGTCTTGAATGAAGGGAATCTTTAGGCGAAATTGCCCTCGGATTGCCAAAAGCAAGGTATCGTGAAATTTAAATGTGGTTGAAGCTTGTTTAGTGGAGATTATAATGATAAATGGATCATTGATTCAGGAGCCACTAACCATGTCTGTACTCTTTGCGAGTGGTTCGGAACCAAACTAGCTTGAACAGACGAGGCAGAGTTTTTGAGGCTTGGAAATGGAGAACATGTCTCTAGTTAAAGCATTAGGACAAGTAGAATTATTTTCAATAATGATAGTACTTTATGTTTAGTAATTTGTTTATATGTCTTAGGATTTTAAAAGGAATTTAATTTATGTTAGTTGTTTATTTGAACAAGGTTTAACAGTGGAATTTAATTCCTTTATTACAATAAGAAGTTCAACTTCAGTTATTTGTACCGGTGATTTGATAGATGGTCTTTATTATTTAAGTCCTATGTCCTATGATGTTTTAATTCCTGAAATTGTTGATAAGCATGATCACCTAGCCAAGAAAGGAAAATTTCAAGTATGAAACGTACCTTTGGCATTTGCGATTAGGTCATATTAATCCTAATAGTTTATGGTTTTGAGTAAAAAGTGGGATCTTAACTTCCCTAGACTTTGAACCTATACAGTGTAGAATCTTGTTTGGAAAGTAAAATGACCAAAAAGGCCCTTTAAAGCCAAGGATATGTATGACATAAACCGCTGGAATTGGTGCATACTGATGTGTGCGGATAATAAATGTCCCGAACGGAGGAGGGTATGAGTATTTTGTCACCTTCTGAGATGACTACTCAAGATATGGATATATTTACCTAATGCGCCAAAAAGTACGAAACTCACTAAATTTCGAGTATAAGAGGCGAGAAAAGCAATTAGGACTCCATATCAAAAGAGCTTGGTCTGGCCCAGAGGTGGTGAATACCTATCTGGAGGTTCAGTCTTACTTGACTCGAGAGGGGATAGTTTCACATTATCAGCACTGGAACACGACCAAAATGGGTTGCGAGAAAGAAATAGAACTCTTCGAGGATGGTGAGGTCAATGCTTAGTTATTCATCTCTACCTATACTTCGTTTTGGGGATATGCCATAGAAGCGCAATGTATCTTAGATTTAGTTCCTTCAAGCGGTTCCTAAGACACCGGAATTGTGGAAGAGCGCAAACCCTAGTTTAAGCCATATCCAGAATATGGGGTGCTCACACTTTATGTCTTAGAAAGGATCCAAATAAGTTGGAATCGCGTCTGAGAGGAGGTTTGCATGTTTGTTGGCTACCCTAAAGTGAGGGTGGACTATTTTATAGTCCTTCGGGATAAAAAAGGTTATTGTGAGTACTCCGCGACTTTTTGGAGGAAGACTATATAAGTATTTCAAACCCAAGAGTAAAATAATTCTTGAGGAGCTTGACTCAGCTCAAGAACAAAAGCCCGAACCACCAGTGTGTGGCCTCCCAATACCATGATTCCTATGCATGTTCAAGAGGGAAAATGTGCGAAGGTGAACAAGCACGAGGTGGAACCGAGTGGAACAGATCAATCTGAGTGGAACGAGAACCCGAGAAGAGCGATCTGAGAGGAACTAGGTAGCTACGGGCTCAGACAATGAACCACAGCAGTGGAGCTTCGTGTGATAGAGTAAGGCGGGCTTACTGCGAGATATGTCTTGCAGGCGAGTCTTACCAAGTTATTGCTATTGTGGTGAAGATAGTCCCATCAGTACAAAGAAGCGCGGAAGATGTGGATGCGGGAGTGGCAAAAGCCATGGATAGTGAAATGGAATCTATGTGTTCCAATTCGATGCAGTCTCTTGTAGTACCCAAAGGGGGTAAAACCAATAGGGTGTAAGTGGATTTACAAAGAAAGAGAGGATCAGATGGGAAGGTGGAAACCTTTAAAGCTAGATGGTGGCAAAGGCTATACAGAGGGGATAGATTATGAAGAAACCTTTGCATTAGCCATGCTTAAATCTATCAGGATTCTTTTAAATTTGTAGTTGCTAGTCTAGGTGCGAGATTTGGCGGATGGATCTCAAAAGCGACCTTTTAAATGGCAATTTAAATGAGGACATCTACATCTACGACAACAAGAAGGGTTCAAAGCTAAAAGCCCGAAAGAACACATGGTATACGAGAGTGCAAAAGGTCCATTTATGGACTCATGGCTATCGGATCATGGAACATCAGTTTGATCGAGGCCATTACTTCTTTTGGTTTTTGAAAAGCTGCACGATGAACCTTGTGTTTACAAAAGAATCCAAGCACATAAAATTGGTTTCTAGTCCTTTACGTGATGACATATTGTTAATCGGAAGCGACAAGTAAAGTGTTGTCAGTGTAAAAAGATTGGTTGCATAAACGAGTTTGATGAAGACTTGGGAGAAACTGACTATATTCTTGGGGTCAAACACTCTGAGGCTTAGGAAGAAGAATAAGTTGTTTGGCATATCTCAAGCCTCTTATATTGATAAATTCTTGTCGGGTTTAACATGGAAAATTCAAAAGGGGGATCCTTACCCTTTAGACATGGAATTCATCTTTCTAAAGGGACGTCACAAAAACTCTGACGAAGAAACGTATGAGTAGGATACCTTATGCCTGCCATTGTGGTAGTCTCATGTATGCCATGTTATGTGGGAGCCCGGATATCTCTACGGTATCTCGGGCAGGAGTTGTAAGCCGGTATCATCTGATCCCGGTGGAAGAAACAACCACGATTAGATGAAAACATAACCCAGTATCCCAGGCTGAAGTTATATACTAAGTATCTCATCCAGTGGGAGTTCTGAAGAAACATATTGATTCACAGACTCAGACTTCAGGGATATTAAACTCAAGGAAATCCATACGATTATCGTGTTTTCTATATGGAGTGCTCTTTATTGGAGTCTTATGGGCAGTGTATAGCGAATTCTGCAGAAGATGATATATTAACTTACAGGACTAGAAGCTATGTATTTGAAGGAGTTATTATGGGATCTTGGAGTGAAACACAGTGAGTGACATTGCCTTCTTTGTGTGGCTGCTTTGATGGTACATGCTGCGATCCAGAACCAGGTATCAAAGCAAGCGTGAGAGGAGCTACATATGATCCAGCATCAAACTGATGAGGGAATACAGAGTGTTCTAAAAATAACGTCTGGGAGAGGAAAGACACTAAACAGGACAATTCATAGAAACTCTACAATTCAGGATTTTGAAAGACATGTACAGTTACCTTGGATTTGTTGGAATTACAGGACTTATTTTTGGGACTGATTGAGAGTTTTTATTTGAGCTTTTGTAGCAAGACAAATAAAATTATTGTATTTTAATGTTAATAAAATTTCAATGAGGTATTAATTTCACCTTGTGCACTAATATTTTTCGTATTAAGGTCGAGTTAATTATGCGTATATGGTCATATGGATCGATCCATGGAAGACATGATCATAAGTTCTCATAATTAATGAATAAGATCACGATTATTGAATAAAGTTTGGACGCTTTATTTAGTTTGCAATATTTTTATGAAATAATGCAATCTTGGTTATTATAAAATATTAGTGCGATTATGTTTGCATTGATAGGATCAAGAAAAGATTTGATTAAAGTTAAATTTACGTAGAGGAATTAAATCTCAAGTGATATTTGATTATTATTTTTCTCTCGATCCACAGGTTTATTTTAAATAGGTAATTGAATAATTATCGGTCTTTGGTGTCAATATGTGAGGCCCTATTTTGGCCAATACCTGGAAGATGATTTGGAGCGTGATTGTTTAATTACGGTATTTGTAGAAATAAACAAAAATGAAATTGTATGAAATATCACTCTTGATATGTTTCGGTACTTGGATGTTATGAAGTCACTGGCCAGTGCATTTGATCCATTAGAGAAACTGTTAAATCAAGAGATTAAAATAATTAATTGATGACAGAAAATATAATCAATTAATTATCGATATTTTACAATGGAGGAAATTAATATATATATCGATATTATTAATTTTGGAGTCAACTACGAGGCCTTTAATTGGAGTGGCACAGTTAGATAATTGCTTTGCAATTATAAGGAGCCATAATTAATAATATTAGATTGGATCCAGGCTAGCTCGGAAAGTAGCGAGGGCTCATATCGATAATGGAACTATAGAACACAAAAGTTGAGTTACATGGTTTTGAGGCTTATGCTCAAGTTTGTACTCAAGAGCAAGTGGGAGATTGTTAGCAATTATGTGCTCTTGGGTCCCACTTAGTATTCTCAAATTTATAATAAATATAATTTATTATAAGAACGGTTATTTATAATAAATATAATTTATTATATGAACGGTTATTTATAATAAATATAATTTATTATATGAACAGTTATTCCTTGATGTAATGGGTTTAAAGTTTTCTCTTTGAGTTTTTTCATACATATTTTGAGAATACGAGCGAGAGGAAAGAAAGAATATTTACATTAACGGTTTTTCATAAGTGTTAAGATTCGAGTTCTGCGTCGATTCATTGTGCCCACACACATCCATACCACCCACGAGGATAGATGCGGAAGATCGGACGGTGCGGAATTAGCGTCATGGAATTGGAGCGGTGTCGTCGTTTGGTGCGTCTTTATTCTTTATGGAAATCGGCCGGTGTAGATTCTTCGGTTGGTGGTGATAAAGTCTCTGGATTGTGAATCTGCAAATCTACATAGGTAATTTTATTTAATATTGAATTTTAGATACGGTTGCGTGTTGTCGTATTCTTTGAATCCATGAATCTTCCATTTGTGTGTTTTTCGCCCCAGCTTTTCTTCTGCAAAACAAAGCGTAGAAAATGATAGACACCAGCCTTCTTTAACTAAACACAAAAATTAGAGACAATCGTCTTAAGAGATTGCACTCTGAATAACGAGCAGTACGTGGGCCAAATAAATGCTATGAGGCAAATGAAATTAGAAATATCAAGTCAAAATTAAGCTGAGAGAAGTGTTGAGTATAGGTCTTCGAAGTTTGATATTCTGAAAATCAAATTTGTCTAGTCGCTCCATAGAGATGAAGTATTAGATGGTCGCTGTTGCATGAAGGCTAAATAACCCTAGTTTGTCATATATACAGATAAGGTTTTATTTCCTTTACAAGGAATCAAGGATATTGTAATTTCTCTTTTTAAGAGGCAGTATCAATAAATATTTATCCACATTGGAAATAATTTGCCCTCTTATATACCTCTATTCAAAACCTAAACCCCATTCCTAAGCACTTTACTTTCTTGTATCCTTCCATTCTTTTGGTGTCATTGTCTCCTATGCTAACGAGAAACGAAGAGCAGTAGAGCCCTTCAATTCCTTCCATTTTTTCTTGGTTTCTCAATGAACCTGGTAACGAGCCGTATGACAAAAGAACTCATGTATTACACTTGATTATCATTCTCACAGTTGGCCTCCCCCACCCCTTCTCTGTCCTCTTTGTTATAAGTACACAAAATTTGTATCCCCATTGGGACTTGAACCCGGTCCCCTCCCCTTCCCTCCCTATGCCCACCCTAGCCCTTAACAACTAAGCTAGGCCTCATTGGCCTCATGTTTGGACTGTCTCTCTCATGCTTAATTATCATGCTCATGTTTGGCCTCTCTGCCTCTCTCTATGGAGGCCAACATGAGCATAAAAGAGAGATATATCTTTAATTGATTTTAATCTATATTGTATAGTTTATTTTATAGTAAATCAAACATTAAAAAAAAACCTTGTTTTACAAATATTTTTCTTTTCTTAATATTTTTTAATAACCAATGATAGCCTTTATTCTCAAATTTATGAAATTTCCTTTTAATATTCTACCTTATAATTATTTGTTTTAATAAAGGTAAAAATATACAAATTCATTTATACTTTACCCTTATCATTATTATTTATTATGTTTCTAAAATTGGGCTTTTTATATTTTTGTTCTTTTGGAGACATTATTTCACATCTCTTTGCAATAAATCCTAAATAATTTCATATGATCATTTTATTTATCCTGAATAAGAAGTAAATTTTTATGTTTATTGTGTCTTGACAATGTCAAGCCAACAATCTTATTTCTACTTACATCTATGGAGGCGGCTAGTCTTACTAGCAAAAATGTGTCTCCATCTGCTCTAGAAAACATTGCAATGCAACTCAATTTTCACAATATTTGTATATTGTGGAATAGTTATTCTTCACAAAACTTTAGGCGATCGAATGACGGGGCATTATCTTATTATTATAGGCAATATTAGGTTTTTGAATGGAACTCTTACTTTGACTAAACACTAATTTGATTCTAACAAAGAATTATAATTTGACTCTAATTGATAATCAAATTTAAGTGAAATTCCTTTTCTAACTAATAACCATAATTTGACTTTAATTGGCAATAAACATTCTCTTTTTTATTTTTTATTTTTTATTTTTTTATGTATATCTTAAAACTCCATTTGCATCACAGATCCTCAATTCATAGATATTCTTATGAAGCAAAACCCTCCCTCCTTGCATCCCATAATCGGAGCTTCCTCTAGATTCTGATTTATGTCTTCTTCATGTAGAGGTAACTCTATCTGTTTTTATTGTTATTTTGGTCTGAGTAGCTAGACAAGCTTTATGGCATCATAGCTTCCTAGGAAACAAATGGAGTTTGATGCCTTTTTTATTGCTGACACGTTAGAGGAAAGGAAAACTTGGAGTCCCTTTTCCAGAAAAAACCTGTTAATTAATATCCCCTAGTTTCATTTGCCTTCACATGTCTTCTTGGCAATCAGCACAAGGATTGGAAAGCTCACTGCATTTGATTAGTCCTGAGAGATTGATTTGTCCCACACATGATCTTATTTTACACCCTAGGCAGAGAGAGTAGGGAGGGCATCAATTGAGATTAGTATAAAGGGATTAGCCGTAGACAGTTTTGATGCCAGGAGGCAAATATATTCCACCCTGTTTTCACTAGTTTGGATTTTCAGGCATTTCAAAGTGATGAATCTGTCATCAGTTGTTAACCTGGTAACCATTTAATTGATCTTATTTGTTAGTTAATAATTATGCGGCTTTTCTATAATTACCCTTTATTCGAATCGTATGAGACTCAACCTTATTCTAGATTCAGATTTATGTTTTCTCCAGTGGAGGTAACCCTTTTCTGCTTTTGTTGTTATTTTCAGTCTAGGTAACAAGACAAGCATGGCTTCATAGCTAGGAAACAAATGGAGCTTGATGCGTTGTTGCTTGCTGACAAGTTAGAGGAAAGGAAAACTTGGGGACCCTTCCCCAGAAAAAAAACCCGTCAATTAATATCCCCGAGTTTCATTTGCCTTCGCATGTCTTCTTGGCAATCAGCATAAGGATTCGACAGCACACTGCATCCGATTTGTTTTTCCTGAATCTCGTGTGTTTCCAGAGGGAGAGTGGGGTTATGAAGGCTTGTATTTCCCATTGGCAGAAAGCTTGTTTTTGTGCTAAGAAAAGAGGTCAGATGCTCTCATCGTTTTGCCTCTAGAGCATGGCTGAAAAAGTTTTCCTGCTTGAGATTAATCTTTTTAGAATGGACAAAGGTATCAAGATCTTAGACTACCAGTAAGAATCAGTTCATATAATTAATGTTATTCATGGATTATATTGTTTTACATGTTGCGAAGTGCAGCAACTGCAGTCTTGCACACGAAGCTCCATGCGTTTGAGGTGGTATTGTAAGATCTTCTCGAATTTCTCTAATTGGGATTCTGAAGCATTGATCATGGCGCTGTTTGTGGCTGCTAGGACTACACTGTTATCCATGGCATAAAGTCATATGCTATGTCAGCTTCAAGGTTATTGTCTTACTTGATCCACACTTCTCAAATACTCTGGTCCAGAAAATGTACCATACCTCTCAATGCGATAAGATGATAATTTGGAATTTAGTGTAATTGCAGAAACATTGTTTAAGGAGTTGGGCATGGAAGCCTATAGAGCTCCCTCCTTTCTTCATTTCATTTGTCAGTGCTCCTAACTAGATTTCCGAGGGGGTCATATGACAATCCCTTGTTGCATCTTCCCTTTGATTTAATCCATTACCCAATTCTTCTTTTTCCTCAATTTGTGCAAACTTTTCAAATTCCAAAGTCTTGCATGGCCAGATCTTCCGCTAGTTCAAGTGAAACCATGGAGAAAAGTTTGACTGGTTTTCACAGTGGTACCTGGTGGCCCCAGTCTGTGATCTTGACAAGAGAAAGCCGCATGTCAAGAAGGTGATGGGTCTTGATATAGTTGTGTGGTGGGATAGAAATGAAAGTCAATGGAAGGTGTTTTGATGACGCCTGTCCTCATAGGTTGGCTCCATTGTCTGAAGGGAGGATAGATCAAGGGGGCTGGTTGCAGTATGTACCGTGGATGGTGTTTTAATGGCTCTGGTGACTGTAAATTCATTCCTCAGGCGCCTCAGACTGTCCTCTGGTAAAATAAATTTGGCCCATCTAATAGTTATAACTATAACATACATCAAAAACCCTGATTTGGATTCAAATACAATCTCTCAAAAAAATCTGAATCTATGTGCTTGAGTGAGATTCTTGCATCTGTAAAACATGTAAGATTGTAGTTCTTGATCAAATCTGCAGGTTCACACATTCCTAGAAAGCATCTGCATCTGTTTATCCAAAGTGCTATGCAGAATGAAATTCTCTGGTTTGACCAGACACAGATCCTCAATTCAGAGACAATTCTTATGAAGAAAAAGCCTCCTTAAATCCCAGAATTGGATGACCCCTCATTACCAAGTCCAGGGATCTAGAGATATTCTATTCATTATGCAGACATACAGCTATCCACAAGTTCATTCCACCACTTTCCAACCTGAACCTTTGAGAGGAATCTTGATTAAGCATTAGTGACTCAACTTTCTAGCTGAACTAATAAAGTTCTTCTGTCCAGGTAGAGATTCTGGTGAAATGTCATGGACCCTACTCATGTTCATATGCAAATTATGCTATAAATGCGAATGCCTCAGGCAAAAGACAGATAAGAATATCTGATTAGGTCTAGTCTTTTAGTTATTACTTTGATGCATAGTCCTGAGAGATTGATTTGTTAGACATGATTTTCTTTCTAGCCGGGGCAGGCAAGCGAAGTTTTAAAGAGCGGCGTAAGGCGGCGTTTTGTGTTTGTGAGGCGGCGTAGCGCCGGCGTTGAGCGTAAGGCTTTAGAAGCGTATGATATATAATTAATTAATATTTTAAAATATATAAAATAAAATAGCATAAATAAAAACATGAAAACAATTCATTAAATTATTAAAAAAAGCATACTAGTTCACTCTTTCATAAAAGCCAGCAGCAGTCGCAAAATAGAAAATAGATTATTTATACTAATAGTTTCAAACTTTAACAAAAATCCATACTTAAGTCGTGAAATAAGAATGAGTAAATTGTTTATTAAATGCTCATCTTCAAAGGGCATCATCATCCTCATCGATGTATGAGTAGGAAAATAATAAATATCATGTATCCCCCATTTCATATGAAATCTTCATCTTCATCTTCATCAATTAGTGTCAAATTGAACTCCCTTCTCTTTGCGCTGCACTCCACTTGTACCTAGTATAAATTATTAATTAGGGTGTAAATATTATAATTTTTATTAAATTTAATCAAATTTATGACTTCAATTTTTGTGTGTACTTACTTGGTACTTCATTATGTTTCCTTTTGTAGGAATGTGAAGAAATCATATGATCCCGGAATTGATGCTTGGAGTGCATTTGGGAGTTGGATGACCTGATAATAGCATCATTGAATAACTCATCATCCACAGGAAACCCTGACAAAGATCGAGGGGAGGGGATCTTCTTTTTCCTCCGCAATCCTCATCGTCGAATCAATCTCCTCTATCAAAATCGGATCAACATTTTGTTTCCTTTGTAGACCGTTCTCTCAATACAGTGTTGTGCGCACATACACTAGAGCATTCAACTTTGATGTTCAAGTCTATTTCTTTTTTTTTTGTATGTATCTACAAATAATGAAATAAGAAATTTATGTTAAATGGAATAAAGTTCTCTAACATTGAAATAGAAATATATGTATAAAAATTTACAAAAATAGAAATATTCTGGAATTCAAATGTGCTCAAATTTCTTTCACATCCCGAGAAGCACTACAAGTAAGGCTAAGGACTCAGATGTGAACTTTGCAACTCGGTGTTGAACCCCAAACGCATCCACCAACTTGGACTTCTGTGTTCGAAGTCAATTGCTATCTGACTCCCAAATTCACCCATTGCTTGGTGAAGCAGGTGTGAATATCGGCTTTTAAGCGTTCTTGATAATCCGACATCCTATCCATGCATTCAAATAATCCCTTCCTCCTCATATCAACATTGGGAACTTATCAAAAATGCAGCGGTGAGGATTAAGATAGTAACCTCTTTGCGTGTAAAGGTCGATGAAGTTGGGAGTCCATCTTACATCAATTTTTTCTCCAAATTGGGCCATATTTTCTCTCCACTTTACAAATTAAATGCAATCTTCTCCTTGAATCCATCAGCTCATAAATATAACCCATGTTGATCTTTCATACGAATCGACCTCTCAAGACACTAGCCCAATAGACGTGAATTAACATGCAACGTATGAAGTGAAAATTTGGATCAGCAATCTGTCTTGACATAATGATTACGATGCGAGAGAAGAGACAACGAGCTAATTCATTGTACCCTGATTGTAATGTGTACTAGTTTGGAATTTCTGGCATTTCAAAGTAATAAATCTGTGTCATCTGCCCTTACCAAAGAGGTAACCATTTCTTTGATCTTATTAGTTAGTTAATAATTGGTGCTGTTTTTCTTGAATTGCCCTTTATTTGAATCGTATACAATGTTGAACTTGATTGGTTCAGGAATCATCATCTCTTGTGTTTCCAAGAAGAGTACTTCTGATTCTTATCTGTGTTCCAGTAATTCCAGGAAATAGCATATTGATATGGGCTTTTCCGAGAAACTTCAGATTGTGGATTAATCATATTGTTCCACGATGGACATTTCATATGAGACAAAACCTTATTTTAGATTCAGATTTATATCTTCCCCGTGTAGAGGTAAACTCCTATCTGTTTGTATTGTTATTTTCTGCCTATGTAACATGGTAAGCAAATGGAGCCTGATGCCTTTGTTGGTTGAGAAGTCGAGAGCAAAAACAAAACATGGAATCCATGCAAGGTCTTTCCACCATGACTAGTATCCCTTCACACTTCTTTCTTTAGGCGATATTGTTTCTTTGAAATTTTCCATGAACTTTTATACGTGTATACAAAGGTCAGAACAACTTTGATATCAAATGTTATCAAATATGTAAGCAACCTGGACATTTTGAATGAAAATGTTTAATGTCTTTCATCTCGGAAACTGACCGATGAGTCTGTCTATATCTTTCCTTTTCAGTGTCAGTAAGCTTTTGATTTCTGTAATCTTAGAGCAAGTCGATGTTTTTGTTTTTGTTGTTTGTATATTCAACTAGCTTAAGTTTCCTGGATTGATGAGGCCAATAATTTATGCCAAACGTGAGGTGAGAAGGTTTATTATGTGTCTCAGGTGTTCAACCAAGGATGAAGTGGCACTTTTAGGTAAGTCTCACTCTCATTGCGACCTTATTTTTCAAATGTGGGTGCTATTTTGATGTTGGAATATCAAAAATTTACTAAAACCATTGCAAAGATCCTCAAGACCCCATCAGGCAAAGTGCCATGATTCATCCTCAAAAGACTTTTCAACTATCTAGAAATTTCAAATTATTAACTTTCATTTGACACCAATGAATGGGCCAAATGTTCAAAACAGATCAATATGAAATGGAAATTCATAGAATTTTTCATATTTGTACTCTTGATTTACTTTGTAGGAAGGGGACCCTATGTTTCTGTCTCTTGTGGGTAAGAAATATATCTTTATATCCCAACTTTGTGGAATGGATTCAAAATTGCTCTTGTCCCCTGTATTGCATTCAAAATCTTAATCTTAAAAATCCCAATTACTGATTTTTTTTTTAATGTCTAGGATTATTTTTCAAGTTGATAATTTAGATTTCAGTGTAATAAAGCAGTGGTTAAGGAGTAACCCATGGAGGCTCTTAGAGCTCCCCCTTTTCCTTCATTTCATTTGCCATATGACAAATCCATGTTGCATCTTACCTTTTTTTTCTATTACCAAATTCTTGTTTTTCATCAACTTGTTGAAACTTTCAAAATTAAAACCTTGTACAATAAAAACAATAGAGTGATAGTATCCAATATAAATTTTTTTTTACTCACAATCTTACATTTTTTGAGATTGTTGTTTCTTTATATTTACCCGTTACTCCAATTAAATTATTATCCATGCTTTCGTACCTTCCAATAAATTCAATCTTCCACTGGTAGTTCAAGAAAATCCATAGGCTTGCCTTGACCATCTCACCATGGAGAAGAGAAAGAGGAAGCTCCTTGCCAAGAGGGTGATGGGTCTTAATGTAGTTGTGTGTTTTGATAAAATGAATCACAGCGCCGCGCGTCGCCATTGATATTATTTTCTCTCTCCGCGTCATTGGTGATGTGGACCTTTTTCATTTTTTGTTTTCTATTAATTTGTAGGGCTAAGATTCACCCAGGATGCATGGGACAGTGGGACGAGCGATTAAAGTAAGATTCATTTATTTTTTTAATTTTTAAATTTGTGCATTTAAAGAAGAATTAAGGCGACGGGAGTGAGGATAAAAAAATCCTCGAGCCACGTGCGGTTTATATTTGATTTTGTTTTTATTTTTTATTTTTTATATATTTTCTTTTTATTTTTATTATATTAAAATTAATATATTTCGTAAAAAATAAAAAAAATTATGAATTTTTATAAATTATTTATTAAAAATATTATTATTATTATTATTATTATTATTCATATTAAAGTATAAAATAAAATAATAAAAAATTATTTTTAAAATATGTCAGACGGAGACGGGAATGTAATCACTAAGCGTCTTGAGAGCGTCTGGTTGAGAAAATAAACTCAAATCTACTAAAAACCCGATTATAATTAAATCAAACTCATCTTATTAACAGCGTGGTGAGGCGATGCGAGAATCCGAAATAATTCGTGTCGATTTAATAAATTCCTCTTCATTATCGAGTTAAAAAGCAAGCTTGATTGTCTTCCGATCTTTATTAAGTATTATTAAATTGAAAAGTTACATTTAACGTTAAATAAAAAAACAAATACGATACATGTTAACGAAACATTAGAGCTTGGAAACCTGTAACTTGATCTCACCCTTTTAAGCAACTCGCGGGAGTTCTTGTCGAGTGTGTCATACTTAATTAAAATGTGGCGCCAACGAAATAATCGAGGTTCGATAGAAATTGGCGTGAGAGGTGGTAAAATGTCATCCAGGGTTTTGGGGTAGCATATTTGGTAACTTTAAAAAGAGAATAGAGAGATTGTAAAATAGCGATTGATGGTTCATTTCTCTCAGCGGTTATATTAAGTCACATGTTGATAAGTTTAATTATATTTTTAATAAAAAACGTTGAATTATTAGGAATGGCGTCTACGTTTTGGTGCACGCATCGTTAAAGTAAAAACACTATTAATTTATGAATACCAAAATACTATTTAAAATTACAAAATAATATTTAATACCTAATTTTTTACAACTCTCATTGAAAGTTACTCTAAGAGAGAGAGAGAGAGAGAGAGTGCCGTGGAATTTTAGTAAGGACTCCCATGGAATTTTTAGTAAGGAGGAGAGGGGTACTTGGAGGTGGGCCGCATCATTTTGAAAATAAAATTTTCCCGAGGAATTTTAGTAGGGACGCCCGTGGAATTTTATGGTGATTTGCATCCTTTTGGATGGCAAGAATGTATTTATGATTATATATCCGAACCTAAAAAGCAAAAAGAATAAAAGTTGATACCTACGGGTGTACTTTTCGATTCATGTGGGTGGCAGTGGAGTTGGACTTTGTTTAAAGTCAAAATAATATATATATAAAATTACGATTTTAAAAATTGACAAATACCATTTTAAAAATTAACTTTAAAATCATAATTAATAAATATAATTTTAAATTTAACACTTAATAATGCATTCGTTGACTATAATTTGATTTTAGGTTAATTTTAAAAGCGTAGTTAGTGAGTCCCAGTTTTAAAAACCAAAGAATTAGTTTATGATTATTTTAAAAAAGTTTATCTAATTTTTTTTTAAAGTTACTTTTGATATCAAATCTGAATTATGTCCTATCTACATTAATAAAAACCTTAAACTATTAGGCCACCATCTAAAATGAATTATGTCCTATCTACATTAATAAAAACCTTAAACTATTAGGCCACCATCTAAAATCTATTAATATGCATCCCTTCTGAATTAAATTTTTAGGTTTGTCATTGCTTAGTTATGTATTTTTTATAAAATTGTTAGGTTCTTTTTTTTATTTATACATGTATAAGGGCATTTTCATAAAAATACAATTCTACTTAAAATGCTTTAAGAATGTTACTTTTCGATTAAGTTAATTGAGTTTGATGTTAAAATAAGTTCTGTGCTTGAAGGAGTTGCGTTTGTTTTCGAGCAATATTGAATAGAGGAGCTTTTTTTGAGAACTGGCCAATCTTTGAATAAGTGTTTAATAACATTAAGTATTAAGTTGTTTGTTTTTAACATTAGGTAGTGAGTAGGGATGAGTAGCAGGACGGATTATTTTAGTTAAGGTCTGCCACAGTTCTTAATGGCGGGTTTAGTTTATTTTGTAATCGGGTTTTAAACGGGGTTTTAGTTTATTTTACCAGGCTCAAAAAGCGGGTTGAGACGGGTTCAAGTATTACTCCCGTCCCACCCCGCCCCGATTATATTTTAAAAATATTTTTTTATTATTTTATTTTATACTTTAATATAATTAATAATTATTATTATTATAATGTTTTTTAATAAATAATTTATAAAAATTCATAATATTTTTATTTTTTATGAAATATATTAATTTTAATATAATAAAAATAAAAAAACAAATATAAAAAAATAAAAATCAAATGTAAATGGGACGGGTTTGAGAATTTTCTCATCAGTCGTCGATAATTTTAAAGAGATAGGTTTGTGAATTAAAAAATAAACGGCGCAGAGGCACGAGATGAGGTCGATCTCGTCTAAACTCTCCCGGTGTCATTAGTAGTGGTATTCTTAGCTGCTTTTCGCTTTTGAAGCGATGATAAAGTTTTTAACTATTTTTGGTGGAAAATGAAACACTACGACAGAGAAAAGTAAGATATTTTTATTTTTTATTCGAACTTTTTAAAATTTGTGATAAGTCGTAAAAATTTTAAAAGCAAGCAATTTTTAATAAAAATTGAAATTCGAGCTTTCTAGTATTAAGTCGAAAAAAGCGAACCATTTATACGTGCAAAGTAGAAAAGTAAGAAGTCAAAGAGGACCTTCATCATAGATGCGTTGTGCCTGACGTATTGTTGATGACAGGCAAGTTGGCTCTGAACATGGTTTCCACGTGTCATCATGTTAGAGAGCTAGACCCCACCACCACCACCACCGTTATGAAAATAGAGCAAATGAGAAAGGCACGTGGTGGGCCCCTATACCTCATTTGTAACATAAAGAGCATTGAATTATTTGTAACATGAGAGAAAAAAAATTCATGAGTTAGGTAAAGCATATCGTTCTCAATAAGTATAATCTTTTTCAAAATAATCACTAAATTAATCCTTACATGTTTTAAAAACTATATTCATTATGATTTTAAAAACTAACATAAAAACTATATTAATCAATTGTGGTTTTAAAAAATAAACCTTAAAATATGGTCAATAAATATAGTTTTAGAAATTAACTTTAAAATCACAGTTAATAAATATGATTTTAAGATTAACTTTAAAACCGCATTTGATGATGCGGTTTTCAAAACATGTGTGAAATTAGTTTGATAATTATTTTGAAAAATGTACTTATATTTTTTTTAAAAATATAATCTATTTTGCTGTCAAAATCTAGTTAATTAGTTATTTACAGCTCATAAATTTAATTAATTAATTAATTATTTAGGACTTATTGAATTCTAATTAGATAACGTGATCAATGAGTTCAAGTCACTAAAGCAATGCATTCTCACTCCTTCCTTAATTCGCCCTTTTTGTGGTGCTCTCGTTTTTCATTAATTTTGTTTACTTCTTCTTTTTTAACCCTTTCAAAGTCTTATCATTTTCGTTTCCAATTTAGAAAAATATTTCTGGAAAGCATCCACATGGGCAACCTGCAAACACAAGGCAACAACCACGGATTAATTATTTAATTATAAATACTGATAAAAAGTTCATTTATAAAATAGAGATTCTATTTTATTTTAAAAAAGTCATAAATCCAATTTTTATTTAAGAGAGAATTATTTACATTTATTTTATAAAAATATTTATTAAAAAATCAATTTAATCAAAAAGATTTATTTAACTAATTTAAAAAGGAAAATTGAACTTGTAACTTTTATTTTTAAAAATATTTTTATTATTTTATTAGAAAGATATTTTATTGAAAAATTGTTTTAAGTTATTTTTATTTAAAAAATGGAAAATCTTATTTAAAAACAAATGAATGAAGGGGTTTGATTAGAAAAAACATTTTGAATTTTTCATAAAACAAAATTTAGATTCTTTATAAATAAATTAAAAAAAAAAAAAATCATCTCTTTAGCTTTCTTTTAGAAAAAAAATTGTCGTTAAACAAAAATATTATAAATTTGTTTTATTATCTCAAAGTATTGAATTATTCTTCTTATTAACACATAAATTATGAAATTGCAAGCTCAATTTTGTATACAATAAAAAATATATATAAGAATGAATTTACAAGAATATATATAAAAATAAAATTAAACAGCCCAGGGTTGTGGATGAGATGATAAGTTTGGGGCTGTAGATGAGATGAACAACACGGGATTGTGGATGAGATGAACAACTCGAGGCTGTGGATGAGAAGAACAGACGTATATGAAACATTCAAATCTTTTAATACCTTAATGAGTTTTATTATTTATATCCGTGTCATTAGAGCGAAATGAACTTTATGGTTAAATCGTATGTTCTTTCCTAAACTATAAATAGAGAGTTTTGACTCTCTTTGTAGGAAATAAAAAAAATATATATATCTTTTGAGATTACCTCGAGATGTTAATGCAGATTTCGTTTTAGATCGAGAGTGATAGAGTAACGAACATCGTCGAGTTAAATAGGGGTGACTATCGACAAGGTGCTATCTGGGGTTTTTCATTAAGTGGGCTTCATTAATTGGAATTAAAAGCGAATTAAGGTGGTCTAATTAAGGAGGTGAGGTTATTGGGCTCTTAATAAATCATATGGGATTTGCTTATTTGGTGTGTGAAATTTGAGTTCGCGGCCGTTATGAGGCAGATGGTCGGAACTCTATTTAAGGAAAGCTGGTCCCTCCCAAACCACAAGGATGCATTTCTATCACATACGTACAATTCTCTCTAGGTTTACGAGAAAGTGATGCGACGATCTCATAAAGCCGGGTTTCAAAGGGTCGTTTGGGAGAAGATCTTGAGATGGTAGATCGGTTCTCTTCACGACTCTTCTCAATTCGCATCCATAAAAAAGAAAGAGATCCATGGATTCCAAAGGTATGTAATTCACAGTGTTTTTCTCAATTAAATGATGTTTTGTGTTTCTGTGGTGATACAGGTTGTTAGAAATTAAGTATCCTGGGTTGGTATCGAGCCCGACCATGGATTAGAACTCAAAACATCTGGTTTGGAGAATTTTTTTTTTTTTGGGTTTATGAAAAAATCGGGGACAATCTGTCGATTTCGGATTTTCTCATCGAAATTAAATATTTATATTTGGAATCCTCCACGGCAGAGACGATCACAGCGGTGGGTGGCATCTCGTGAAACCTCACATGTGCCGGCTCTCTCTGTGCCGCCCTGTCTGTAGCGTTGAAACGGCGGCTGGCGTGCGGCACTTGCGGTGTTCCAACGAGATTGTTGGCGTCGTGGTGGCGTCGGCGCGCGGTGATCAGCAACCCGACCGGTCAACGGATCTGCCCGATCCGTTTGTTGGCCCGGTCCGGTTAATTGAATCGCGTGTGGCGATGGCGTGGCGATGGCGTGGCGATGGCGCGATGCGATGGCGTGGCGGATGGCTTGTCGGCTGACTACAACGTGGCCCAGGCCGTAGGCCGGATATTGACCCGACCGGTCAAAGACTACGGCCGATCCAGCGGTCGGCAGGCGATCCAGCGGTCAGCCCAAGACCCGCGGTCAAGCAGGCCGGTCAGCGGTATTCAGCCGGGTCAACGGTCGAGCAGGCGGTCAGCGGTCAGCCCAGGGTCAACGGTCGAGCTCCAGGCCGTGTTACAGCGGACCACGATGCCTGTGGCGCCACGCCACCTGTGGCCGACATACGGTGGCGTGAGAGCAGCGTGGGAGGGTATTTTAGGCCGATTTTGATACCTCTGATTCGTATCGAAATTCTCTACAATTAGTATATTGACTTAGCATGTTTGAAGCTTTTACGGATATGAAATCATTATAGAACCTATGTATGCCTAGTTATTAGGGTATTTTCACGTATTCTTGGTATTTCTCTATGGTTTCGGAAATACATAAGGTAACTAACATGAATACCACTGCATAAGGGCTGTGTAAGTTCTAAATTAATTGACTATTAATGAATTGAACAAATATAATTGGCATTACATATATTGAATGTGATACATAAAGTTTATATCCTTGGTATGAGTGATTTTCAAGGATTCAATTGAGTTGTGACCGCCAAAGTGGCACACTTTATTGGGTTTGAGAAATATCAGTCTCATATTGTGGGGGATGTCTCCTGTTTTAATGCATGGTCATACTCCCAAAGGAGGTGATCATGTGTTAGTTCATGGAGGGATACATGATAGCATGCAATGAGAAATGACTGATCTTAGTGGTTCATACACCCAAAGGTGGTGATTTCACGAGAGTTAGAATATGTTCTCATGGCGTCATGTGGAGTACTCTGGCTAAATGTCATATTTTACGCCCAAAGGTGATTATGTGATGATGTATGTAATTCTCTATGAGTATTCATGATGCTGATTGTATTGTTATGTTTATTTTTCGAGTCCAATTTTTACGTGGCGATAATTCCATTTCAATTGAGATCACTTCTTGGATTGAATTTGAGAAATGGAAAGAGGATTTTCAATTTGGAATGGAAATTTGGCGGATGTTCATAAACTTACAATGGATAAAATGCGAATATCACAACCTCTGTACTTGAATTTGAGAAAACGATTTATCTTTGCTGGGAAAGGAGCAATAGGATTTGCTTGTTGGCTTGATAAGAAATCATCTGAAACGTGAAAAGTGGTTGCCAAATGAAGCATGCTTCTTGGGAGATGATGGCGGCCATGGGGCGAAATGGTTTCATCCAATGCTGAGGATTTGAACACTTCTTCAAAAAGCTCTTCAACATGAAGTATGAGTAAAGTGGTTGGGGGTTAAATTATGTCCTCGGGATGGTAGACCCTAAAGGCGAAGCTCAAAACTTAATGTTACCATTCTGATGTACGTGTCTGCATCCAGCGCAGAGCAGCCTTAGCTGATTTTGGGATTATAAAGACAAGCCCACAATTCCCAAAGATGAAACTTGGTCGATAAATGACTTGATAGCAAGGGTGAGTGGCGGAGGAAGAGAAGCTTAAGAAGGATAAGGCGTATGGCCTTATATGTTTGCGAGTCCCCATAAAGAGGAAGAATAAAGTTCAAGTCGAACTCGTAAAGGTGCTCATGAAACTACGGTCGATCACGGCTGATATAGGTCAAAAAGAAGACATTCTTGAAAAAGGATGGTGATGTTGCTTCTTTGCAAGAAGAAGGTCGCATGAAGAAGGGCGTACAAAATTTAAAACTTAGGATGTCCAAAGCGTGGGCTTCTGAGTAATGATTAACAATCTTTGTTTGTGGAATCAGAGCCTATACGAAGCACGTCAGTTCTTGGTGGCTTGATAGTGGAGCAACTAATCATGTTGCATTTACCATCTGAGGGGATTCATAAGCTAGGAGGAAGCCAAGCGAGGATGAATCAAAGCTCCTTGTGGGAAATAACGAGAAGTTTGAGAGTCATGTTCGTGGGAATGTAATCTTAGTTTTAGATTACGGTTTTTAAGTTGATGTTGAAAGATACATTTTATGTACCTTCTTTTTTAGAAGGAATTGGATTTCAGTATCATGTTTGGATTCATATGATTATTCTTTTGAAATTAAGAGCAATATTATTTCAATATTCTTAATTCAAATAAGGTTTAGATCTTGTCATATATCCAGCAGTTATATAGATTAAGTTTATCTCTAGATGACATATCATTATTATCTGGTGAAAGGTTGTTTAAAAAGACCATTACCTAAGGATGAGTCTTATGCATTATGGCATAAACGACTTGGCCATATCTCTAAGGATAGAGTAGAAAGAGCTAATAAACTAATATCACACTTTGCTCTTAAAATGACTTAGAGAGATATCATTATTTGTTGTAGGGAGTAAAATGACCCAGATAAGAAAAGAAAAGCTGAGTCCGTAGTTACGACTTGTTGGGAAGTCATTCACCTTGATATAAGTGGACCTTATGTGGCAGCCTTGTGTAGAAGTTTTATTTCATCACATTTATTGATGACTATTCTCGATATGGTTATTTGTACTTGATTAAAGAAAGTCGAGTCTCTTGAAAAATTGAAGATTTTCGATTTGAAGTCAGCTTGATTGGGAAAGCCGCCAAAGGTTGTTAGATCCCGGCCCAGGGTGGAGAATATTATGGCAAGCATGGCGATCTTGGAGCGACTCAAGGGCCATTCATGCCCAAATACTTAGAGGACTGCGGGATAGTGGCACGAGTTTACTATGCACAGGAGTCTGAGCAAAATATGGTATAGCCCAGAAAGGCGCAATCGTACTTTCTTATGGAAATGGTAGGGAGTATGATTAGTAGGACAAATTTACGGTTTTTCTATGGGGTGAAGCTTTGAAAGCGACTTTGTACATTTTGAATCGTGTACCTGCGAAGCATTCCATTGACCTCCTTTGAGGTTATGGGTAGTGAAAGCTAGCTTAAACCATCTTAAGGTTTGGGGATGTCTGTAGCGGAGTAAAGTTATATAATCTGACATTAAGTAAGTTGGACTCAGGAACTACTAGGTGTTATTTTAGCCTCTTACCGGAACATTCGAGAAGGGATATCGGTTCTATAATCCCGTGAGCACAAGAATTGTGGAATCCACGAGACAACTAAGTTTTGGGTTTGATGTGGCGAAGAGAAGTAGGCTGCTCACAGACTATTGAGGATGATAGTATGATGGGTAATGTGGTATCATATCTCCTCTATCCCTGAGATAATTGTGGAAACTCCACACACCATTTGAACTGGTGAGACTAGGGATCCTGATGATGAAACTGACTCCTAATGAAGTTCATCAAGGCTCGGGTGCGGAATGTGGCTATTACTACTCGGAGATCCACTGGGGTGAGAGACGATCGCCTATACCATCGGACTATTTAGTCTCAAGTATAGGAGAGCAAGACTACGGTATCGCCCGTGGATCGATCCACAACTTATGAGGAAGTCAAGCTTGGCCCTCGCCGAATCGCTGCTGGGGATGCACGGTATTTAAATTCAATCTATGAGGAAAATAAATGCAGCTTGGGGAACTTATCAATTACCCGAGGGGTCATAGGACCCATTGGCCGCAAATGGGTGTATATGACTAAAAAGGACCATAAAGGAAAGATCGGTGAAGTTTAAAGCCGCATCGTAGCCAAAGGTTTCACTCAGAGAGAAGTAGTGGCTCAGAAGCAACTTTTCTCCAAATTTCTAAAGATTCTTCGTAGTGATCATGGCATTAGTTGCTCATTTTGATACGGAGTTTGCCACCCGATGGATGTTAAAAACCGCTTCTTCTCAATGGAGACCTTAATGAAGAAGTCTATATGATGCAACCCTGAAGGTTTTGTGGCAAATGATTCGTGTAAACCTCGTATGTAGACCGAAAGTCTATTTATGGTCTCAAGCAAGCTTCTGCATTAAATTCGCATTTTTAAAGTTTCATAGTGTTGTTGCTTCATATGGTTTCGTCGGCAGTTCAAATATCAATGTATATACCGCAAGGTCAAGTGGGAGAAATTCATTTCTCCTAATACTCTATGTGGATGGATATCCTGTCATAGCAAGACCTTGGTCTACCGCATGAGACAAAGCTGATGTTGTCAACAACTTTGATATGAATGTAACCTCGTGAAGCGCCTTTGTCCTAGGCATTGAGATTCATAGGGATCAGTGCTCTCGCACTACTGGCTTTTGGTCCCTCTCGCAGGGTATGTTGGATCGTGTTTTAGATAGATTCAACATGCACCATGTGCTTCGTGAATTGCCCTCACCGTAAAGGTGATAAGTCGAGTCTATCACAATGTCCTCATTCGCATATAGAGAAAGCCCGAAATGAAGAATATACCTTGGCGCTAGCGCATTTCCCTGGGAGTATTATGTATGCTCATATGCACTAGGCCCGATATTGCCTTTGCAACAGATTCTAGGCGTATATCACCAAACCCGTGACATGATCATCGGGTTGCCGCTAAGAAGGTTATGAGGTACTTAAAGAGGACAAAAGACTATATGTTGATTTACAAACACGTCAGACTCCACAAACACAGATTCAGATTCGTGACTTCACGTCAATAGGATGAAAAGAAGTCAACAACCGGGTTATATCTTTAAGCAGCGTGAGGTGCATCATGGAAAAGTGAGCAGAAATGTAAATTAATTGCATCCTACCATGCAATGAGTTTGTAGCACATGCTTTTCAGCAACTACTCAAGCAATTTGGCTCCGAAACCTTATTAAGGAGTTAACCGTGTTTGATTTTTTGTGGATGTGCCCATACAAATAGATCAGGATGCAAGAATCAAGCAGTTGTTGTTTATTAACAACAAATGTAGGTCTCAAGGTCTAAACACATGGAGGTCAAATACCACCATAAAGGAAAAAAGTTCAAAACGGACGCTGCAAAGGAACACATATCAACTGGATGATATGATTGCAGATCCGCCAACTAAAGGCCTTCACCCCTGTGTATTTGAAAGACATGTCATTAACATTGGGCCAGAGTGATCATGGGATACCGTGAATTCGGTGGGAGCTATTAAGTTTTATGTTGTTTCAATAAAGTTCTTCAATTCAATTACATTACATTTTGTAATAATTGAATATGTATCAACTCTTATGGTTTCTCTCCCAATAAGGTATTTTGTGAATGTAGGTTTATCGAACAGTACATATAATCGTTGAAAATATCAAGGCATTGTAAACCTTGAATAAAGGCTATGGGGCATTCCGAATAGCCTCAATAGCATATTTTTGTTACACATTAAGTAAAGTTACCTATCAAGGTAATACATATATACTGTGTTCGCTTGAACCATAATGGAAATTCCGTGACATACTAGGTTTTGTACACTTAAGGAGAGAGAATTTGACTAACAAAAATGGATAACACATGAAGTATCACTCATTATGAGGTATTGTCCATTTAAACACACTACCATATCAACCCATATCGCAAAGTTGAAAGACTCGCGGACCATGGAAGGGGCTGCATGAGCATACTGCACCATCGCTACGATTCAAATTGTCAGACTTTACGATCTTGATCGACTATTAAGAATGTAAATCTCTGCACTTCAATATAGCAGGGTGCACACGTTTTGTTTCACCATCGCCCAAGTGGGAGAATGTAAGGTTTTCATTGCGGCCTATTAATCGAATTAAAAACCGAATTAAGATCGTCTAATTAAGTGAGTTATCAGTTTTAATAAATCATACTGGCCGCCGGTGGTGCGGGTCGAGTCTGCCCTACCCGCTATGAGGGCCCGTGGCCTAACTCTATTTAAGGAAAGCTCAAGTCCCTCCCAAACCCTACACACATTTCTATCACATACGTACACTCCTCTAAGGTTTTCCCCGAGAAAAGTGATCTAAGAATTCATAAAGCCAAGCCAGCGGTCTGCTTGGGGAGTAAAGATGTCTTGAGATCGTGTGATTCTGCCTCTTTGCAAATTCTTCATCAATTCCGCATCAACAAAGAAGAGGGATCCAATGGATTCCAGCGATGAATTTTACGCTGCTTTCTCCATTAAACGACAAGCCAGGAAACTCTACCATGGTGATCTATATTGCTAGGAAATTGCATCTCACACTATCGCTCATCTAAAAGAACTATCAGGATCTTGAGAAGCAAACGCCGAGGAAGAAAAGATGAATCTCTGATTTAAGTGAAATAAAGGACTGCACTTGACTCGATCTATTATCTTCCTCAGAATTAAACTGCTTGTTTCCTATTCTTCTTCACCTTCACTTCTACTATAGGTGTATTGCTCTTTGCTAACAATATATTTATTTATTTAAAGACAATAATGTAAACATAATATTCACTTCAATTTATTATATTTACTAGAACACACATACATAATTAAACAAATTACAATGCTTTTAGATAACAAAAAGGAAACTAAACAGTAACAAAAACAAAGAAAGAACATCTACCCCTATACTACTTGAGCCAAGCCGAGAAAACCTTTCCAATTAGCCAACATGGTCTTCAATGAGATAAATATTCGTTTGTGTATTGTTTCACCAATTGAATGAGTCGGTCGAAGTTATGAATGAGTCGATCGAATTTATGAAATGGCTCATGCAAGTTGATGATCACCTTTACTAACAGCGTAGTCCATATGATAAGTAGTAGCCAACCAAAAGATTGAATCAGAATCAAGAACATTGAAGTTACAGCAAGGGTTCCACTCAAGAACCTAATATTGTTTGTAATAGTGATATAATCACGTATATGAGTGCTAATATTTTCATGAATTATGACTACGATAAAATATACAAATACTGAAAGTAACGTAATTTTCATAGCAATATTATCCATTGCAAGGGGATGAGCATTATTCCAATCATCGTACTTTTCAAAAACAGCAGCGCCCATAAATGCAAGTAGAAATAGGAACACCGGCGTGGCACTGTTAAGACAATAAAAATTCACTTAAATTTATTAAACAAAACCTTGTATAATAATATCTATGTATAAATTTTTTAATTATATATATTTGAACTCATATAATATATGTCATATTTATAACATCACTAATTTAATTATGGTTCAATGGTATCAGCTTTTCCAATTCAATAGCTCTTCCATTTTGAAAACTTAAGTTAAAAGAATTAATTTTTTTTATCTCATATCTCTTTTGCCTCCATTGTACTTATTCAGTATACAAAAGTATATATATATACAATAGCTCTTCCATTTTGAAAACTTTAGTTAAAATATTTAATTTTTTTTATCTCATATCTCTTTTACCTCCATTGCACCTATTCAAAAAGGAGCAAGTGCTTGTTAAGCGCTTTGTGGTGGGATAATAGGTCTGCCCGATGCAATCCATTTTCGACCCATTTTTTAAGGCCACTGAAATGATAGTTATATGTAACTGCGCCTATTAGCACCCGAAAGTTCCCCATGACCCATGCGGTTTTGGCCTGGTAAGCCCGCTTGGCCTGTTTTTTTATTTTAAATTAATTTTTTAATGATTACATAATATTTTTTAATTATTAAAATATTAGTTTTTCTATTATAAAAAATATAAAATACTTGTTTATAGAAAAAATAATAGTCATTGAATAATTGTTTTTAATAAAATAAAATAATACTAGTGCGAAAAATAAAATAAAAAATACATTAATATAACTAAAATAATTTATTTTATATAATCTTCTAAGAAGATAAGAATTTATAGAATATAAGTATTTCAAAAAAACTTTATTTTATAAAATATAAAATTTATAAAATTATTATTTATTATTATTATTTTCAAAATTTTAATGTTCGATCCATTTAGAAGTGTTTTGGCTCGCAGCCCCCACATAAGATCGAATTAGGATAGTAAAAAACGGATCGGAATAAAAATGAATGGAATCGACCAATCTAAGTTTTGTAGCTTTGAACGACTTCCTTTTCTCTCTCAGCTATTGCCAGCCATAATTAGTTTGTAGAGCTAGCTAGCTCACAGTTACATATCATGAAAGCGAAGAGGAAGAGAGAGAAATTAAATCAAAAATGGGTAAGTACGTACATACATACCTATGGCTATGAGTCATATTGCTGTCCGGGATGAGGAACTGATGGAGTATTGGTCGACAGTGAAGAACAATGGGAGCAGTTGAAAATGAAAAGATATATAGAGAGCAAGCAAGGAAGAAACGGTTACAGGTAGGAATTGCTAAAGAGAATAAAGGGAGGTGTATGTGTATGCACTCCTTTATCTTAAGCAAGCACTTGTGCCAAGGCTTGCTTTTTTTCACTTAACGCTAAATAACTTTTTGGTGCTCCATCGTCAATACACTAATAAAGATTAAGTACAAGTCGTTTTCGTTTTTAACACAGAATGAAGTGAGGGATTTGACTAAATGTAACAAATTATTTGGTGCTCCCGTCCCGCCGCTTCTTAATGGCATATGTTTAATTTAATTTTAATCGGGTTTTTAATGAGTTTGAGCTTACTTTCAACCGAAGGCGCGGGTTCAGTATTGTTATCAGAAACCCGAGAAAATTAGAAATTTTCAAAAACGACAAAACGTTAATAAAAATAATAAATCGCCATGCGGCTCATAGTTTTTAAAATTCTTCAAATCTGAGCAATGAAACGATCCGCGCCGCTAAATTCGCTCCTCGCAAATTCCAAGTAGAACTCAAAAAGCTTCGTCGACTCGGCATGTAAAACTGAAATTTTTTCGATTTTCTCGCGATAAAGTCACAAATGACCCGTAAGATCTAGATTTTTTCATTTTCAGCAGAACGGACCCCGACGAAGCGTAACATGAACCATATATCCAAAATATTAACACAGCCCCCGCCGATTATATTTTTTTAAATATATTTTTTTATTACTTTGATTTTTATACTTTAATATAAATAATAATTATTATTATTATGTTGTTTTACCAAAAATATATTCTGGTGTAACTCCAGCGCACTGCCTGCTTTGTCCCTTTAATGCCCTCACACTCACACACCTGTTCACTCCAACAGCCATAAAAACAAAACAAAATATCATGTACTCAAAAGAAAATAAAAATAAAAAAGTAAATATAAAAATTAAAATTTAGTAAAGTCTTTTGTCAAACGAAACTTTAGAGCTTCTCTTTAGCTTCTCATCTCCGCCCGCCTCGCTAATTTTTAAACGAGATGCTTTGCTAATTAAAAATAACGAGTCGCCTGTATTCTCGAGACTGTCCCGTCCCAAACCCTCCCGTCATTATCTTATTACAGATATCACATTTTCTTTTATCTGACAACGATCAGCTTATTGCTGAATCGACTTTTTCTCGAATGTAAAAACAAAATATTTCTCACTTTTCTATTCGAACTTTTTAAAAAATTTCAAGAATAAGTTAAAATTTGTAATAAATTGTTTTAACGCCGGTGCTCATTCGGCCCTCAAAGATAAGCTTCAAAACAAACGCCACCTTAATCGGCACATGTCGTCCGTAAAGAGACGGAAGGTGTATAAAGCGACATGCGACATGCGACATGCGACATGCTGTTACATCTAGGAAATGATACAAAAATTAATAATCGCCAAAGTCAAAGATTTTTCTCCAGAAACTATTCCCCATAATCCCCCGCCAAATAATACACACCTTCAATCATAATCATATACTGAAGTTATGTTTTCAAAGTCGGAGGAATGTTGATTTGACTCACAATTTCGTACATACAAAAGATAATTTCAAGTGGGACCACCACATGTATATTATTATATAATATTTATTTAATAATAAAATTAATCTTACAGGATTAATGAGGGCTCAAAACCTTATCGATGAATTTTTAAAGTTAGTTTTTAAAATTAATAGTACTTTAATAGAAAATGGCTTTTATTCTCACAAGGAAATCTATCATCCCTCTATCTTATAAATAAACATTATATTTCATCAATTTTATGCACAAAAGAAAATCTAAAGGTGAAGGGTCAAGGAAAAATAACAATTTTCACTACGATTACTTTGATCTCTCCAAGAATCATTAACGGATTAAAAAGTATGAATTTTATTTTAGTATTGATATTGTGAAAAAAACATAAAGAAAGTTGTTCTCCATAATTATCATTGTATGTGAATTAGAGTTTATTATATATAACTTAAAAATACCCATATAATAGTTTCGGATTATGTTGGTTACTAAACTAAAAAATAATTAATGATTTATAATATAAGAAATAGAAAATCCAATAAGTGGTTTCAGAACATGATTTAGAACTTATGATTTTCCTATAAAATTTATTATTTGTTTTCCCCTATAAAATTAAATTTTAATAAGAATTACCTCATTTATTGAAGTATTTTTTCTTGTAACATTAATCTATTCGATTTGTTTTTAAGAAAGAATTCATTTACAAAATGTTAAGAGTTTGTAAAGCTTACAATGACATATGAAAACAGAGAGAGGTCTATGGCACAACAGCAAGCACCAATTTTAATGATATTGTGTTTTATCAAATATCTCTCTTACATTTAAAACTTTTTAAGTCTTAAAAAGCCTTATGTAACGAACTCATAATTATTTTCGGAGAAATTCTGAATCCCATCCCAATTATCTGAATAGACACTTTTGCGAACTCATGATCGTTTGCAGAAAAAAACAAAAGGAAAAGCAGAAAACGTGGTTGGTGTGGAAAAGTGGGTCTGGTGTGGCAGGTAGGTCCAGAATAAGTATGAGGCATGACAGTCTTCCAGCATCTCCAAACTGTTAATAAAAATTCTCAAGATGGAACTATTTTTTACTCTCAAAATAATTTTTAAGATTTTCTGTTTTTTAAAGTTAAAAGATGTTAGCTTTCAACACTAATTATCTAAAACTCTTAATTTATCCTAAATTTATTTCACTTACTTTCTTTTATTTTCTTTAATAAATTATATCATATACCATTCATTCATCTATATCACTCCATATATTATAAATTTTATTTAAAAAAATATAGACAAGTATGACAAAACGAAAAATTTTTATCTTTCAAATTCCTATTATCATAGAACATATCCCAACAATATTTGGTATCCAAATATTAATAATAACCACACTTCAACAATCTTTGAAGTTAAAGGATTATTCTACTATTAAAGAAGACATTTTTCAAATAAACATTTGGCAATTTTGCTTTTACCCATTTCTGACATGCTCTGACACAAGTTAAAATTAACATGCTTTTATTGTGTCTTCCGGTTTTCATCATTCTTCGATTTCACGGACTCCATGTTGATTTGACTAACAACGGCAAAGTTGATCGGCCAGGTTGACTCCTTCCTTTCCCTGTCACCATCTCTCTCCTTTCCCCTCTCTTCCTCTTTATTCCTCTCAATTAAAAATATTTTTTTTTTAACTTAAATTTGTAATTAAATTTATTAATTTTTAAAATAAAATCAAAACGTCTTAAATTATTTTAATTTTAATTTTTAGGATTTCAATTTCAATTTGAAGGACTAAAATTAAACTTAAATTTGAATTTTAAAAATAAGTCAATATTTACTTCAAAATAAATGTAAAATTACTATATTCTTTAATTAAAATATTTTACTATATGTTTACAACTACTTTAGTTAAAGTATATTGTAATTTGCGTGCATGTTTGTTTTGTTAGATTTGTGATGCTATAGCTAGTATATTGTAACCGAATTGATTAAGATTGAATCAAGATTAATCTAATTGATCAATTAGATTTTGGTTTTCATACAAATTTTGACTTTGATTTTTAATTTTGGTTTACACAAAGCACAGAAAGGAGAGATGTGATCATTATCAAATAAAGCACAAAGAGGAGGACGACATCGGTGGCCATGTGTCAATGATGATAACACTCAAAAGGGTGGGTGTTGACAAGAACAGGAATATTTTATGTTTTGAATTTATTAAAACCATTGCAAAGATCCTTAGGACCCCGTTAGGAAAAGTGCCATGACTCATCTCAAAAGACTTTTCAACTACCTAGAAATTTCAAATTATTAACTTTCATTTGACACCAATGAATGGGCCAGATGCACAAAACAGACCAATATGAAATGGAAATTCATAGAATTTTTCATATTTCTACGGTTGATTTACTTTGTAGGAAGGGTACCTTATGTTTTTCTGTCTAGTGGAGGCAGAGAAGTATATCTTTATATCCCAATTTTGTGGAAGGGACTGAAAATTGCTCTTGTCTCTTGTATTGCATTCAAAATCTTAATCTTAAAAATCCCAATTACTGATTTTTTCTTTTAATGTCCAAGATTATTTTTCAAGATGATAATTTGGAATTTCTGAGTGTAATTTTAGAAACAGTGGTGTTAAGGAGTGAACCATGGAGACTCTTAGAGCTCCCCCTTTTCCTCCATTTCATTTGTCATATGACAAATCCATGTTGCATCTTCCCTTTTTTTTTTCCATTAGGAGTGACCCATGGAGACTCTTAGAGCTCCCCCTTTTCCTCCATTTCATTTGTCATATGACAAATCCATGTTGCATCTTCCCTTTTTTTCCATTACCAAATTCTTTCTTTTTCATCAACTTGTTGGAACTTTCAAAATTAAAAACCTTGCACAGTCAAAACAATAGAGTAATAGTATCCAATACAAATTTTTTTACTCTCCCAATTTTATATTTTAGATTGTATGTTTCTTTATGGCTTCCGTTACTTTAATTAAATTATATTCACGCCCGTACCTCCCAACAAATTCATCTTTCCACTGCGTCTAAGAAAATCTCATGGCTATTTTTGACCATCATCTCTACCATGGTGAGGGAGAGCAGGCGTATGCTAAGAGGGTGATTCGGGGTCTTACCGAAGCTTTGTGTTTTGATAAAATGAAAGTGAATGGAAGGTTTTACAAAGTTGAGAAAGTTTTGATTTGATTGCTTAGTTAGTGGGTGATCGATGGTATTGGATTACGCCCTCTCATCCACGGCCTCCATCTCTCCTTGTAAGGTTTTCATTGCGCCCATTAATTGGAATTAAAACTGAATTAAGATTGGCTCCAATTCAAGTGGAGGCGACGCCTAATAAATCATATGGTCGGCCGGTAAGGTGGGTCGAGTTCCTCGGCCCTACTGCTATGAGGCCCCCGTGGTCGAACCTATTTAATGAAAGCCTCAAGCCCCTCCCAAACCCTAAGTGATACATTTTCTCACCACATACTATTTCCCTCTCATACCCGCTTTCTCTCGATAGTGCCGATCTAATCTTCCAAGCAAAGCTCCGCTCAGCGGCTGCTTCGAGCAGCCATTTCTTCCTATTCGTGACGGCCTTCGCAGCCTCTTCATCATTCCGCATCAACAAAAAGAAAGAGACACATGGATTCCAAAGGTATGTAATTCTTACGTGTTTTTCTCCATTAAATGATGTTTGTGTTCTTCCATGGTGATCTAGGTTGTTGGGAAACTGTAGATCCTGGCAGCCTTGGTATCAGAGCCAAACTTCATGGATTAGAACTCAAAACATACTGATTTGAGAAATTTTTTGTTTTATGAAAATCTGACATTCTCATTCATACCCTCGGATTTTTCTTATACTACATCCAAAATTAAATATTTTTACATATTTGGAATCTTCACGATTTAGATCGATCATAACGGTGGTGGCATCGCCGCCGGAACCGCCGCACGCGCTCACGCGGCGCCACGCGCACCACACGCCGCCGCTGAAGACGACGGGCGCTGCAAAGACACGCCGCATCAACCAACTGTCGCCGACGTTACGATGACGCCAAGATGACCCGGCCAAGAATCGACCGGCTAAACCGACTAATCTCGATCCGCCAGACAAATCTGCCCGCCAATGGCTACCGACGGTCACGACGCGGGCGTCGGCCGACGCGGGTCAGCCGACGCGGGTCGGGATGACGCCGCCTTTGATTCCAACCCGTGACCCGACCGATATCGACCACCCGGCCACCGCCAAACTTGAACCGGCCAACCGGGTCAACGGGTCAAACCCGACCTTGGCCAACTGGCCAACTCGGGTCAACGGGTCAAACCCGACTCCCGGCCACGCCCGCACTCGGCACTGCCGCCACGCTCCACGTACACGCCGAACTCTTCTGTGAAGCGCACAGGGCTGCGGAGTGGTATTTTGGCAATTTTGATACCTACGTATTCGCATCGAAATTTCTTACAATTTGGTATATTGACTTAGCATGTTTGAAGCTTTTAAGGTATATGAAAATACGTATAGAACCCTATGTATGCCTAGTTATTAGGTATTTTCACGTATTCTTGGTATTTTCTATGGTTTCGAAATACATAAGGTAACTAACATGAATACCACTGCATAAGGGCTGTGTAAGTTCTAAAATTAATTGACTATTAATGAATTGAACAATATAATTGGCATAACATATATATATTGAATGTGATACATAAAGTTTATATCCTTGGTATGAGTGATTTTTTAAGAATTCAATTGGGCTGTGACCGCCAAAGTGGCACACTTGATTGGGTTTGAGAAATATCAACCTCATATTGTGGTGGGATGTCTCCCAAGCTTTTAATGCATGGTCATACCCTGTGCTGAGGTGATCTTGTGTTAGTTCGTGGAGGGATACATGATGGCATGCAATGAGAAATGACTGATCTTAGTGGTTCATACACCCAAAGGTGGTGATTTCACGAAGGATTAGAATATGTTCTTATGGCCGCTGTCATGTGGAGAATGTACAACTGCATGTCATATTTTCGCCTAAAGCGCATTATGTGATGATGTATGTAATTCTCTATGAGTATTCACATGATGTCGATTGTATTGTTATGTTTTATTTTTCATCAATTTTTCAGAGCAGAATTCCATTTCAATCAGACTTAATGATTGAATTTCAAGAAATGGAAAGAGGATTTTCAATTTGAATGGAGTCAAGGAGTGTTCACATGGCGCTTACAATGGATAAGCCGGCAGATATCACAACCTCTAGTACTGAATTTGAGAAAACGGACTATGCTGCCTGGGAAAGGAGCAATAGGATTTGCTTGTTGACAATGAAGAAATCCATACAAGAACACTTGAAAAGTGGTTTACCGTTAGATCAGATCGCTATGAAATGATGGCGCTTATAGAGGCTAGAAATCGAGTTTCGTCCAATGCCGAAAGCCGGAACACTTCTCCAAAAGCCTTTCAACAGCGGAAATATGATGGTACACCGGGTTAGAGATTATGTCCCGAGAATGGTGGACCTAAAGGCGAAACCCAAGCTCTTAATGTTACCATTCCCGATGCTTGCATTGCGCATCAAGCCTCGAACACCCTTCCACCCGATTTTGGGGACAGAAGACAAACTACAATTCCCAAGATGAAACTTGGTCAAGAATGACTTGATAGCAAGGGTGGTGGGCGTAGGAAGAGAAGCTTAAGAAGGATAAAGAGCATGTGGCCTTATATGCTGCTAGTTCCCATAAGAGAAAGAATAAGAAGTTCAAAAGTCGAACTCATAAAGGTGCTCATGAAACTACCGGTCAATCTGACAATATGGGTCCAAAGAAGACATTCTTGAAAAAGGATGGTGATCGCTGCCGCTTTCTTTTGCAAGAAGAAAGGTCACATGAAAGCAAGGACTGCGGTAAAATTCAAAAGCTTCGATGTCCTTTCTGCGCGGCTTAAGGTGTAATGATTCTTACTACTTGCTTGTGAATCCAACTCATCCAAGCACCATCCAGCTTCTTGGTGGTTGTATTAGTGAGCAATCAATCATGTTGCATTTACCATACAGGATTCATAAACCGGGAGGAAGCCAAACATGATGAATCAGCTCACCGTGGGAAATAACGAAGGCTGAAGTCATGTTCGTGAGATGTAATCTTTAGTTTTAGGATTCCTGCCTTTAAGCTGATGTTGAAAAGATACATTTTATGTACCTTCCTTTAGAAGGAATTTAGTTTCGCGATCGTTTGGGATTCTGATGATGATTATTCTTTTGAAATTAAAGAGCAACATTATTCAATATTTTTAATTCAAATAAGGTCAAGACTGTCATATGTCCAACGGATTATATAGATTAAGTTTATCTCCCGATGACATATCGTGGCTTATCATTGAAAAGGTTGTTTCAAAAAAAGACCACTACCCAAGGATGAGTGCTTATGCATTATGTATAACGACTTGGCCATATCTCTAAGGATAAGAGTGAAAGGCTAGCCAAAGACTAATATCCCTACACTGCTCTTAAAAATGACTTAGAGATATCGTGGCTGTGTAGGGGTAAAATGACCCGAATAAGAAGAAAAGCTGCGATCCATTAGTTCGACTTGTTGAAGTCATTCACCTTGATATAAGTGGACCTTATGTAGCAACCTTGTGTAAATTTTTATTTCAATCACATTTATTATTGACCTATTCTCGATATGGTTATTTGTACTTGATTAAAGAAAATCTGAGGTCTCTTTGACAAGGATTCAGATTTTCGGAGCGAAGTCGAAAACAATTACAGGGAAAAGTCATAAGGGTTGTTAGATCTGACCCAGGTGAGTATTATGACGAAACGTAGCGTCTTTGGACGGCCCAAGGGCCAGTCGCCAAATACTTAGAGGACTCGGGATAGTAGCGCAGTTTACTATGCACAGGAGTCTGAGCAAATGGTATAGCCCAGAGAGGCGCAATCGTACTCTTATGGAAATGGTAGGAGTATGATTAGTGGACAATTACCCGGTTTTCTATGGGGTGAAGCTTTGGCTTGACTTTGTACATTGCAGATCGTGTACCTCTGAAATTTGTTCCATTGACTCATACAGGTTATGGATGGGCGAAAGCTAGCAAACCATCTCTTAAGGTTTGGGGATGTCCTATGATAAGGATTATATAATCGACATTAAGTAAGTTGGACTCCGAACAGCTAGGTGTTATTTTGTATCTTACGGAACATTGAGGATATCGTTTATAAATCTGATGGAGGCCTGAGGTGTGGAATCCTGAGACGGTAAGTTTTTTGGAGTTTGATGTGAAGCAGAAGAAGTAGGCACGCTCTGAGACAACGAGGATGATAGTAAGGTGAAGTAATGTGGTATACGTATACCATAAAATCACAATAATTGTGAAACTCGCATATATATTGAACACAGTAGGCTAGGGATCTGTTGTTGAAGGGCGACTCTGTCAGAAGTTCATCCAAGGCTCTCGGGTGCGAGAATGTGGCTATTACTACTCAAATTAAGGGAGATCCACTAGGGAGAGGAACGATCCGGTACATACCATGGAGTATTAGTGTCATATGGGAGGAAGCGAGAGCTACGATATCGGTTCATGATCAAATAACTTATGGGAAGGCATTTCTTGTCCTCGATCGGAAGCGTGGTTAGATCTGATGAGAGATGAAATTCAATCTATGAGGCATAATGGAGTTTGGGAGCTTACATTGAATTACGCGAGGGTCGTAGTCAAGATTGGGCTATGAATGGATTGTATAAGACTAAAAGGAACTCTAAGGAAAGATTGAAGTTTAAAGCCCCGGGGTGCGAGGTTTCCTTTCGGAAGAAGGAGTAGACTATGGAAACGACTTACTATAGGTCACAAACACAGATTCTTTTTCGGAGTGATCATGGCGTGGTTGCTCATTTTGATATGGAGTTACGGATGGATGTTAAAAGCTGCGTTTCTCGATGGAACCTTAATGAAGAAGTCTATGATGCTTGGAAGGTTTGTGGCAAATGATTGAATTAAACTTGTGTATGGTGAAAAGTCTATTTATGGTCTCAAGCGAGCTTAGACAATGGTCTTGAAGTTTCGTAGTGTTGTTCTTGCGTATGGTTTTGTTGAAACAGAAGTAGTCAATGCTTACTCTGCTGCGAGGTCGGTGGGAGGAAATTCATTTTCTGTCTACATGTGGATATTACCAACACAGCGGTGATAGCGGTCTCTTGCATGAGAATAGCGGATGTTGTCAAACAACTGATATGAAGGACCTTGGTGGCGTCTTTTGTCTAGGCATTGAGATTCATAGGGATCGTTCTTGCGGTATTGGGTTTATCTCGAGAGGGCATATGTTGATCGTGTTTTAGAAAGATTGACGTCTGTTATGTAAAGGGAATTGCTCCTGTACGTAAAGGTGATAAGTTGAGTCTATCACAATGTCCTCATTCGGATATAGAAAACCCCGAATGAAGAATATCTGTATCTTCAGTGCACTTGGGAGTATTATGTATGCTCGAGTATGCCTTAGGCACGTATGCCTTTGCAGCGGGACTTCTAGGCCCGGATATCGGTCGAGCCGGGACATGATCATTGGGTTCTTTGCGAGAAGGTTATGAGGTACTAAAGGGGACAAAGACTATAGTGGTTACAAACATGTTCGGGACCCTACGATAGTTGGGTATTGATTCGGACTTTTCTTGGCATTTTGTCGGGATGAAAGAAGTCAACAAATGGTTATATCTTTAAGTTAGCGGGGAGGTGCATTATCATGGAAAATGAGAAGCCGAAATTAGCCATCTACCATGCAGCGGAGTTTGTAGCATGCTTTCAGCGACCTACTCGCTTGGGTGGCTCAGAAACCTAATTAAGGAGTTAGTGTTTGATTTTTGTGGATAGGTATACGGTTGTATTGTGACGGTAACTGCGGTGTTGTTTATTAAATGCTTGAGAGAGGTCTCCAAAGTCAAGCACATGGAGGTCAATACGACCATAAGGAAAAGAAGTTAGCGGTGGCGTTGCGGTGGAACACATATCGGCGGATGATATGATTCAGATCATTGTAAAGGCCTTGCCTTGTGTATTTGAAGCGACATGTCATTAATAACATGGGCTTAGGGTATCATGGGATCTTGTGAATTAGTAGGAGCTATTAAGTTTAAGTTGCTCACAATAAAAGTTGAATTGATTTCATTACATTTTGTAATAAGTGAATATGTCGACTCTTTTACATTGATAAGGTATTTGTGAATGTAGGTTTATCGAGTTGAGAATGCGTAAGCGTTGAAAATATGGGCATTGTGTAAAACCTTGAATAAAGGCTATGGGGCATTCTTGGCATTAGCCTCAATAGCATATTTTGTTACACATTAAGTAAAGTTACTGTCAGTACTTGTATATCTGAGTTAAGTTGGAACCGTAATGGATATTCTGCGAGTGACCCTTTATTTGGGTTTTGCTTGACACTTAAGGAGAGAGAATATGGACTAACAAAATGGATAACCATGGAAAGTATCACTCATTATGAGGTATTGTCCATTTAAACACACTACCATATTGAATCCATATCGGTAAAAGTTGGCAGCTCTACCGTGACCGTGGAAGGGTTCAGCATTAGTACATCGTGATGCCATGAGTCGGTGTCGAGCTTTTATGGGATCGGATTGGCCCCAGTAAGAATAAATCTCACAGACCCGATATAAAGGTGCGGCATACGGTTTGTTTCAATTAATATCGCGAGTGGAGAATGTAAGGTTTTCATTAAGTGGGCTTCATTAATTAGATTAAAAGCGAATTAAGATTAATTAAGTGCGAGAGTTATTAGAACTGTAATAATCGTATAGAATTTGGGCGGGTGTGTGGTGAGTTCGGCGGCCGTTATGAGAGGCCGTGGTCGAACTACATTTAAGGAAAGCTCGAAGTCATACGACCACAGGATCGTTTTCTATCACATACGTTATTTCTCATCTTCAGGTTTCTCACGAAAGTGATCGGCAATCTCATAAAGCCAGTTCAAAGATTCGTTTGGAAGTCTGAGATCTTGCAGGAGTGGAGTTCTCTTTTTTCTTTGTTCTTGATGGAGTTCGCATCCATGAAAGAGACACACGCTGGTTAGAAGTGTGTAAGTTTGCAGTGTTTTTCCTCCATTAAATGATGTTTGTGTTCTTCATTAGTGTAGTCAGGTTGTTGAGGAAATTAAGTGTTGTCTATCTCTCTCTCACTCTCTCTCCTCCCTCTTCCCTCTTTTTTCCTCTTTTATGTTTTATTAAAGAAATCTGTTTTTTGACAGATTTCTAAATTAGATTTAGTGATTTTTTAAATAAAATAAAACAATCTAGTCATTTCAATTTAAGACTTCAATTGGACTTAAAAAATCAAACAGGTTGGTTTAAAAATAGCTAGTATTTGCGAGGGAAGAGTAAAATGTAAAATTATATGTACTTTAGTAAAATGTTTAAGTTGTGTGTTCTCTTCACTTTTCAGTCAAGAATATCATTGTGATTTATAGTTAGTGTGTGTGATTTTGTTAGTTTGTTTTATTAGCACTTTATAACAGTCTATATTATAATCAGATTAGATTGAGTGGGATCAGTTCAGTTGAGAGATCAGGTCAGTTGGGTTTTGGTTTTTATTTCGAAAAGAAGAAGAAACAAATTTGAAACTTTAGTTTTGTTTTTGGTTTGAAGCTATTATAATCCGGGACTTTGGTAAGTAATTCAAAAGAATGAAAATAAAAACCTCAATAAAACTCAAGTTTCCCTCTTTAGAATCAATGACTTTTATACTCCATATTAGTAATTTTTCTCATTGATATTCATAACAGAAGCATAAAAATAGTTCATAATTGTTTTATATTTTAAATATTGTGATAGTGATTGTAATAATTTGTGCTATTGGATTCATAAGTTTATTTGTGTTATAGGTTCAAATCCATATTCTTTTCTCACCATATATACATCATATGTATAATATTTAAGGAAGTTCAGGATCAATTTTCTTAACTTTAGGGAATTAAAATTCATTTAAATAATAACCTCTTTAAAAATCAGAATGAAAAGAAAGAAGAAAATATTTGTTTAAATAAAGATTAGTGATTAATTTTATTCAAGGGATTTATTTCATTCAATATTTTAAAATATCTTTTCTAAAAATTTAAAGATTCAATATCATTTTAAAGTTCAGGAGGGAGGCGTGAGAGAGTGTTTGGTTTGATTGGGAAAAAAAGACATTCAGGGAAGATGAGACCATTAGTTACTGAAGCATTAAGGAGAAAGGTGTGGCAGGAATAGATTTCCCCATCTTTTTAGAAAAGAAAAAGTTGTGATTTTCTTTTAAACCTATCACTCAGTTACCATATGTAATTTTCTATCTTGTCTTTTCTCAGGGTAAGAAAATGTAGTTTTTTTTTTTATTATTATTAGTATAAATACCGATCCCAATCCTTTTTTTCTTTTATTTTCTGATAAAATCAGTCTTATACCAATCATTTAGTAACCACGCATTTTGATAATTTATCATTCATCTTTATTATGTATTCGGTTTTTTGTTGTCAACCAACGAAACCAGTTTAGTTGGTAAAATATCAGTTGTGAGTTGTTAGCGCCATGTTTAGAGAAGACTGCATATAGTATCTCGTAAGATAATCTAATCGTAATAATTAGAAACGGAATTCTTAGTCATTCCGTTACTCTATCATTTCTGGCTGTTCATAGTCCAATGGTTTTTTGAGCTATTGTATAAAACCACTTGGATGACTTCAGGTTGGTTTGACAGTTATTGTTTGATGTTTATTGTGTGGTTTGGTCACTGGCTGTCCGAAAACAACTGTTTAGCCCTCCATCAGGATCAGTCAGGGGTGAGTTAAAACCATAAAAAGAAATTGAATGTTAAAATGTAGTAGACAGATCTTTTGTGAGTAATGAGAAAGGTAGAAGGTAATGTTAATTATGAAAGAAAAACAAACAACAGAGAATGCTTATGTAAGGAATGACAATTAAGAAGAACGATCATTAGAATTGCAATATCAAACATATTATCCAAATTGACAGTAAGGTTGAGCAATCTTTTTTGAAGCCTTGGCGGCTCCCTCTCGCGTTTTATTAAATGTACTAAGTAAGGAAGAATGTTTCGAGGATTAATTCAATGAGGATGTTCAAAGTCAAAAATCCTCTTGGGCCTCTGATCATGTGAAAATGAATATTTCGCCAAATTTATAATCAATGAGTTTTGAGGCCCACTCTGGCACTCTTGGTTCTCACATCATGAGACAAGCTGGACCCATGGTGTTGTGAATCTGATTTAAATCCAACCCCTGACTTCAATAGGATTGAACTATTATCTAGTTGATTGTCATCCGTTTATAAGGGAGGGAAGCGTAAGATCAATGAAGAAAATAGAATCAGTGGGAGGAATTGAAAGGTGAGACATTACAGTTAGCGGTCATTTTTTTTTTCAAAGAAAATGATCATTAGGGAGGTGGTGAGTCAGTATTAGCGATTAATTTTCAAGAAAATGAATTATCTGTCCGATTGTTTTTCAAAGTTGTGGAGGAAGCCATTGATTGACATAAAATAGTTTATTCAGGATAGTCCAAGGAATACGTTGAAAGAAGCTGGTCTTATATAAAGGTTGTATTAAATCAATAATTTGAATATGAAATGAATTATTTTTAGAAAAAGAATGTGTCACTTATAAATTTTTTGTCATTCATAAGTGTACATGATATCAAGAAATATAATATACCTTTTACCCACCTCTCCTTTCACCTCACCTCTCTCTCTCTCTCCTCTCTATATATAATAATCTGTACTAATTAAAATACTTCCACTATCCTCTTCTGGGTTTTCTTCAGCTACTTATGGTTCATTACATCCCGGAAACGTTGAGTTGAGAAACCTCATTTTCCAAAATATCCATACATGAAGTATATTTTAACAATAAAAATACCAAGCCCATACCCACACACATAAACCACCACCTCTACATCTTCCCATTATATAATATTTATTTAAATATCAAAATTAGTCTTGTAAGGACCAACAGGCTTATTGTTCATTTTAAGAAGTTAGTATTAATGGAAAGTATTTTCCTATTATCAATAGAAACTTATCATCTCTATCTTTATAAAATAAACTTTGCTTGTTCCATCTCAGAATTATATACCAAAAGAAAAATCAGAGTTGAAGGATCAGGGAAATTAGAATGGTTTCATCCTGATCATTTTAGTCTCTCAAAAAATATCTAATTGAACCTATTTTAAAATCCTATTGAGTTCAATTAAACAAAAAATTTAATGAAGAAGGGCATGGTTCATGCTGCAACCTCTCATGTTTGTTAAGGCTTTTGGGTTAAATTAATTGGGTTTTAATTTTCCTTGGGAATTTGAACTCTCAGCTTCTTCGAATAATCATATCAATAACTATGTGGCGCTCGTCTCTAACTCAATTTAAACCTCTTTTTTGGGTATCAGGGTTCATCAAACTCACCCAGGGATGGTAATAGTAAACATTAGACTCTATATATATTAGATATGAAAGAAGATAAAATCTCTAAGTATGATATTTGATCAGCTCATGGAAGTTTTACCTTTACATAAATTTTAATATTTTTAGTTCTAATATTCTCTTTTCAATATCATAACCTGGTACAAAAATTTAATGACTTTTTCCAGGTTTCAGTTTTTTCTGATTCAAAACATGTTTAGTGATGTGACCCTGGTGTTGCTTCACACTTTTTGTTGGACTCTAAAAACAGTAAATTGAGAGTAAGCTGTCCTACCTTGATTTGGATGTTCCCTTGTCTGCCACTGGAGTTATCGGCTTATAAGTAGTATTATAAAGCCGTTTCTACCTGAGCTGTTTTTTTTTAAAGTTGTAAACTGATCCAGAAAAGATTTTACCTTCTATTATCTTTGGCGTGTTTGGACACTGTGGATCAGTGGGTGTTTGAAAGATCAGATTCTGACCTTTTTCGTTTAATTAGGAAAAGCTGTCTTAATAATATCATTTTGAGAATCTTCGAAAGGCTGGTGGGTGGCGTACCCTTCAGCAATGGACCTGTGTTCTTAGCAAAGGTGAGAGAGAATTAGTTCAAGTGGTTTCTCTTATTAATGGTAGGAAGTTTAAACTAGTTTTATTGGTTTAACGATATGTAGGGTGCATCAGTTCAGTTATTCAGTAATATTAAGAAGAACAATAGCGAAATGACATTTAAGAATACTTCAGCCATACGTGAATATAGTTTTTGAAGTGATATTAATTAGCAGCATTACGGTTTCTCAGACTTTGAAATTTGAAAGATTCATAGTAAATCATCTGATTATTATAATAAGTAAATTAACATAGTTTTAAGTGTCTTTTTTAATGGAGGAATGTTTGAGACACTATTATAAATTTAATGTTTTTAAATTCTTAATTCATCATATATATGTTATGAAACCAATAAGTCACAGCAAGTGTTTAACATAGAAGATGTTGTATCCTAATTCAAATATTTTATGAGTCAAATTTGTTAAGAGATCATAAAAATATAGGTTGAAAATGATTAATGGAGTTTTATCTTGGGTGTGGTTCTAAAATTCGTAGGTTGTCTAGTATGTGTGTGAAAGTCAAATGCGATGGAGACTTCCTGAATCAAACAAAACAACTACTTTTCCCAGTAAAAACATTATGGAAAGTCACCAGTGCAGGTTATGCTGAAGCCAGTTGGGTGCCATTTCAATGTTCTCTCTTCTCACTCATATGTAAAGTTATGACATGCCCCACCACCTTTTTTGAAAGAACATCACTCCGGAAGGTTACTGCATTTAGCGAAATTTGGGTACTGAGGATTCCATTGAAATTTTCCACTTCGGCTTCTACTTTTCTTCAAGAATTTCTGGGTTGATTCAGGAGAGATCTGGGATTAAGGAAAGGATCATTTAACACTCCTTCCACTTCTCTGATATCGTTTTTGCAACTATCAATATAATAACTCTGAAGAATTTTTTCTTGTAGCTCTCCAGTTGTTGAATTTGGTGAGAGAAGAAGAGTTCCACTTTTCCTTCTGGTTTGACTTTCTGGGTTTGTGAAGATCTGATGGAAAGGATCTATTTCTGATTTTCTTTTTCATGCATATGTCCTTCTGTGTCATTTACATTGGTCAGAGAAAGCCTAGGAGTCTGAGTTTTGTAGGCTTGTCATTATGCCACGGCTCTTGAGATGGTACAAACAAGTTTATTGAGGTTTTGAGTAGGAGAAGGTTCCAGTTTTCCACATCTCTTCATTTCATAAGATCTTTTGATGAGATGCGGTATGAAGGGATCTGTTTAACTAAATACCATCTCTTCATCATAATTTGCCCTAACAGTCAGTTTTGTAAACATCAAATATCATATAACTCTAGAAATTTAATTTCTAGTTTGTAAGTTTAAATGAGAGAAAGGTTTCATTTGCTTTCATTCCTTCTGATTTTTCTTAAAGGTCCTTTTGGGTTGTTAAAGATCTGAGGATATGAAGGGATCTGGCTGCCTCAAGCCTGCATCTACACAACTATGTTTTGGCAATTCGAGGGAAAACTAACATCGTTTTTGTAAACATCGACCTATCATAACATGAGAAGAATTTATGCTCCGTTTGTGAATGTATGGAAAACTCATTTTCCACTACGTTTTTAAAGTCTTTCAGGGTTGTTAAAGATCACGAGAGTGCACTGATGATGTTTCTTTCCCGTACCATGCTACAGCATCAATTTGCAGCGATTCGAGAGGCTAGCGTCGATTTTTGTAAACATCAAATATATGTAACTTTGGAAGAATTTATGTCTGTTTGTGGGTGAGTAAGAGGAGATTTCATTTTCCTTCTACGTTTTTAAAAAAGTCTTTCTGGGTGGGGGTTGGGGGTAAAAATCTTAGTAGGAGAAAGAGTCTAATTTGATTAATGGTGCATCTCTTTCTAATATCATCTGGGAGATCTGGCTGAGTGATACTTTCAATTTGTTCATGGCTTGCCTTTTCAATGTGCATTAAACCTTAATTCAATTCTCTAAATTTGAGCTGTTTTCTATTGTTTTTCTATGTTTTTCAGTAAAGAAGCAGGGAACCAAACATGTTCTTATGTTTCCTTTCTTTTCTTAACAAAAAACAGTTTTAAGAAGCTGTGGAAGACAAAAAAACACAAGACATTCGCGTTACCATTTATTAAAAAATTCTGCCGACCAACCCCTAATTTCCAATAATGGCCATCCTTAGGAGAACATCAGTGGTGGGCTTTTTATTGGGACTAAAATGTTGAGAGAGAGGATCTGGCTGGTGGTACTTTTACAATTGTTTGTAACCATATACCCGTGCATGAGCTATTCAAATGTTAGTCATATTCTCAATAATCTGTCATGACATAGGCTCTGCTTTTTAAGTTTCTATGCATTTGATTTAGTTGGGAGGAGGGAAGAAAAAAGTAATCAGGGAATAAACTTGGCACCCAGAACTTCAGGGGGACCTCAGTTACAGTTTATGACATTCACCTAATATTGTCAAGTTTTACTTTAAAGTCAGGAAGGACATGAGTTAAATCACCATGCCTTTTTCGCACCCCAGTTTGTACAATTAAACATATAGGATATATTTAGGATAAATTTTTTTATAATATTTCATTTATTTACTAATTTAAATATGTTTATTATTTTGTTTTTAAATTTTAGAAATTTTGATACCATTACTCTCATTCCATGTGGCCAGTCGAGATAGTTGTCCACCTCACAAGAAGATGAGCGTTTGTTGCGGCAATATATCAGTTTTGGGATGAGCTTTTTATATTACATTTTATTGGACAAGAATAAATTGTTTAATCTTACTACCAAAATATCTCTTTCAGAGCTTAAAAGTGTTGTTTAAGCTGTAATATGTAGAGAGAATTTGTTGTTATCATCATGTTATTATCTTTTACATTTCACTGTTAGAACGTACTTTTTTGAGTTAGTCTGTAAGAGCTGTAAATAGATTTGAGCAATTCATGTTATTATATATTCTTTTTGTTCAAGGGATGTTGACACACAGGTTTGGTTTGTAATTACAAAGTGAATCTTGTGAAGCTGCTAATATTCTTGCGGCTTCCCCTCAACAGTTTCCTCTTTTGCAGCGTTTATGGCTGCATTGTTACTGTAAAACATAAATTAGATCATTGCATCCACCGTGGATAATATATTGCAATGAAAACTACAATCATTGCAGTATTGAATTCTTGTATATTTGATGATCACCATTCTTGAAAACTTTCCAGCATTGATTGCAGGGGATCATTGCATAAATTATTTCTGTTACAATATGTCAGGTTTCTTGAGGAATTGAACCACCAACTGCACATTACAGTAATGTAATCCTAGTTAGACCTTTTGGTTGCTACTACTTATCATATGGACAATGTAAGTTTAGTAAAGTGGTCATTACTTTTATAAAACCATTTTCTGCTTTGACGGCTCCATTCAGTTTGTATTTTTAACAATACCAGAAACCAATAATTACCCTCATTGAACCATGTTTGTTTGTTTTTCACTATATATAGTTTGCATAATAAGTATACATATGTGTGTTAAATAATAATTGTTTGTATATGTAATTGAACGCTTAGGTGAGATGGATTCTGCAAGATCTCTTTAGTTATGTTATGTGGTAGAGTTTTACGTGGATTCACTGCATTCGTATGAGGATTAGCTAGCGTCTTCGTGTGTCTTACGGACCGGCTAAAGAAACAACGCTTAAAGTTGTAAATACGTATGTGTTGAAGTAATAACAGATTTTTATATGTACTGCAAGACATTTGAGAAGTAATAATAGTTTTTATACCACACAATTTATATGAAAATGGGATAGTTCAGATATCTCAACAACGAGAGATACCAGGGATTGGCACGTAAAGAATATTTAATATTTTATATAATAAAAACTTTCTGCGTTTGTTATGCTACTCTACCATCTATCCTCAAGATTGTTTGGGAGTGTGATACTGATTTAAGGCGTGCTCGTGTGTGCGACTTCGCTCAAAGACAACTCATGATCCGACAAATAAAAAAATAAAAAATGGTTTATATATGTATAGTATGTATGATTTGAAGTAATACATAAGAAGTGCATTTTTATGTTTATATAATTTGCCTTTATAAATATCATGAAAGAACCAAATAATAGCGCAAATGAGACGTTGGAACTAAATCGATATACCGATGACAAATATGACATGAGAAGACGATGAAGTGAAAGTAAAGTTGTTTCAACATGATATTGGCAAATAAAATAAATCATATCTAAATACCAAACATTTCTTTTTAAAAAGAAAAATGCCAGACTTACTATGAATTAGGGATAATATTATAATAAATCTATCATGCCAAAAATCATGCGTATATATAACAATATCTTTAGACTGAGGTTCTCATTTGTCATCATCTGGTGCAAAGAAAGACATGTTTAAAATGTATTGCTACAGAGGCCACACCATGGGTTAAGAAGTGTTTTAATTAGAGGCATTGTCAAGAACAATAAAGTAAACAAAAATTCACCTAAAAATTGTATAAAAAACATTTAAATTTGTTAGAAAGGACACTTAAATTTATCACAATATAATAAAATGTAAAATAAAAAGAATTATTATAAATATCCACAGAATTTAAGTAAATAGAATTTGTCAGATCATTTTAATAAAAGTTTGATTTAGCCAATATCCATGAAGTCTCATTTCAATATCCATTGTTAGAAATAATTATGTTGGAGAATATATAACAAAGGAACAGATTAAATTAAATATAATTAAGTTTATGATGACAACGTCTAAGGCCCTTCATCACAAAGAACTCAACTGGCAGAAAATTTTTTATTTCTTTTTGTTTTCTGAAAAAAGAAAATTTTAATTCTAAGACTTATTTACACATAGGAAAAATCAGATGTATGTATTCAGAACAAAAACGTTAGAAATGCTAGTTATAAACATCTGAACACCAGTTTTCTAAATAAAATTGAATATTTCTATAATCACTAAAACTAATTTTTTTTTTTTGATGAAAATTTTGAACATTTGCCAGAAACAAAGGTAAAGCAGTTGAGAGGATCTCACTTAGAGCTTCCTCTTTTGCCTCATCTCATTTATCAGTGCTCCCAACCAGACAATCCCTTGTAGCATCTTCCCTTTGAAAATCAAATACCCCAGTCTTTATTTTTCCATCAGTTTTAATTGAAACTTCTCAAAATCAAAGCCTTTATAAAATTGAATCCTTCCACTTCTGAATAATCTGACAGTAGGAGAAGAAGTTTGATAGTTTTCATTAATTGAGTTAACCAAATAATTGTTGTTTGGTGGGATGAAAAGAAAAGTGGAACTGGAGAGAATATTTGATGATGCCTATCCTCATAGATTGGCTCCATTAATCTGAAGGGAAGGATAAAACTAGTGTCTGTCCCTACCATGGATGAATTAGTTTTTAATTACAGGCTCCAGCGGCCTGCATCTGTTTATTTATAAAGCCGAAATTTAATTTAAGGATATAGTTTTGAAACCAAGTTCTACCAGGTTACACGTCCAAGAAAACATCTGTCTATTTGCGATCTAAAGTGCTGAAAGAAAATTCTCATATATCCCTGAATAGGATGACCACTCATTTACCAAAGTCAATGCCGGTTAAAAAAGAATTAATCTTTGTATTTTCTAACGAAGGGTAAGTTAGTAATTTATTTTGTAAAGTCAAGAGAAATTAATAATTATAAAACCAGCATTTTAGTTTTCATTAAGGGTGTCGAGACCATAAAATCTCACACCTTAGGATTGAAAAGATGGCTGAAGTTGATATTTATATTCTGAGAATTTATTTCAAATAAAATGATGACCAGTTCATTAATAGATTATACAGATGGTTTTGAATTAACTACCGAGCAGGTTTGAGTTCTTTCGAGTTAAGTAGAATATTTAGGAAAACTGAGTCATCGAGATAAAATTTAAAAGCGTTAGGAAAATTGGCATTAAATTTAAGAAGAAAATTACAGATATACTGAATTAGATATTTGAATTTAGGAATTGATTGAATCTGATAATTTTCTAAAAGAAAAATAAGAAAGAAAGAAAGAATAATAATAACCATACAAACCAGAAAGTGAAAGCATCTTTAAAAAAAAAAAAAAAAAAAAAGAAAGGGAAAGTAGGAGACACTTTGTACATGTAAGAAATCAAAAAATACTATATAAAAATAAGAAGGGTGGGACACTATGTAGAATGGAAGGAAGAAACAGTGTTATTGAAAAGGAAGAATGTTATAGTGAAGAATCTGCAAGGCAGGCAAGGAAAAGATTGAAAATTCTAAGTATGGTGTGTATAAAGAGACTCTGTATGTGAAGGAAAATTTGGATAAATAAAGAAATAAGGCACCCATATTTTAAAAAGAAATAAATTATTGATAAGTTCTTGAAAATAATTAATAAATAAAATAATCTTAAGAAAAAAATGACTTGTTTATTTAATGAATTGTTTAATTGTTTGTTTCAGGTGAATAGGTGGTTGAATGAGTATGAGTTTTGGAGTTGCTGGCGTTCCCAGGGATCTTAGAATTTTCTTTTGAGAATAGGAAAATATTTGGCGTTTTTTACTGGTAACATATCTGATACAAATTCAAAAATGTTAAGTTCAGGTTTTTCTTTAAAACAGATCAAATATATTTTGCATAAAAAGTATAATTTGGACTTTATGTTTTGTTTGTGCAATTATAGATTCAACTGGGGAATATGTTTTGTAGGAATGAAATTATTGAAGCCCATGTTTTTTGAAAATGACAGTTGACCGTATCGAAGCAGGATTAATACTTGACATTATTGATCATTGTCGATGTGAATAATAGTTGGCGTTTACATTCTTTGTGAAGAATGCAATTGATTTGAACCCAAGCCAGAGTATGAGTTTACGGTAGGATTCTGCTGATCTTAGTAGTGTTTGGTTTCCACTCCACCAAGAACTGGCAGAAATTTGCTTGTTTTGAAGAAATCTACATAGTGGTCACTATTTGATATTGTTGTGGTACAGGGTAAAGTTTTTTATTTGACTATTTGAGATGATTTGATATGAAGGCGTTTAGATCAAGATGAAAGGATTTTGTTTAAATGTTTGAATGCATTGATGAAAATTGAAACGGCCGAAGGAACAAATGTCTTATTTTTCAGGTGGTTGAAAAATGTTTGATTCCATGGTGTTCTTTGTTGTATTAAACAAACTCGCCCTCGTTGTTGTATCTTTTGGGGACTCTAGTTTTGTAAAGAATTAATGGACGGGACCAAGGAACAGTATATTTTAGGTTGTTTTGAGGTTGGCTTTGACTTATTGTGGATGGGAATTTAATTTAATTTCAAACTCTCTTTAGTTTGTATTGAACACATTTTGGAAGGTAATTCAGTTTTATTGAGACTTCTGCTCTTCCGTTTTACTGTTTTAGAGATATTACATTTTGGAAATTTTTAGGTAGTATGGATTTGAGATTTGGAGATAGTGATCTTAACTTTTCTCTAACAAGTTTTAAATAGTAAGAATAAATTAGTCTAATATAGGAATGAGATTTGTGCGTTTTGTCTTCGAGTCTTTTTAGACTTAAGATGAAACCAGCGATCATATCTTGGACTTGGGCTTTGACCCAGAAAACAATGGGTGATCTCAAGCAATCCGACCTATCCGTCTTAAGTCTAATTCCATTGGACCTGTAGAAGAGAGTGTGTTTATTCGATTTGGCCTCCTGTCCATGGGATTGTGGGGCGTTGTGTTACTACTGGGTGGCGCAGGAGGCAGGGTGTTGTCATCCACTGGATAGGGAGAGCTTTTCCTAACACTATCTCGTATAAAAATTTCTTCTCAAGCGCAAATGAGAGCTCATTTTAAAGTTATGAGGGGGCTGCCTCTGACGAACAAGCGTGAGACAAATATTTTACATGGGACCAGTTTGGAGTGATCTAAATCAGGATCATGACTGCTGGTTCCATAAATGCTAGTGAACCCCATTTGAAGTTTACATTTGAGAATAAATGAGTGACACACATTCAGTTCAGGGTTTCAGGGTTTCATATATGGTTTGTTTTGTGTACACTTTGAACATGTGGTGAGAGATGGTTGGGATATGCCTGGCTCTTTAGTGATTTTGGGATTGAAGCCACTTGAGGCTGGTGTGTTATGTAATAGAAGCTTTCTTGCATTCTGTGGTCTCTCGGCTCTATGAGGTTGTTTATGTGGGTGTGATATGAAAGTTTAAGGCGTCTTTAAGTAGCATGCAGAACTTTCTTCAGGGACATTTAAACGATACGACAAAAATATAACAAAAAATAGTTTGTATATATATAGTATATTGTGTTTGATAATACAGGAAGTGCATTTATGTTTATATGATTATCTCTTTGCAAGTATCAAACCCCAGAAGCAAAATAGATGGCATCTGTTTTTCAAATCTTATCACCACATGACAGATATGACATAGAAAGAAGACATTGAAGGAGATAAAGATTCTATTCAAACACGTATTACATGAAATAAAAAAGATAATCATATATCCCTAAATGCAAGGCTTATTTCTTTTTAAAAAGAAAATCTTCGAACTTTTCATGAATTGGGACAACAGTATAACAAATATATACTCAAAGAATCATGATGCCTATAACAAATATCCTTTAAGACTGATTCTCATTACAAATATTATCTGTGCAGAGAAAGAGAATATTTAAATAATATACTTTAAAAACACACCACACACTTGAACCAGTAAAAATAAATAAAATTGATTAAATTTTATCAGACAATAAGAAACAAAACAAAAAGATTCACTAAAAATTCAATATAAAAAAAACATTTAAAATTTATTAAATGGACACTTAGATTATACAATATATTAAATGTAAAAGTAAAAAATTTATTTAAGTAAATGCAAGTTTAACCAAACATAAAATTTGTCCGAATATTGTAAAGTTTGAGTGTAATATCATGAAGTCTCATTTCAATATCCATTTGATAAAGCTCAAATATAAATGGAAGAATATTATAACGAGAACAATTATTAAATACAATAATTCAGTTTTCTGAGTGACATTGACGTCTAAGCCATACTAATCTTCAAAGACTTTAAACTGACAGAAAATTTTGAGCACAAAAATGAAAAAAAATTTTAATTAAGACCCCACATTGCACTGATGCATGTGTCATGTTCAGATTCAAAAAAGCAATTAAAAATGTGATTATAAACATAAAACTTTAGTGTATAAATAAAGTGGCACATTGTTTGTATATAAATCTTTCTTAAATAGGCTGTTTTTTTGATGAAAAATTTTAGGAATTTTTTGTGAGCAAGATGGCTGGTTGGCCATGGAATCTCTGAGCCCCTCTGCTTTGCCTCAACCTCTGAACTTTATTCATTGTCCAGCCAGACAATCTTATACATCTTCGCTAAAAATCCATTACCTGGATGACTGCTTAAAAATCTGGATTCATTGGGACTGTAAAATCAGAGCCTTTTGTTGAGACCGGGATCTTCCTTCAGTTAGTCAGATGTGAACAGAGAGAAAGAAGTTTGACTGGTTTTTCAGTAAATTAAGGTCTTAATCGTGTTGTTGGTGGGATAGAAAAAGAAAGTGAACGGAAAGGGTGTTTGGTGGGATAGAAAAGGAGGAGAATTGGAACAGGAAGGTGAGCGTTAAGTGCCTATCATCTTGATTGACTCCAGTAATCGGAAGGGAGGGATAAAATCAAATTGTGTAATCTACCATGGATTGATTGTTTCATTGGAAACTCTTGGCGGCTGTAAGGTTCATTCTCAGAGCTTTTAGATGATGATGTTCAGTGAAATAGTTCTTTGCCAGTTATGATGTGTTGTGCATTCCGAACCAGATCTATGAGCTTGAATGTGTTTGATGAATTGCATTTCTTTTCTTTTCTTTTCATGTATTTATAAAACCATTAAGTGAGGATATAGTTCTTGACAAGTTCGGCAGGGGTTCCACGTCCAGAAGAAAGCATCTGCATCCTGTTTAATCTAAGTGCTCTAATGAAGAAAAATCCTCCTTACTCCAGGTGGATACGAGCCCTCCCATTTTACCACGTCAATGCGGGTAAAAAAATTAAAATCTTGTGTTTCTGGCATTGATAGTAGTGATGGGGTAAAGAAATAGGCGAATGTCCCGCTCGCGAAGCCCGGGGATGTTGGGCTCAGGGTAAAACCCGAGCCCCGCCGTATCGACCCAAGCGGGCGGCTTGTTAAGTACAAAACGACCACAGACGAGTTAGGTCAATGCCACGACCGTACCCCCATGTTTTGATCTTGAGAAGTAGAATATTACTAGCGGAGCCTATATTCTTTTTCGTTCAAGCCAGTCCCAGCAAAGGAAAAAAGATAATGGATAAACTGCTGGGTTGGATGTCCCGATAAGGAAAGGCAGCTGCGGAAATAAAGCTATATTTCTTATATCAGCGCAATCCGATACGCCATTTATGGCGGCGAAATATCCGCCTCAATGGAAGGACTCCGCCATCACCATCAAGCCGGTTTGACATCTTTGTAAATGCAGACCACGGCAGTTTGAAGGTACTAACACCAGGCCGCTCTTGGTTGCGCCAGCTAAGCGACCTCTTTCTCTCAAAGAAAAGCACCACCGACGTACAGGCGGCCGCAGGCGCGGCCCCGCGTGGCGCACCGCGGTTTTTGCGGAGAGTACCACGCTGAAACTGCCGGATCGCGGTGCCGCCGATCTGCCTCGGCCCCCAAACGTCCGGCGCGCACATCAGCCCGCGACAATCGAGGTCAGCCAGCGACCCCACCGCGCTCAAGCCGATTCGGTTGAAAAAGGCATCGCTCCGATTAAGCGCGCGTCGTAGGAAACAACCGAGTTCCTTTACTCATCTCGCCGGACTGAGTCTGATATTATCAGCAAAAGAACCCGCAGCAGAAGCCGCGATCGCGCCAGGAATCACGAGATCCACGGCTCATCTCTTAGGAATCTCGCCTTTGGGAGAGGCCTCTTTGGCAGTGAAGCGATACAAACGTACAAACGAAGTGGAAGCGCCGTCGTCAATCTTGCCCGATAGAAAGAATTGGAGCAATTTACCAGGCGATTTACAATATCCACGGAATCCCAGCCAGAACCAGGAAGGCCATGACCTTCACTCGCGAGCTTGACTTCGGTGACTTTGTTCCGGCGCCCGGCGAGGCGGGAGCTCGTGGCCAGTCAGGGACACGGGACTTGGTGGCTTTGTGGAGGAGGAAGCGAGCGATACTCGAAGCGGGTCGAGAAGCAGCGTTATCACCCTCGACCCGGAGCGGGAGAGACGATCATGGGAGCGAGAGGTTCGGGGTCTTCAGCGGAGCTGGCCAAATAAAGGTATAAGTTAAGGGACCTTGGGACCCACTATAGATGAAGTCCAACAAAGCCGAATCCACCCTTCCAGAGTAAAGGTATTACGTTTATCCGCTCCAGCCAAAAATTAGGAATACCGCGAAAGTGGGCTTTGATGGAGGACCAAAATCCGTGAAACCATCTCATCACCTACAAAAATCAAATGGAGTTATAGTATCAAGACCTTAATACGGTCTTGGGGCTTTATTACTATTGAAAGGCCCGATATGCTTTGGTTTAATAAATTTACTTGCTATCTCTTCATTCGAGGAGGAACTATCTATTGCGTCGTCTCCCACTTCATCAGACTAGGACGTTAGGGAGGCGGGTGCAGTGTTGGCCAAATCCAAAGCGGGGCTGTGGAAAGCTTAGAATCATCGTGCAAAGATTCAGCGCCCGGAATCACGAAGATAGGCGTGCTTTCGATGAAAATTTGCCATCCTGACATTTGTGCGAGGGTTGGGAGTACGGTCGAAGATCGGGTGTTGTTTTGACCCCAAAGCAAAGGCATGTAGGGGTCTGCACCAGCGGAGAATATCTCATGGCGAAGCCCTCATATCAAGAAGAGCTCTTCCACGAAAGTAAAAGAAAGAAATCCACTGAAATGGAGATAAACGGCGGGGGCGCACAGGCGGGCTGGGGCCGGACCAATCCCACGAGGGAAAGGCAAACGATCCCCAAGGAGGGAATCACGAACCGTCTGGGCTTCCACCATCCACGAAAAGCGATGACGTTACCGCCTCGGCGCTTCACTCCTAACGGCCTCGGTCGCCAGCGAGGTCCTACCACCCAGTCACAACAGAAGCAGTTCACAGAATGGCCGACTTCGGATGAAATCGAATCCGCGAGAGACAACGCGAGGAATATTACGAGTTCCGCGGGACTTCCCGCCGAGCGCCGTGCCGGGACAAATTTAGCCACGGTAAAGAAATACGAATACTTAATACAAGCGCGGATACCTCACGACGTTTCACGCTATCTCAAGGAGATCGGCCGAGTCGGGCCGAATCAGTCGAGGGCTCGACTCCAGCAGCGGTAGCCTCGGCGAAGCGGCACTGTTGCTGGCAACGCGGAAATCCGCGTGTGATCTGGGGGATTGGCGGAGGAGGAGGGTAGTTGACGGGGAAGGCACCGCGTGGCATGGATCAGCGGCCGGAGAAGCCTAGCGATGGCAACGTTTGACTGGGCCTCACCATCCGTTACCGACTGGGCTGAAGGGATGCCGACACCATGGCGACCGTTGGTAGTTGGCGCGGTGTGGCCAACACAGCGGTTCATCGGGTTTAATTGATAATGGGAGTTAGAAAGGTGACATCATCTTAGCGGCGACCTTTGACAAGCGTAGGCCAGGAAAAGCTAGAACCGTCGACACCGCGTCTGCGGGGTTTTAGGAGAAAAGAAATAATCTAAGTTAAGGCTCGATTCAGGCGGTGCTCACCACGGCCGAGCCCCGCGCGGGCGACGACCGACAGGTTCCTCATTGTGAGCGCCTCGCCGCATTTATAACATGTTGCTGAGCGGACCACTCTCTCGTCTCAAGCCAAAAGCGTTCCTCGGCGTATCGCGGTAAATCGATTGGCGATGCCCCGGCGGTGGGGATGTTAAGAAGATGGCGAAGGGTGTTTGAGGAGCGTCTCTACGACCTCCGCTGGCAGAAGCGGTCAAACAAATCATGAGTGGCGGAAGCGACTGACATGCGACGAGGTGCTCACGCGACCCGAGCCACCGAAGGAACTAGGCGGGTAATCGCTGGATGGCGTCCGGGGAACATCTGCCTACAGCGGCTCAAAGCTAACGGAAGACACCGAGATCTCCTCTTTCAGTTTAAGGCGAGAATAGAAGGCGTTTTTACCGTAAGAGCGAGCAAACATGGGAGGAATGGAGCTACTACGGTAATCACTCATAGATTGAGCGCAGTCAGGTCCTTGAGCCAATTGGCAAAAGCGCGGTGACTGCCGAAGAAGCCAGAAAGCGCCGGCGAAGGGGATCAGAACGGCTATAAATGGAAGCGGAATGGGGGGTAGAATATCGGTGGTTGGCCCCTAATCTTAATACTCGATCAAAAAAAAGCAAATGAAGTGGCGATGAAGCTCTATATCGACTTCAGCGACATACGCCGTGGCCTTTGAAGAGACCCGACCATTGCGAAGGATTGACCTCATTGTGGGCGCCACCATGGTCCGCAGAGGGCTGCCAGGTTTTGCCGGATTAGTTTTGGCTCACCGTGGGGATGAGGCGCTGGACGAGCGATCGAGAAAAAACCTCTTTTAAGTCCTTGACTCGGGAACCTTATTTGTTGTAGGTGGTGCGCGTTGGACTCAAAAACGTGGGAGAAACAGACCCTACAGAAGAGTTGATGGCCAGAATGTTCAGGAGGCGGATAGCGCAGCTATAAGAGTATCATTAAAACGCTTATCACAATGGAAATCCACCGACCAATCCTCCCACATCCTCATCCTCTCAGGCGTTCCAATCTGGGATGGCAATGTTTGAACCCGTTTGGAATGGCGAACCCATGGCGGGGAAGCTAGACTATGGTCAACCGTGGGGAATTGAGGCAAATCCGGACAAAGAATAAAGCGGTACTGATATGCCATCACCATCGAATAAAGGGGAGATCAAACAGGGGCTGAAACTGGGAAGGATAACTTCTAGTTGGGTTTGTATCCGAGGCGGTAATGAGAGTGCCATCCCTTCTTGAAGTCGAAGAAGGCCTTTTGGAAAGGACGAGAAATGTGAAGAGGCATTGCAACATTAAAGCACGAAGGGGTTTTGCCACGCTCTATTGCGTCAGGTGAGAGAACTTCCTGCACTCTTATGCCAGGCGGGTGTCGGACTTCTCAACTAGGCGTGGTACTCGTCGGGAGACGAGGAGCAGTCTGACACACCAGTTCTTGACATGGCCAGAGCTCACGGGAGGGAGGAGGAGAGAAGTGCAGAGAGGATGGAGGAAATGGGATCTTGGCGCTGGGCGACAGCGGTCCGGGAAATAAAATCCTATTTTCAGGGCTCATACCGCGAGATTCCAGTAAATTTTCATTGAGACTAGTGTTTACCCCCACGGAAGTCTGGAAGCGGAGTAAGTAAAGCCGTCATTAGCCAGTTGACATCAGATCTGGAGCCTCGATCATGAGAGCCGGGCGGTCGTCCTAACCTCCACCGGAAGGATAGACAATGAATCTGAACTGGATTTGATTCCCGGCGAGCCGCGACGTGGGGTATTGGGGGCAGATGACCGTGGAGCCTCGGCCTTGGCCCAGTGCAATTAAGTCGACCCATTTAGAGTATCTGGGTGACTCAAAGTGGTAGGTCGAGACCAGAACCGAGATACCCTCTGAAGACGAAAGCAAGCGATGATTCTATACCTCGAGTCCCGCGATCTATTAAAAGAAATTTGTGTTGGTTCAAGTCAAAGCATGTCCACTAGAGCATAGAATTCGACGAGGCCTTGGCGAAGTTAGCCAGCGGGAAGACCTCGGAGTCGGCGCTGTTGAATACTTAGCGGAACCCTCCATCGATCCTTATAGCATGATACAATTGCGCCCCCGGTGGTAGAGTGCACAAACTGGATGGACCCATTAGTCTATAATAATAGACGAAAGCCTACAGACGACCCAGAAGAAGCGACAGTAAAGAGGCTGAGATGGCGGGTTCACTAGTCATAAAGGAAGCCTCTACCAATGAGGATTTTCACACCCTTTCTTAAATGCATTCTGAGAGAGGGACACAGTGCCTAATGAGAGAGGTACATGAGGGTATGTCTGGAATCATGTCGGGCAGGGCATTAGCAGGAAGAGTCTTGAAAGGCGAGTTCTTGGCGGCCATTTTCGAGGATCTATTGACCTGGTCGGAGAAAATGCGGTGCCGGGGAACACGCGAGATCTCACGCCTCAGGTGGATCACTTAACACAGCTCAATCCACCAGTCCGGCCTTTCAACAATGGGGTTTGGATATATTAGGACCTAACCCATTTGTAAAAGAACCGATCTGAATTCACCATGTTGCGGGTGGATTATTCTTCAAGTACGATGAAGCCAGAACCTCTAGCCCACCAATTCTGAGGAACAAAGAATACGCAATTTCGTAACTCAGCGGCAAATGTTATGCAGTTTAACATCCAGGCTACAGTGTCAAACCAACTGAGCAGGTTAGACATTACTGAGACCAGAGGAATTTTGTCGCAGAACTAGAATTCAAAAGTGTATAATCCCAAACATCAAATCAAATGGATAGGCCGAGTCACGATCGAGAACCTTAAAAGCGACCTTGAAGACTAAGTTGGAAGACATAAGGAAGCTGGGTGTTAGAATATCTCCACACGAAGGGTACTATGAGCTAAGGGACAACTGCAAGAAGTCGACAACTTCGAGAGAAGCCAATTGCCACTTGCTAACATTGAAATGCGAAAAGTGGCCGAGTGGGAGGTTAAGATCAGATCTCGAGGATCAGTTAGCATGAGGAGGAGCATAATGGCCAATTTATGTCTAAACTTAGGAACTCTTAGACTAGCCTTGAGAGTAGGTTCAAAGCGTACGGGAGGAATATCAAGGAAGCAATGAAATTACTATAATCGAAAAGTCAACCACCCCAGGAGCTTCATCACAGGGGCGACTTGGTCTTAAAAGCTCTGCCCGACGAGGAAGAATCCAGTGCATAGGCTTAAACTGGCCCAGGAAGGTCCAGCCACCCCTCCATATCCAGGGTGGTAGGACAGGGCAAGTATGAACTCAGCAGAAGAGGGAAAAATCTCTTAAGCATACCACTTGGAATCGGGAACCCACATAACGATTTTTCACCAGTAAGCATCAGTTGCCCAAGTTCAATAACGCTTTGCTCCAGATCTTTCTCATGTCAGTGGGGCGTTCATTGATTATTGGTGAGACATCTCCAAATAGTTTATACTTATGGAATACAAAAAAAAAAAGATATAAGCAGGGCAGCAAAGGGAAAGGTACATAACTTCACATTTCAGTCAGATGTAATTATTCCAGTAGTATCATGATTACATCTTGAGAAGTATCTAGTACAAACGGGTTCCTAAAAAAAAAAAAAAAAAACGAGAATTGGAAATAAGTGAAAAGGCAGAAGGAAAGAAAAGGAGGAACAAATCAGGAGAAAAGAAAAGAGGGACAAAGGAGAAAACAAAGAATGAAAAGGAAGAAAGGAAAGAGAAGAAGAAGAAGAACTCACTTTGAAAGCGGCGCGAGGATGCCACCTCTAAAACATCCTAGCACGAAGCTGAGGAATAGCTTTTTGAACTCCCGTAAGGGAGACTGAGGAGAAAAACACAGCTCCCACATGCAGGAAGAACATTGTGTTTGTGGCCCCAGAATCTTGGGAAGAATGGAAGGCGTCGACGGAGAAACTCCTTTATGCCGCGATTTGTTGGCGATTGGTGGCGATATCGAAAGCCATCTGAAGAGCTGTTTGAAACCTCCGGCGGCTGTGCATTGATGCCAAAGGGGGCTGGCTGAAAGTCATGGGCGTTGATACTCATGATCAACATTCAGGCGATTGCTGCTGTGAATGAAGTGGATATTGATGGTCCGATTGGCGGATCCGCTGCACAGAACGTCTGGATTCGGTGACTTCGACCAATGAAACCCGATAACCGGTTGGTCACCGCCGGCGGTTCGCTATTGCGGCTAAATCTGCGGGTTGCTCGCGACTCCCTACCGACGACCGCGCCACAAACGTAAAGATACGCCCGGCAAACTCACGTGGCGAGATGATCCGCGGAACTTTGAACCGCGGCTGCTGCGGACCAGATAACGTTTGCAGTTACGCACCACGAACCACGCGATGCTGAGCCCGCAGTACTTTCAGTGGGCGAAACGTCTCCTGACCCGCGGCGCGCCGGGTCGGTTTCCGGCTGTTCGTGCCACGAGCCGGCGCGGAGCCCGTTGCTGGTTGGCGGCGATCTACTCCCGCCGCGAAGAACCCGCAGCTCGAAACCGGACCGGCTTCGGCTCACGTTACCACGAGACCGCAGCGGGAACCATAACACTCAGGTGAGGAAGCTGAATCCTCTGCGGGAACACATTGCCTGGGAGTGGACTAAACTATTACCTACGTTGCCACCAGAGGCCCTGGCGGCGGGAACACGTCTTCGCTCGATTTGTGAAGCGAGTCTACTCGCCGCGGGCAGCGCGACTCTCGGGTCGAACCCGACTCATTCTGATTGCCACTGACCCGGCGCCCAGGAACCGTTGCTCAGTTTGGCGGGGCCAAGTGCTCGCGCGGGGCGCGTGGGATTCGGGACGGCTAAAAGCTGCGTGCCACTCGACTCGCTCATGTACTGTGGGCGCCACCATTAATAAACTCACCTCTCCCGCTGACAGCGCGCCTCGGGGAAGTCGATTGACTCTCGGCACATTGCCACTCGGCTACATCGCCACTCGGGTTGGAGCGCCACCGATGACTCGCCCTACCTCGCGCGAGCCCGCGCCGCCTCGAGTCGAACGTGAGCGTTTGCCTGACCGCCGCGCTGGTGGGCGCCCTGGTGGCGAGGCTCTTCCTCTCGGCTGGCTTTCGGACGAGCTGTAGCGACAATTCCCGCATTGGCGAGCTCTTCCCTCTCGATTGCTGAGCAGAACCACTGGCCATTCAGCATTGACGAGCTCTTCCCCTCTCTCGCAATTCATGGGGCCGGGCTGCCTGCTGAAGCTATTCACTGCGGCGGAGCTCTTTCCCCTCGGCTCACTTTCGGACGGGTACGCTGCGTTAGTTGGTGAGGCGGGAAGCTCTTCACTCACCGTCGCTGGGAAAGAGGCTCTGCCGACGATTCATTGGCGAGCTCTTCCTCTGCCGATTCCTCGGAACAGAGCTGCAAACCGTTCATTGGCAGAGGCTCTTTACAAACCGCTCCGGACGACCTGCCAATAATTCATTGGCAGCCTGAATTCTGGGACGAGCTCTGCCATTATTCATAGTGGCCAGGCTCTTCTCTCGGGTACCGCTCGGACGGGCTACGCTCCGACCAAAATCACGTGTGAGCTCTTCCTCTCCAGGCTCGCAGGACAGAGCTCCACTCAAATAGTTCACATTGTGAGCTCACTCTGAACCACCAGGGCGAGGAATTGGCGGAGAACTCTTCTCTGCGACTCCACTGGGCGAAGCTACTCGGCGGTGCGGCCGGCGACTCTTACTACCAGAAGCTCGCACCGGACGAGGCTCTGCTCGGCCGAATCACATTGACGAGCTCTTCCTCTCGACTCACTGGACGAGGCTCTGCTACGACTATTGTACTGGCGAGCTCTTCCCCCTCGGCTCACTGAGGACGGCGAGCTCTACTGCGGCAATTCACATTGGCTTGAGCTCTTCCTCTTTCGAGTTCACTCGGACCGAACTACGCCTCGACTATTCCTTATTGGCTTGAGCTCTTTCTCTCGGCTCACTTTCGGACCCGAGCTACGCTCGTCAAATCAAGTGGCGAGAGCTCTTCCTCTCGGCTCCTTTCGGGGCGAGCTTTTTACTGACTGTCGCCTGACGAAGAAAGCTCTTCCGCCAGCTGCTCGGGGGCGAGCGCTACTTCAGCGATTCACGTTGCGAGAGAGCTCTTCGCATACCAGGTTCGCTGGACGACTCTGCTCGATTCTTGGCCCGTGAGCTCGCCTGCCAAAACCGCTGGACGTTCCGCTCAATCAATCTGCGTTAGCAGCTCTTCCACTCTGGCTCACTGGGACGAGCTACTACGTATGGCACGGGCGAGCTGCTCGGCTCACTTGGAGCCAAACTCTACTTCGAGCCAATTCCACATTGTGAAACTCAAAACCTCAGGTCCACTTTCGAAAGATAAAACTCTACTCGGCAATTCCTGTGAGATGCGACTCTTTTTCCCTCAGCTCTTTCGGACGAGCTCACTGGCAATCTTTATTGTGACTCTTTCTCTCGAAGCTCAACTGGGAAGGGCTCTACCACTGAAGCTATTAGCGAAGCAAACTGCTACCTCATTTCGCTCGGACGGGCTGCACACTCGGCAATTCAAATCGACGGAAAGCTCCCTCCTCTATCTCTCCAGACGACTCCTCCTTCCTTAGCCTGACGGGAAAAACTCTTCCTCTCAACTCACTAGATGAAAGAGCGACTCTACTGGTATTCACATTGGCTTGAGCTCTTCCTCTGTTGGTTCTGGGCGACTCTACAAACAGTATTCATATTGCCAGAGAACGGCTACTGATTCACTAGGGCGAAACTCTACTCACCACGGCGAGCTCTTCCCACCAGCTCACTCGGGCGGCTGCACCGGCGTTCGAAAATGTACGGCGGCTCGCTTTCTGGCTCACCGGGCCAATTTCTGCTGACTATTCGCCCAACCCGAGCTCTTCCTCTCGGCTACGCTTTCAGACGGCTTCCCACTGTAATCGGTAGCGAACTCTTCCTCTCGATTCACGAAGGGCGAGTTCCACCGAACCATTCACATGGCGACCCTCTACCCAAGGCGGACCACAACTAGGGATCCAGATCAGCACCGGAGAATGTGAATTAACATAGAGATTCAGTGGGCTGAATCGCGAGCTACAGAACGAGTCTGTGCAGAGTGGCTGCATGCAGACGAGGTGTGGACCGAGGCCTGCAGCTCCGTTTGGCTACCGTTTCTACCTTTTTTGCGCTGCATGGGGTATGGGTGAGGTACCAGACGGAGATAGCCGCAGCGGCAATGATTGGACAAAGCACCTGTGTTTGCTGGAGCCACGAGCTCTCGGTGGGATCAGTTGAGCGTGATAAACGAAACATAAGAAAAATGATGAAGACGGATCTGTTTAGGTAGGGGCCGCCCATATGTCTCGAGGAAACTCCAACCAGCAAGAGAGGAACTTAACAAATATGTAGAAAGGAAGAAATTATGAAGAGTGTGAGAGTGAGAGGGTGAGAAGGTATGAGACTTGGGCGTCTGAATGGGAAGACAAACAGGAAAGGAAATAGGCTTCCCTTCGAGTCCTGGATCTTGAAAGGCATATTTGCAAAGAAAAATGTTCCTCTGCCTCCCTAATCTTGGGAGAGGGATGAGGTGAAGTCTAAGTGCTGCACCAGCATTAAGATACGCTGAAGAGCCATACAAGAGGCCTGATGAATGTAACAGTCCTCTCAATCTTAGATAACTTAGATGCAGATGGCCAAGAAAGAAATCTCTTGATGTGGAATCCCGATAATCAGTGGCCTCCTCCTTGGCCAGCTCTATGAAGCTTACGACCCTCGGGGAGGCCTCCCTCTGAGCTACCTCTGGCAACTTTGTAGCCTCGGCGGCCGCGACGAGCCGTCACTGCTTGCAGGGCTTTTTCGCGATTCGCCGTTATTTGTGACTCCTCGAGACTCATGACTCACCACGGGATGAGACTAAGTTCTTCCATAGTTTGGAAGCTCATCTTGGGCGATTGCAGCTTAAATAGGATCTGACCCAGTGGTCTTAACGCCATAACTCCATCTGTTTCGAAGCTTCGCCCTCAGCCCTTGCATCTGGTGTTAAGAACTTGATCACTCTCCTGCCTGCGTGACACACGAGCGACCTGGTGGCCGCTGGGAAGTCGACACCGACCTCTCACCTACCGGTGACATTCAAAGCTCGTTCTGTAGCTGGTGGAAGTGGGAAAGCCTTGTGCGCCAAGTAAAGCGTTTTGCATGTTTTTCATTGATTTGGCCTTCTCGGCCAAACCGCTTCAAATGGTGGCTACTGCATCGAACGCTGGGGGTCGACATCTACCAGCGAGATCGGCCGCGGGAGATAGAGCGCGAAGCGGGGAACCGCGAAACTTACCGAGGCAACTTTGCCAGAGGCGGCCGGGGCGCCGAGTGACCGGAAGGCGGCGCGCTTCGGCGCCGGTGAAGTCACCAGGTGGGCGTCACGGCTTTCTGTGACTCGACGATGAAGCGAGAGTCCCCGTCCTCTACGGTTTTTTGTTCGGGACCGCCCTTCTTCGCCCTTCCGCGCCGTAGTGCGCGTGGCCGCTGCCTCTGCGTGGCGGACCCAACAGTGAATGTTTGTTCGCCCGGCTTATTTGTTGACAGACCACCCGAGAAGGTTTAAGCTTTCCACGGCGAACATGGAAGAGTACGCAACGACTGCCTCAGAGCCCACGCGGGCGACGCCTGCTCTCGGTGCTGACCGAACGGTGAAGAGACGAGGATACTCAATCTTGGAACCTTGGCCAAAAATGCGACCCTATCTTTACCTGGCAAAAACTGTTTCTTGACTTCACCTCGGGGCCGGGATAGTCGGCGATTGAGCGAAAACCTCTCCGGGTGGGAGTGGGCGGAAGGCAGACGGGAGGAATTTTCTTGGAAGGAGGGAGGCGAGGGCCTCGAAGCAACAGGCGACGGGCTTCCAGTTCGAGGGGGCCGAGGAAGTGTGGGTTGGTGGCTCGGCGTGAGGGCGGGGGCGGAGACATTCGACCCGATCCTCGACACTACGGCGTCATCTTCGGCTGCAGCGGGGATCGATCAGAGCACTGGGAAAGCCAGGAAGGACATGTGATCCCAGAAATATTCATTTCTTCGCCTGATCATGCCAAAAAGCGACCACGAAACACTACGAGGAGATTCTGCTTAGGGGTGGTCAACCCACCGGGAGCGCGGAAGTCGTGTCATCTTTTAATTCAGAGGTCGACACTCGACCCTCCGACCCTTGTAAAGTAAGCCACCACTTCCATGGCCTACTGAGAAGAAGAGTGGAAAATCATGAAGGAGTCCAGGGCGCTGAAAATGAGAGAGCTAGTGGGTATCCTTCGGAGTAAAAGATAAAGAAGCAAAGCTACACTTTGAGACACCGGAGTCTGCGCATCCCTAAGAGGCTGAATGGCTGAATACTGGCCAGTTTAGGTGTGAGTTTAGGATGGAAGTTTATTAAATGTTGGCCAAAGGCCCACTATAAAGGGTGAAGAAAACTTTAGGCGTTTCATTTCTCAATAAACTTGAAAAGCTTTTTATTTTGAGAAAATTTTTTGAGACCATTAGAAAGTCAAAGCATCGGGGATACACCGAGGCACGGAGGTGGGGCGTTAAGTAAAGTAGCCCCTGGAAGGGACTTAAACCTTGCTGTTTCTGATTATAAGCGTCTTGAACGGCCCGAGGTCGAGATGTCGAATCCTTGAGATAGTCAATCGGCTCACCCTCCCGCTTTCCGCCTGAAGGAAGAAGGCAGGAAACATCTCGGGTTCGGCCACGTAGAAGAGTGAGTCAGCTCCAATCCGCCCATCAGCCCGACCATAGAAAATCACAACTGATCGCAAAGAAAGAAAAGCGACCCCTGGACCGCGGCGCGGAGAATGGCAGCCAAAAGAATAAAAACCACGTCGAGGTTAGAAGACGGCGTTTAAATCGTACCATCGAAAGAAACCGAAATAATCGGACATAGCGGACGAAGATAAAAGCGGAGAAAACAGCGAAGAGAACGGCGGAGAGCGGAAGTAAAGAGAGAAGGTCCGGATGGGGGATTTAAAGACATCGCGAAGAAATTTGGAAAGAGCAGAAGGAGGTGGGAAAGCGAGTGTGAAAACGAAAGAGTCATCATTATCCACAGATGTATATTTATTTTCAATGGCGTTCCCCAGCCTTCATGAAATAATGTTGGGGAAAATTAGACCCACCACCCCCTTTTCGTCCCATTTGCAGCGAAGCAAAGCTGAGTGAGTGAAAATGACGAAATGTCCCACTGCTTGACGAGTCATTTTGTTCAAGATGAACGGGACGCTAATATCAATGAGGAAACGAAACTATTCGCCCAAAACCATGACCATGAGACAAGTTAAGGTCCATACCAATAATCAGCCTATTTTCAATCTGAAAAAATAGAGTATTCGCAAAACGTTATATTCTTTCTATGAACTTAGAATAAGAACAAAAAAAGGAAAAAGAAAGAATAATGGATCGTAATGGGTTGGGCATTTTTAACAGGAAAGAGAGGCGTACAAGTAAACTACTCTTTTCTATATCTGTACCAAATCCGAGTATAAACATAATAGAAATATCCCATCGATGGGAAGGACTCACTTATCATGCATCAGGTTGACATCTACTTGTAAATAAAGGCCACCGCATGGCAGGTAAGTGCCTTGGCTGTAAGCGCACTCTTGGTTGCATAGCCCCCAAAACAACCTCTTTTTCTCTCGAAGAAAGAAGCCGGCTCAAGAGCATCAGCGGAGGTGACCCGCGGCGGCGGCCACGCCCGACCCCTCTGGTTTTTGCGAAGTACCACACTCGGGCTGCGGATCCGGCGGTGCTGCGATCGCGCGCCGACTGGCGATCCGGCGCTGTGCGGGCCACGGCGTCGATTACCAGCCAGCGACCCCCACACGCTCCAGCCCAGTTCCGGTTGAAAAAGGCATCATCAATTAGTAATTTATTTTGTGAAGTCATAATATAAATAGAAAATAATAATAATAAAACCCTTATTTTAGTTCATTAAGGGTTATCTCTCCCACACCTTAGGGTTGAAGAAAGGTCATCAAAAGTGAGTATTTTCTTCGAATTTGGAATAAAATGATATTGAGTTAATGTCGATTATAGATGGTTTGAATTCTTTCGAAACCGATTTTGGGATGCTAGGTTGCCAGAATATTTAAGGGAGAAGGACATCTTAAAATCAAATCTGAACTATGACGATTCGAGAAGGTGGGCGATGCATTTAAAGAAAATTACGGATTTTGTTATAGATGGGATGAATATTTGTTGAGTTGAGGTCAGGAGTTTGGAATGATTTTCTTTAAAAAAACAGAAAGAAGACTAATGACGCCCGTGAGCTGAAGGGCGAAGGCAACAAAAAATAAATAAAAAGATAGAGGGAGAAGTGGGGGGCCAATTTGTCTTGCCTTGGAAATAAAATATATATAAAAAAAGTGAAGAAGGAGGGGTGGGGACAGCTATACTTAAAGAGAGAATGGAAAAGGAAAAACATTATGTGATAAAAAAAAAAAGAAGAATATTTACAAGTCTAAAAATCTACATAAAGGTGAGTTGTGAGGAGTAAGTATAAATATAATATAAACCACTCTATAATAATGGAGAATTTGGATAATGAATAATTTTTGAATATTTAAAAAGAAAATAAAATAATTGTTGAGGAGATAAGTTCTTAAAAATAATTAATAATAAAATAATGCAGAAAAAAATACTAAACATTTGGCCAATGAATTATTTAATTGTTTGTTTTTAGTGAGTGGGTGGTTAATTAGTTTTTAGGGTTGCCATTCGGAATCAGAATTTTACTTTTTGGTAAGAAAAATATCTACAGTTTTGCATGGGAAATTTTATAATAAGACCTTCAAAAATGTTAGTTAGTTTTCTTTAGAAATATGAATCAATATCTTGCGAAAGTATATTGGACTTTTATATTTTGTTATCTGATATCTGGTGCAGGAGATATATGTTTTGTGAATGAAATTATTGAAACTATGTTTTTGACTCTGATAGTTCGGTAGTATCAGCGGGTTAATGCGACCTTGTACGATTAGACAACCGATAGGAATAATAGTTAGCGTTACATTGCTGATGGAGAATGTGTTGATTTAACCTTTCACCAGGGTTTATTAAAGATTCATAATACTTTAATAAATATTGGTTCATTACCCAAAAGGAACAATTTGAAATTTATGATTGAAAGTCTCACATAGTATTTGGTCGCCGTTCGATATTTGTGACGAGGAGTAAAGTTACAATTGTATTTGAATGATTTGATATGAAAGCGTTTAAATCAAAATGAAAAGGATTTGTTTAAATATTTAGATAGGTGACAGGTGAAATAGTGCGGAAATAATGTCTCCATATTTTTGCAGTGATTTGTGTTTGAATTCTCATTATTAACCACGCTATGGAGCTTCGAAGCTCTGCATTGTTAAATATGCTGGGGACTCATAATTTTAGCAAGAGGTAATGGAGACGGAGTTGAGAGCCAGTATTTTAGGATTTAACGACTTTACAAAGTTAACACGACTTGTTTATTGATTGAATTTAATTTAGGCTAACTATTAGTTTATGTGTGAACATTTGAGCTTGTGGGCTCTATTTTGAACTCTTATGTTGGTTCATTACTTGGATGTTGATTTAAAAAATTTTTTGTTAGCAGTATGGATTTGAGATTTGGAGATAATGATGTTTTTTGCTCTTTGAACCTGAGTTTTCGATAAGTAGAATCAATTAGTCTGATATAAGAATGAAGTTTTTGTGTTGTTTTGTCTTGAGTCTTTAGACTTAAGGTCGAAATAACCCCAGATCTGTAATCTAGGAGTGGCTTTGGGGCACTGTAACGAAATAATCCTCAGAGCAGTCCGACAGATCTCACGATGTTAGAGAAGTGGCCAAGTTGAAACTGTGAAAGGTGTTTGGCCCCAGTTTGGCCCACCTCGTCCATGAGACACAATGAGGCGTTGTATCTACGGGCGGGGGAGAGGCGGTGTTTATCATCCACACCCGGATAAGGAAGTGTTAAATCCCACCATAGGATAGAAGTGTTATCCTGGATGGGGAGAAACACGACTATATAGTATGAGCTCTTCTCAACCTAGTAGACTCATTTTAAAGTTGTGAGGGCCCCTATGAATCACCATGTGAATAATCTCTATTATATAGTTCCGGATGGGTCAATTTCTAATAATATAAAACCTGCCAGGTTCTTGGAGTGCTTGATGGAATTTGTTTCGTTTTACATTGAATAGTAGAATTGTTCCGCATTAGTTCAAGTTTCAAGTTTTCTATATATAGTTTAATATGTGTTTTGGACGACATGGGTGAGGATGGTTGAGGATATATCGACTTGCTTAGGTAATTTTGAGTTTGGCCGTGAGAACATCTGAATTATTGTTCTCATCAATAGAAGCTGCATTTGTGAATTTTTCTCCCCCAACTCTATAGGGATTCTGGTATGATCAGTTAAAGGTCATCTTCCATAATGTGTAGAACTTATGGGGATATTTCTTTGATACAATAAAAATAATAAATAAATGGATTTTACTATTATAATAGTATGTATGTTGAGTATTGAAACCAGAGTACATTTTACTTATTGTTTACTGATGTCTTACATAGTATAAACAGAAATGACAAGATGGGATAGGAAGAACTTGATCATATTAGTGATGATATGTGCTGGGAATGAGACATTCAGAATCAGTAAGTTCTATTCTGACATTAATGTTTACATGATAAAGAAATGATCATATATCTAAAATACCAAATCTGTTTCTTTTTAAAAAAAAGAAAAATGTAAACTTTTCATGGATGGGTTCAGCAGTGTAAACAAATATATCATAAGGAAAATAATAATACTATAACAGTATTATTTGGGGCACGGGAGTCTCTATTGTGCAGCTCAACCCTCAGGTGCTTGAGAAGGAGGGAATGTTCAAATATCATGCTTTACTGGATTTTCACCATAAATGAAAAGTAGAATAAAGATAAAAAAATTAGGAGTTGCTGGCGCACCAAGAATCGATAAAGTAAAAACCGAATTCACTAAAGTTGTTTATAAAAACATTTGAGTTTTATTACCTAGAAAAAGTGATGGGGCATAAGTAAGAATTTATCATACGGCAGACGGAAGGAAGCCCAGGTTCGAATTATTATTTTTTGTTATTATTAGTTATTTATTTAATTGTACTTTGGGTTGCCGTTGTGATGTTTTAAGTTATCTAAAATTAAGTTTTTTATAGTTATCACAATTTGGGACAGTTGTGTTTTGGTGATGGGGTTTTGGATTGCTCTAATAAAGTTCTTGGGTGGCTTCTCACCATATATAAATATTTATTCGGTGCACCCCAATAGATTTGATCTCAAATAACTAAGAAGCTGGGAATTTGGTTTTATTTATTTATTATTTCTGCCCTTTAATTTGTCTTTTTGAAGCCTTGACTACGTCGATTTTGGTGTCAGAGCATAGCGGTCCGAAAGTCAGTTATTATTCTTATTCTGCACATCAGTTTGGTAGCTCGAAGCTGTTGATCACAGTTAGTTAGTATTTCTTTGTTTCAGTTCAGTCAGGAGATCCATATCGCTGTGTTTGTTGGTTCAGTCTGGATCACTCTCGTCACAAAATTCACTAGCCCAACTACCTTTGATCTCTTTCCATTATTCTCTACACCAACTGACCGCTACCAGGGCTGCGGTAAGACTTAGTGACTCTTGCTTGCTCAGAAGCCGACACCACTTCGCCGTTAATGACCTTCACTTCGAGGATCAAGTAATTTGGGCTCAGGATGAGGCACTTCCATCTCTTGAGTTGCTCAGATGGATTTTGATCTTTGCGATTATTACTTGTTGGTGATACCTGATGCTCAAGTTATATAAATTACACTCGTATAACTTACCCACCATGTAAGATAGCAAATTCTAAGTACAAATCTTAAAATAAAAAGTCAGATTCAATAAATAACTGTTCATGGCAGAATATCAGATAACAATGATTCGAGGGCACATTGACTCTGGTTTCATAAGAATAGGATTCAAACCACCCGTTGTTATTCGATTGATTGTTTAGTCTCTCAGGATCTTCCCCTTGGTCTTGAGCAGTTCTTGGAGTGTTTTGTGATGTGTAGACGACTCAGAAGCCGTGCTCTATCTTTGATGTGTGTGTTGTTTTTCAAAAGCCACCCTAGGAGCCCGTAGAAATCTGCCATTTGCAGACCACAGCGGATTTCCAGGCATATGAAGTTTAAAACCCTCATTACAATGAGTTGTTCTTACTGGGCGTGGATTACTAATTACTACAAGCGTTGCTCGTTTAAGACATCTTGGTGATTTACATGATTACAAAAACGTTGCTGGTTTAAAATCTGGAATCCATGAATGGTGTCTGAGAAAACAAGACTTCGACCTTGAATTTGATGAAGAGCTCTGGGAGTTCGCGCTTTGCATTTACGATGCACTTTGATTCCGGCGATGCGTCTGGATAAAAGCCGGGGTGTGAATGATGGAAACTCTGCGCACTTTGCCGCCACTTTCCGTGACGATGATGTGTTTGCTACATCGCAGACAAAGGGCGAGGAAGGAACACTTTCAGACTCGATGATCTTTTTGAGGCTCCTCGTAACTCACCACCAAAATAAAATACCCAGCTTTATCATAACCGTTTTGGGATTTTCAAATCCCAGGACCTCTTCACGGCAGTTTTTTGAACCGAGCCCCATTACTGTGTGGGTATGGCCACATCTATAGTAATCAAAGAAGCCTGCCGAGTGGTGTCCACATAAATCACCCATTAAGTGTTTTGTCAAACTGTGCTTTTGTTTACAGTGAGCTAGGAACTTCATGCCAGTGGGCACTTCCCTTACAAGTGTGTTGGCCCCATTTGTATCAGATATTTGGCATCTTCTCTTCCTTCCTACAGATTAAAAAACCGTGCTAAGCTTTGCAGCTTAGTGGAAACATTTCTTATGCATATACATTCTTCACATAAAACAATAACAGATAACCTCATTTCGCCATTTGTACCATGAGACTTACCTCTGGAGACGCTTTCAGCATGGCAGGCTTGCGACCCATTTGGATCTCGTGGGATTCAGGATATGATCTTATCATGAGAACAGCAACTTATCTGGCACTTGTGTTCCGTTGAGACTCATTAGGAATTACGAGGCTTATACTCATTAGACTTATACTTAGCAGACTTATGTTTGTCGGGGGACTCGTGGGAGTTACGAGAACTTATCTGCTTATACTCACGGGTTTACCCTTATCGGAGGAACAGTGGGTATCGCGGAGCTGGGAGATCTCTCTGTCATCACCGAAGAACTGCTAATACTTATGCCTCATGGTATTGAGCGCCGCGTAACTGCTGGGAGCATCTTGAAATTCTATGGGCGGACATGTGTTGGGATCTTGCATGTGTATGGGGTATATACCAACCCCACCCACGATACGAGGGAGTACCACGGGTACTCTGTTTTGGACTTACCGTGTTTATGGATCAGGGTACCCCCATGGTACCTCTTTGGACTCTCTGGGATCTCTGGCGGGTTGGGGTCCGCTGTATACGGGATAACGAGGGCTTATTTCCATTCGGGACTCAGTGGGTTCTAACATTCTTAAACTCACCGAGGTTTATACTTGTTCGAATACCGTGGGTATCCATGAGGAAATTACGAGCACGTGTCTTGGTATTCTGAGCTTATTCTTGTCTTACGGATCTTGTTATTTTTGGTATTACGGAACATGTACTTGTCTTGGGATACCTCACGGAGACTTATTACAGCTCTGAAAGAAAGTATAGGTAGATTTTCTGCGGGATTTAAGGCTTCTCCTGAAGGTACCATTGGGGTACCTCTTGAGGATTGCCATGCCATCAAGTGCTGGATCAGAGGTACTCATGGAGCCACTATGAAACTTTTAATACTTATAACTAAATCAGGAAGCTACTGACCAGATGCCTCAGGTTGGCCTGCTTTATTGAGTCTGGGCACGTGCGAATTTCTGAACTTCATCGAAGCGGGACTTGTCCCGAAGCCAGAGCTTATTCGGATCTGAGAGTACCATAAATTTCTGGGGACTTATTCGGGATACGGGACCCGAGAACTTATTCGGATACGGGAGTACGTAGGTACTACGAGAACTTATGGATCAGGGCAGAGCTTATTCAGTCTCTGAGAGGGATGAGGTAAGATTACTTCAGGGCATGGATGGACATGTGGATCTTCCTGCAGGACCATCAGGAGAGCAGGGATGTCAAGAGCCGGGGGTACCCTTGGTTACTCTGGCCCATCGGAGAACCGAAACGAACTTAATTCATCTGGGAGTACAAGAGTAGGTACTTTCTGTGTTTTGTTTTCGAATCCTGAGGAACACCGTGACACCTCTGGAAGCAATCAAAGACAGTGCAAAGTGAATTTTCCCGACGGAATCACTAGAACACATCAGGATCTTTGTTGTATTCTACCATTCAGGTCGCATGTACAATTGTTTGACTCTGGGCCAGTGTCTGAGATTAGTGGGACCATGACACAATAAGTACCGAAGATGCCCTGCTCTGATCTGTGAAGTCATGCAGGTGGCACTGATGGGGACAGATCTGTGCTTCTCTGGGGGATGGAGTGTGACCTCATCGAAGTGCTGAAGTGTACTAATCGGGTGCAGACACTAATGGGAATTCTGTTTTGGTGGGAATTTGTAGACACTAAATGATGGAGCATCTGTGGTGCTAATCGGGTGCGAAGCACTAATCGGGAATGCAGAAGTACTATTCGGGACAGGTAGTCTTTGGCTATCATTGTGAAAGATAACGGTCTTAGGTGGTTTACTGTTCTATATGGGGTCGGGTAACTGTATCTTATAATGGGACATTGTTAGCCACATTATGCGTTCATGACAGATCGTATTCCATATATGAACACAAGATTATGATGACATCATAATCACACTATTAAGTACGTTCCTTGTTCTTTACCATAGATCTGCTTCTTATTCAGGAGTGAGAATCAAATCATCGGGATGTTAAATCCAAGCTCAGTGTAACTTTGACATGTTGTACCAACTAATGGCGGTTACGATTTTACCGAGGACAGTTTGAAATATTTATTTTCAGTACGCTGTCTCGATGGCGATGACACTGGATCATTTGTACTTTCCGCTTTAAAGTTAAGGTGCTAAGGGTTCCTGTTCCGGCTGGGATGCCCAATTCGAACCGCCGGAACTTCGGGGTAAGAATCGGCATCCGGGACTTCTCTATGGGCCAGCTGAACCAAAATTTGGCTTGCATGAGTCCCGCTGAGGAGTGATTTGACTCATCTGAGTTCAGAATTTGGAGATGCCATTAAAACCTATGGTTGTTCTCATGAGTCTATTTTAAGTGTCACTTGAATCCCTCAAATCTGGATAAAATGAGCAAGTTATGGCCAAATCTGAAAACTAGTCGGAATGGGAAAACCGAGGCGGAGGTTAAATGCCGGTCTGTTTCAAGTTATTACCGATTACAACGGCCAAATGACCCGAACCGAAATTGTGCCGATTTTCAGCTCAACGCCTGTTTGTTCACCAGTGCCGGGAATAAATGTGTGTTTTCGCCTCTTGCTCATATTTTGAAATCTCCGTCGGCTCGCTGAGCATTCGACCGTTTCAATTTGCGCCGGAATCTCCACTGTTCCAGTTACTGCGCTGACCGCCCATCTGGTTCAAGGACTTGTCGTGATTGCTTCAAACCGTTTCGATATGGGTTTATAGCTCTTACACAGTCAATACGAGCTTGGGATTTGAAGTGGTTTGATTCTGTGCTGAATTGATGTAATTAATATGAAGATTCATCCTCGATGAGAGGATTTCTTAAACTTCTGTATATATGGGTTTACCACATACTTTACCATCACAGTTAGATGAAACCCTAGCAAAATCCATGTTTGGGGACAAGCTACAGCTTGACAAGCATGGCAATTCCTTACATAATCTCTTGCAAGTCCCTTGCCAAAGATGATTTCCACCACCTTTTTAGCTTGATCCCCTCTTCCTCTTCTTCTCTTCTTCTTAACTTCCCTCTTCCCTCTTCTTTTCTCCTTCTCAACCATTTTGTTTCTCTAATAGAGACAATTGGTCTTTAAATTCGAGATTTTCTTAGGCCTTGTTTGGCCTCAAAAACGAATTTTTGGGTTAGGGCCTTTAACCACTTTTTTGGCTTCTCTCATCTTCTAGAATTACACAACAATTTCTATTATTTCTTCTTTATTATAGTCTTTTCAAATTATAACTTTTAGCTTGCCACTGGGACCAATTTACATATTTGTCCTTAATTTTATAAAATTCAGTTCTTCTCTAGTTTAGTTTTTCTCATTTAACTGTGAAAGCAGTCAAATTATGCTAAAATACCATAAACATGTCGAAAACGACTGGAGTGTATTTAGGGGTGTTTACAAACAACAACACCTACAAGAGAGGCTGAAACTTGCCAGGATACCCGAGCGCGCGACCCCAGTATAGGAGGTTCTAGGTAATTGTTAATTAATGTGTTAAGTCTCTCATTCATTGAGTGGTAAGTAATTTCTTTATATTGAAATCAATGTGGAACAAGGGGGTATCCGATGATATCATCCAGAGCTCATTCTGCAATATGATCCCCATGTGAAGCGAAATTGATGATGACTAAGAAGCGAGAGTGGAGACGAGGTGATGCCAGAGCAGCGGTTTGGGAGGCTGCACATAGGAGAGAAGGTGTTACCCTTTGAACATTCCCTTGTGTGAAAATATGTTTACTCTACTAGCTAAGCGTTAGGCAGATGCTCTTGAACTGATATTACATGTTTTTATTGTAGACGATGACATATCTCAGCAAGGGAATCTTCGAACGATTCAGGTTCTCACCACATATTCATTTGGCTCACTTCAGACATGTGCTGATTCATGAGTTCATAGATTATTTATTCAGTTCCTACGAAGCGACCATCCTCTTATAGGTGATCTCTCGCCAATTAAGAGCAACTTTCATATTCACTTCTTTTGTGCATAAGAGGATCACATTAAAGCATAACAACCTCACTTGGTATGAGCATCGCTGTTTTTTAATCTGAGATGGACCAGGAAGATCCCGATGTTCTCAACAAATCACTTTTATAGTTTGGGTTATTCCATACTGGACCTGGTCTTGGGATCTCGATTCGATAGATTTGAGTGTCCACCATATGACTTGTTCTTTTTCTGGGCTTTAGATCTCATTCCTTTAATAAGCTTTCAACTAAAATCCAATTTAGCCCTTTGCGGGATCCATGATGTTATCACTAAGTTTACAAATGTAAGGATAACCAGATTCGAGGAATAATTATCTAATGGTGATATCTCGATGTGAGTCAATATCTGGGACACCATTTATGCATCTATTTTATTATCTACCAATGTGAGATGACTTTATCACCAGGTCTTTCATCATGTTGAACGAGCTTCTGACCTCACATAAAGAATATCTGTTCCAAGGAATTCAGTTAATAACAAATTAAGACCTTTTTCTTCTGGTTTTCAATATTATAAGGCTCAGGTTCCAGTGATTTGGCCGTAACTAATTGGTTTCTAAAATTAATCTCATGAGGCTGTTGCAATTCCCAATATAAGCCACATAACTACTTGGAATTGGGATTCGGTCCTAGTAAAATGGATGGATTCAAAGATCATTTTGAAATAATGTGAAAATATCAATTCCGAATAATTCCATATGATCCACTAATTATAACCCTAAAGGTTTTGGGTTCAGACCAATTAGTATTTTGCATAAAAAGTTATCAAGGTTGATGCGTGTCATACATGCTTTGTTGGACCCTTGATGCATTTACTCCATACTTGCCCCAACAAGATTTTCCATCGGTGACTCTTGTATGTATAACAAAGTTTTGATAACAGACCGTGTTTTGTTGATTTATAAAAATGAACAGTTTCAATTAAATAAGGATACTTTTTACTTAAAAAAAAAAAACTTTTTTGATCCTTGTTCCAAACATTATTTTTAAATATTATGTTTGGGACCCTTTTCTTTTTCTTTTTTTAAAGAAAACAAAGAGAAAAATGTGTTTTCAAGCAGCATTCCATTATTTTCCTTGAAGATTTTTTCTCTAGAATAATCTTTTCCATTTTTCTAAAAAGGAAAAAAATATATATACTATAGAAGATAAACTCATTTTAACAGTCGTCCAATTTTTTTTTTAAAGAATAATAATAGTGTTTCTGTTTAAATACCTAAAATATTTTTTCATATATCCATCCAAAACTTGATATTTTCCTTTTGGAGATTCACCATGAAAAAAAGTGGGTTTTTTTCATAAGCAATAACAGCTGTTTTGTTGGCGACTGAAAACTTTAGTTCGGTTTTTTTCACTGATAACAGCCAAGTAAGTTTGTTGCTTGAAACTTTGGGTTCCATTAATGAAAATCGACCGGCGGTGATGAGATTCAGATATCACTGTGAGTCATATAAACTCCTCTTTTCTCTGATTCCCCACTACTTGGGATTCAGAGCATGGCGCTCTGGGGATCACGGTTAGGCAGACTTTTGCCACTTTCGACAGCTCATACATTTTTTTGTTTTTCCCCATAGTAACAAACAAATCGTTTATTTACACGACCAAAAGAGTTTTCCTTTTTTTTCCATCTCCGCGCCAAACCAATCAACTCTTCTTGGCAGGTTAGAATTTGTCTTAAGATTGTTAGAAAGTGTCTCCTTAATTTGGCAGAAACACGGGAGCATAAACCAATTGTTTGGACATTCAAACAACGCATAATGCATAAAATGTGGTTCTTGAAAAAGCGTAGATTCAAATCAGGCCAAGAAGCCCCAGGGATCTGCTCAGAGTTGGAAGCAAAGCCAGAATATGAAGGAGAGTGCATTTCACTTTGTTTCAGTCGCCTTCTCCGTTGGTGCTTTGAGATTCCCAAGGCGTCTGTCTCCAGGGTCCAGCAGTTATCGAATAAGAAATTGAGACCAGCAACTCTGTCCCCTCAAGGGGACGTGTTGATGTGGGCGCTCTGTCGCAGAGGCGGAGGAGCATAGTTCAGATGAATACTTTGAGGTACCTGATGTTTCCTCATGAACAAACCACAGTAACTTTACTTAAGGGAAGGGACTTGTTTTGGGATATGACTTTTATTCCCAATACAGAGTGCAAATTCCAGTTGTTAATCAATGTCTTGTCATTCATTAAGTGTCATTAATTTCTTACTCAGTGAAGATCAAAATTTGGCTAAAGATATCAATTAAGATATCATCCATTCATTCACTATAATCAATTGGCAAGTTGCTGATGATTGTGATAGCCGCATCGTCTTTGCGATCTCTTTGGTAGCGAATCCAGATTGCTCACGACATTCATTGACTTGTCTTCTTCATAATTGTTCCAAGGTTCGATCTCCTCCAACAATCCCGGAATCAACTCATCCGAAACCAAACACTAAGTTTGTGATCATAAGAAGAGAGCTTGACATCAAGATCCCAGTCGATTTATGACTTGTCGAAGCAAGCGAGTGCTGACTGGTCAAAAAACTGTTCGAAGCATTCAACCACAAATTTAAGACTTTGGAAGTCAGCATGGGATGATATTGGGGGTAGCGAAAGAATGACCAATTCGGACTAAGGTCAACAAGATTTTAAATTTTTATATCCACTCTTGGAATTCAAGTTCTTTTTCCTTTGGGAGGAGAGGAATGAGTGAGAGAGGAGCTGGAAGTGACGTGTATAAAAATTTTAAACAGAATAGGAAGCCAAATTCAATTGTGTTTTATGTGGATTATTTATTTGTCATTACTTTTTAGGATTCTCTGTTAGATTTAGGGATTAATAAGTTTGGGATTCTTGGTTGCTGTGGGTGACATATTTAATATTGTTTTAAATAAAACGATTAATATTAGAAAAGGCAGGAATTTTAAATTCAGTTCCTGATGCAATTGGCACTCTTTTCCCAAATTTTATTATTATTCGTGGCCAGAAATTTCACGTGGGAGAAGGACCATAAATTCATCGTTTCCATAATAATATACTAAAAATAAAAAAGAATTGTGCAAATCATCCCCAAATTTAAGCTGACATTTGAATTTCTGTCCCTAATCATTTATTAAAGGTTGATTATTCAGCCAGCTAAGCGAATTATGAACTTTAAATATCATTGTTCCAGAAATATTATAAGGCCAATCTTACAACAAAGGAACAATTAAATTAAATATAATAATAAATTTTATGATGACAACGTCTATAGGCTTGTGCTGTCTACAAGGAACCACCAACGTGAAGGCAGAGTTTACAGAGATTACAACTGGCTTGTTTGTTTCAAATAGATAATGCCTTCCTAATTGTTCCAAAAACCCACAAATCTAAGTAATTAGAAATCATGAAATTATAAACATCAATGGGGCACGGTTTTTCTTGGAATAGAGCAATGTGGAGACATTTTAGTTTACTCAAAATAAAGTCAAATCTTTCTATTATCCATTAAAAACAGATTAAAGAATAAATGACGTTGAAGAATTTTAGAGGAGAAGGACACGTTTGTTTACAGTAATGACATATTCAATAAAAGAATACGACAGCTTTAAGAATTTGCCCGTATGCTGTGTTTTATTCTGGAAAATTTCGAGGAAAATGCAAGAAAAAAACTCTCTAAAAGAACAAATGAAACAATGAAAAATGGGTTAAATCCGATGCCTCAGAGCTTTTATTTAATATTCAGAAACTCATTTTATATTTAAATGATCGACATAATTTAAGAATATGTGAGTTCTAAATAATATCATTTGCGCTTAGTTTGCTGGATTGAAAATTTTCATTATAAACTGAGAACATATATAAAATCCATTTTCAGCTCATTTTTCAATCCTTAAGTACTTTTGGGGTTCAGCCAGCTCGCTGTTTCAGTTTGAGACGCATGAAAATTCCCCTTAGAAAAATGTTTTTTTAAACCTTCTTTGCTTTATGATAAAAAAAAAAAATGTACTAGTATAGTAAATATAAAAATATTTTCTAACATCATAAAAAATAGACCTTTTTTTTAATAACTCCATTCACTTTTGTTATTCAAAGATTCAAAGGAAACCATCAGAAGAGTGTAAAGGATTGTGCCTGGCATCTTTTAGCATATTCAGTATACAACCAAGATTAAGAAAAGGAGAAACATATTCACATGACCAAAACATCCTAGCCTTGATGTTTTAAATCGACTGAAAGACTTGAACCTCAAATTAAAAATTTTTTAATTATTTTTTTTAGAAAAGAAAATTTTAAATTCTAAAGGAACCATTACACAGGATGGAATTTATGATGTTGGAATTGAAACGTTGAAAGGGATTATAACATCAAAACTTTAGTTTATAAATAAATGAATATTTTTATAATCACTAAAAATAATTTTTTTTGATGAAAAATTTTAGAAGAAAACATTTTAAACAAAGAAGTGACTCAGGACAGCGCGGATATAAAACTTCCTCTTTTCTTCATCTCATTTAGTAAATACTCACAACCAGACAATCCTTGTGGCATCAGCCATGACCCCGGAGATATTACCCAAATTCTTTTTTCCATCAGATGAAGCTTCTATAAAATCAAAAAACATACAGAGCCAGATCTTCATGAACATCGAAACAAATGGAGAAAGTTTGACTAGTTTCATTGACGATTCTTGATATCATTGTTTGGTGGATAGAAAGAAAGTGAACGAAAGTGTTTGATGATGCCTATACCATAGATTAGCTCCATTGTGTTGGAAGGAGGATAAACCAGAGATGTATCTACAACCACCATGGATGGTGTTTTTAAGCTTATTCGGCTTACGAGTTCAAATTCACCAGACTTTTAGAATGATAAGTCTTCGGTAAAAATAAATTTCGCACTGCGGCGAACGTTTACGACTTCGCGGCATAGGCCCGACGGCGTGGCGTCTGGGACTCTGTGAATTTAGAAAGGCTTAAAAACACAACCCTTGGGAAAATTGGCTCAGATTGTGTACTGATTTGGAATCATAAGCCTTTCAGCGAATTAAGCGACGATCGCGAGCACGAGCTCTCGGAGATCTTTACCTCCACTATCCTGGGTTATCAGTACAATAAGTGCATTCGCGAAAAGGAAAGTTTTCTCTGATACGGATATGGGGAGTAAATATAATCTTCATCGTGGGGTTAGGGGGCTTGTCATTGTTATAGAGTCTTCGACCACGAGGCCCTCTCCTTCACAGGCAGGCATTTTCAGCCTTTCACCGCCAGCCCATAATGGCCAAATTAATAAGATGTTATATGCTGTTGGACGGAACTAAAATTGGGATGGGTGGGTATCAGAGTTTGTATAGCCCACGTTAAGAAATTAAAAATTCTGCAGAGTATTAAAATTAAACGAGCTGTCAATGTACACCTCATGTTAAAATTCTAGGAATTTGTTGTGTGGGACCCAGATATCATCAGGATCTCGAACACCGAATCATCAGTGGGTTACCAGAACACTGATGGGTGAGTTTGATCAGCAGATTTGGCATGCACAAGTTCTCTCTTTTGCAAGCAGTCAAACCTCACTGGTGCTCTATATAGTGAATCTAGGTGAGTTGTAGGGGATGAGTTTTCATCCTAAGGAATGATTTGCATAAGTCCTTAAAAGGTAAGGCTTTTTTGTTTGGACTTTTAGTTGTTTCAAAAAGCAGAAGGAAGGTGGTTTGACTTGAACTCAGCGCAAGGCGTGACTGTGTGAAAAGGTAACTTTGAGAGATTTAGGTCACTAACCCGATAATATGGAACCAAAATGGAAGTGTGCGGGTTTTATCATCCGCATTATGACAAACAACCTATAAATCCGTATACTTGGGATCTTTGTTTAACTATGAGCTTTAACTAGCAAACTTAACCCTAGAATCACTCCCTATTCGAGTCAACATGTGTAACATGCATCTACAAATTTCTTTCTTGCTTAAAACCTAGCTATTCAATATCATTTCAAATGGCCAGAGTTACTATCTAAAAACCACAAAGGTATCTAGCAATAATAAGTATACACTCGTATCTCAAAGCATGGTAAGTATCGCCAAATTAATGACATTAAAAGCCGATATTCAACCCTACTTGGAGTAAGATGAGCCATAAATACAAGATCTCGTAGATTCAGTACATGAGGACAAACTCCAGAACCCATCCCCACAACCAAGCTGTATGGGGCCACCTTCCTCTTCAAAGAAAAGAGGCGAGCTCACATCTGAATTGGTCATCCTCGTTATGTGTTTAAGGTACCAGAAAATAAGAGAAAGAGGATAGAGAAGAGAGAAAAGCAACCCATTCCAGCCTATGGGAAGATATTCTTTATATTAAAAATGAAAATGCGCCTAAAAGATTTTTTCAATTTCTTCCTTAGGTTACAAAACTATGGGGTTTATATAGGCCACCCATTTATGTGAAACTACAATAAAGCCTAACATTTTGGCTAAATTAGGGACAAGGGAGAATACACCAAAATGAAGTTTCCGTTTGCATTAATTACAAAAGATGATATGGGCAAAGAAATTTCGCTAGGCACAAAATTTCACAGAATGAAAATTTCGTGCTTAGCGAAAATTCTTCGCTTAGGTAGCGCAAATCACCAAGAGATAGTTAACTGTAAAATTTCTCGCTAGGCATTGGGCAATTTCACATTAGCGAAATTTCATTTGTAGCTTAGCGAAATTTTTAGTGATAGCGAAACCTGATTTTTTCGCTTAAATCACAGAGCGAACTTGGTCTAGCTTAAAATTACACTTCATAGATCAAAATTTTCGCTATGTGATTTGATAAATTTTCGCTATGATTGCGAATTTTCAACATCCAAATAAATTCGTAATCTTAGCGGTAAATTCTGAATGTCATCTTCACCGCATTGCCTACTCGCTCCTCTTCTCGTAAGATTGATTTCCATCACTTTGCTCTATTCTATCTTTGATTTTCGTAAGGTTCGATACCGACAATTGAGTTCAATCTCTGCTGGCTCATCATACGTCCCGACATCGAACTCCCAGCACAAAAAACCCGCAAAACAACCAAAATGAACCCCCAACTACATGCCGATACTAAGCAACACCCGAACACTTCAATTGGCATAATTGAGGGAGACATTAGTGCGCAAAAGCACTCAAAAACCTATCTCGATATAGGGCTCAAAATAAAGACTTTCGTAATTGAACACCAATTACGGTAATCGCACGTACTCACCGTGAGCCTTCCATGGTCACGAGAGCTTTCAACTCATCGATATGGATCCAATATGAGAGCTGCTACCTGACAATACCATGCAATGAGCTTTGTATACTTCATGTGTTATCCATTTCATAAATTCCAAATTCTTCTCTCCTTAAGTCATTACAAAACCTAGTTGTCACCGTAATATCCATCACGCTCCAAACGAACCCGATACGCCTTACCTTGATAGTTAACTCGTACTTTATGTGTAACAAGGCATATTGTTAAGGCTAATGCCAAGTGAATGCCCCATAGCCCGTACTCAAGGTTTACACGATGCCCCAGACTTTTAAATAATTATACGTGACTAACTCGATAAATCTACATTCACAAATACCTCATGGAATGCAAAAGAGTCAGATACATAATTCCAATATTACAAAATGTAATGAAATCAGAGATACAAACTTTATATATAAACATAAACTAAACAAATTCCCATCACTAATCGACAAAGATCCCATGATACTCTAGCCCATGTTAATGATATGTCAACAACATACAAGGGCGTAAGGCCTTTAGTTGGGCCGGATCCGCAATCATATCATCCGTCGAAATGTGTCCCACGCAAATGTCGTCCGAACTTTTTCCTTATAAATAAGATCGACTCCATATGCTTAGACTCCCTTGAGACCTCTCATGAGTTGTTAACAAACAACACTGCAGAGTTATTGTCACAATACAACTGTATGGGCCTATCCACAAAATCAAATACGGTCAACTCCTTAATGAGGTTTCGGAGCCACTAACTCCGCTTGCATGGTAGAGGATGCTATTGATTTCTATTTCTCACTTTTCATGATACTGCACCTCCTGCTAACTTAAAGATGTAACCTGTTGTTGACTTCTTTTCATCCTGACAACCACAGTCCGAACTGGTCACTCCAACTAAATGTGAGGTCCCGAACATGTTTGTAAATCATGATATAGTCTTTTTGTCCTCTTTTAAGTACCTTCATAACCTTCTCGGCAAAGAACTGAATGATCGTGTCCCTGATTTGACCGGGATCCGCTTGTAAGTCCCAAGCAAAGGCAATATCCTAGCTTCTAGTATATATTTAAGTACTACATAATACTCCCAAGTAAAATACAAGGTACATTCTTCATTCGGGCTTTCTCAAAATCCGAATATGATATCATGACAGACTAACTTATCACCTGCATGGGGTGATGTGAGTAAATTCTCGGGCTTACATTGTCAGATGCTGAATCTTTCTAAAAAATACGATCAACATATGTCCCTCCAGACAACCCAATAGTGTCCCGCAGAACTGGTCCATGGTCCTCAATCTTACAAAGATTTCCTCACTATGTCCTTCATATCAAAAGTTCTTTATAACATCCTCGTGGGCTATTCATGTGCGAAACCAAGATCACCGGCCAAGGAAGGCAGATATCATCCATATAGAGTATATGAAAAAATGAATTTCCCACTCGACCTTGTAGTATATACATCGATTTGCCTTTGTTCACAAATAAACCATATGAAGTAACAACACTATGAAATTTTTAAGTACCATTGTCTGGAGTCATTTGCACCATAATGACTTTTTCACAATGTTTACTCGAATCATTTGCCTCAAAACCTTCGGGTTGCATCATATAGACTTCTTCATTAAGGTCTCCATTGAGAAAGGCAAGCTTAACATCCATCCGTAAATCTACATCGAATGAGCAACTAATGCCATGATCAGCCTGAAAAGAATCTTGAAGAGACCTATAAAAGTGTCAGCTTCATAGCTCACTCCCTTCTCTCCGAGTGAAACCTTGGCTACTGGGCCCGGCTTTAAACTTCTCAATCTTCCTTTGTGGTCCCTTTAGTCTTATACACCCCATTCGCACTCACGGTCTATGACCTTCGTAATTCAACAAGTTCCAAACCCATTATGCCTCATAGATTGAATTTCATCTCTCATCGCATCCAACCACACAATTCCGATCGAGACAAGATACAAACTCAGATAAGTCATCGGATCAAATTACGTAACTACATCGAGTCCCGCTCCCATATATAGACTAAATAGTACTTGGTGGTAGTAAGCTGATCGCTCTCCCTAATCGATCTCCCATCGGAGTAGCAAATAGCCACATCCTCGCACCCGAGAGCCTGATGAACTTACTAGGAGTCAGCCCCCGACAGATCCCGAACCTCAACAGTGTTCAATATGGTGTGTGTGGGAGTCTCCACAATTATCCCAGATGGGAGTAGATAAAGATGCCATCACCCACCGTGCATCTTATTATCCTCTCAATAGTCTCGTGAGCGCCTACTTTCTTTCTAGCCACATCAAACCCAAAACTTCGCTGCCTGCGGATTCCACAATTCTCAGGCTCATCAGATTATAGAACCGATATCTCTTCGAATGTTCCTCGTAAGATACAAAGTAACACTCCAGTGGTTCTTGAGTCCAACTTACTTAATGTCGGGATTATACAATCCTCACTTATGTGACATCCCCAAACCTTAAGATGGTTTAAGCTAGCTACACCCACCCATAACCCAAAAGAGTCAACGAACAAATTCAGAGTACACGATTTAGAACGCATAAAGCCGTTTCTTTAAAGCTTCACCCCACAGAAAACCAAGTAAATTTTTCCTACTAATCATACTCCTTACCATTTCCATAAAGGATTATACTTTCACACAATCATTTTGCTCAGACTCCTGCATAGTAAATCGAGCCTATCCCATAATCCTTCTAAGTATTTGGCTTAACGGCTCCTGTCGTCCTAAGATCGCGCATGCTTACCATAATACTTCCACCCCGGTCAGATCTAACAACCTTTATGACTTTTCCTAACTATTTCTCGACTTCAAATCGAAAAATCTCGAATCCTGTCAAGAGATCTAAATTTTTCCTTAATCATACGTGATAACCATATCGAGAATACCATCAATAAATATGATGAAATAAATTTCTACACAAGGTTGTCGATAAGGTCCACTTATATCGGTGTGAATGACCTCCCAAATGTCAGAACTTCATCGCAGCTTTCTTTCTTATTCGTCATTTTACCTCTTACAAATACTTCACGACAAGTCTCTCTAAGTCATTTTTAAGAGCAAAGGTGATGTTAGTCTTTATCACTTTTTTACTCTATCTCCAGAGATGCTGCCGCTTATGCCACAATTCATAAGACTGCTCCTCAGGTAATGGTCTCCTTAGAAACAACCTTTCAACCGTATGTTTAATGATATGTCATCGAGATAAACACACTGCATAACTGGCTGACATATAACAAAGACCTAACCTTATTTGAATCAAGAAACAAAGAAATAACATTGCTCTTGATTTGTAAAAAAGAGTATCATAATTTGTCCAAACACGATACGGAACTAAGTCTGGCCTTAAAATGAAGGTACATAAAAGTGTCTTTCAACATTAATCTAAAACAAGAGTCTAGAATCAAGATTACATCTCCCATAAACACAACATCAGCTTTCTCGTCGTTTCCCACAGTGAGTCTTGATTCATCCTGATTTGGCTTCCTCCGGTTTATGAATCCCCGTAGCTCACGTCGACAACCAAGCTTTAAACTCTCAGACAATCCTTCTTTATGTGTGACCTTCACAAAAGAAGCAAATGGCCACCATCCCTCGAAGATGTTTTTGGACCCATATTGTCGATTGACCGGTAAAGGCAGCGAGCACTTTACGAAAGACGATTTATTCTTATTTCTTCCTTTGTAACTAGAAACATATAAGGCCATATGCCCTCTTTCCTTCTTAAGTTTCTCTTTTCCTCCGCCACCACCCTTGCTATCAAGTCACACACTGACCAAGCCTCATCTTCGAATCGTAATTACTTTATAATCCCAAATCAAAAAGTTGGCGGCTACGAGGGCTTTGATGCATAATGCAAGCATCGTGAATGGAAACATTAAGTATTAAGCCGTTTTTAGTTCACCATCCTAAGGACATAATCTCTAACCCAAAGAAGACTATCATACTTTATATCAAGAGCTAAGAAGTGTACCAATTCTCAAGACATGAAATGCGTTTCTAGCCTCTAAGGTCGCCATCATTTCTTAGCGCATAAATATACCGGTAAACCACTTTTAGTTCTTGAAATTCGATTTCTTCATTGTCAATAAGCAAATCCTATCGCTTCTTTTCCCAGCAAAGATAGTCCGCTTTCCTCAAATTCTTCAATACTGGTGGCCGTGATATCTGCCGGCTTATCTTTTGTAAGAGCAATGTGAACATCCGCCAGCTCCATTCCAAATAGAAAATCCTCTTTCCATTTCTTAAAGTTCAATCCAGTAAGGACCTAAATTGAAATGGAATTGCCATTTACAGAAAAAGTGACTGGAAAACAAACAAACAATACAATCAGCATCATGTGGAATACTTATACAGACTACATACATCATCACATAATCACCTCGTTAAAAATACGATATGCAATAGACACTCCTACATGATACCTATGAGGTAATTACATTCTAATCTTTCGTGAAATCACCACTGGGTGATGAACCACTAAGATCGGGCCATTTCAAGCACATGCCATACATGTACCCCTCCATGAACTAACACAAGATCACCTCCTTTCGAGTATGATCACGCAAATAAAACAGAGACATCCCACCACAATATGAGACCATATTTCAAAACTACCAAGTGTGCCACTTTTGGTGGTCACAACCCAATTGAATCCTTGAAAATCTCTCATACCAGGGATATAAACTTTATGTATCACATTCACTATATATATATATATATATATATATATATATATGTAATGCCAGACGTAAAAACAGGGGCGTATGTCTTTTACATTACATGTCATGCTAATTATACTGTTCAATTCTCTTAATAGATAATTCAAAAGTAATTAATTAATTACCTTTTAATGAAAAGACGTTATGAAAATAATAATAATGGTATCCAAATAGCAATTAATTAATTACCTTAATGAAAAGACGCTATGAAAATAATAATGATAATTCAAATAGTAATTAATTAATTACCTTAATGAAAAGACGCTATGAAAATAATAATGGGGACCAGTCAAATCCAGTCACCGGATCCGCCCTCATGACGCCAAAGATGACGCCATCAAATCCACGGCCGTGAGACGCGCGGCTCGAACGGCCATGGACTGCTACGGCGCCGTCGCGCCCCAGTGGCGCCGCGGTAGCGCGTCCGCCCCTCCGGCGACATGCCACCCATCAATATTCTTGTCTCGACGAGTAGATTCCAAATATGTAATAAAATTTAACTTTCATCTGTTAAAAAATTTCGAAACTGGACAAAAACCTCTCGAACAAAACCTAATCTGCATGTTTCGATTCTAAACTATGGTAGGCTCTAATACCATATGTAGGCCACGAATATGGCATGCCCAGGATCACTATGGGCTTAGAAAACAAAACACACAATAACTGGGAGAGACTGTCGATTCAAGGCACTGGCCCAATCCATCATGCTTTACGCGACCATTAGCGACGATCCGAACACGACCAAGATCTTCCTCATCCCCTCTGCTAAAATAATGGCCTAATGAGATCACACCACTGAGCGAGTAGCTTTCTAGATCCTGGATGCGAATCAAACACATCATTAGCATAGTATGACTCGACACCATTTATGCAGTCTCGACCACTCGCCCTCTCCACATGTGTCGGGCCGTACTCGCCCACACTCAGCCAACCCATATGGGACCGATTAGTTAATCTATATATCTCACCTTTATTGCACTAAACTAATTCGCACTCTAATTCATATAAATTTCACATTAAGAAATTCTTACATGACATACATCCAACTGTATCTACGAAACAACAAAAAGTTTGATGAATTGTATTTTCTTTTCTTTTCTTTTTCTTTTTTATTTGTAAACCATTAGCGGGATATAGTTCTGACAAGTTCTCACAGTTCACGCCCAAGAAAAAGCATCTACATCCGTTTATCTAAGTGCTAAGGAAGTTAAAAATCCTCCTTATATCCCCGAATTGATGACCTCATTTACCAAGTCAATGCGGTAAAAAATAAATCTTATATTTTCTAACCAAGGGTAAATTAGTAATTAATTTTGTAAAGCTAAAATAATAATAATAAACCCTTATTTAGCTTTCAGAGAATTGTTCCGACCATAGAATCTCCACCTTAAAGGAAAAGGTCATCAAAAGTAAAGTATTTTCTTCCTCGAATTTATTTAATAAATGATATCGAAGCAGAATCAATTATACTGCTTCGCTTCTTTTTCAACAGCCAGCTTCTTTCTGCTCGTAATATTTCATGGGGCATATTAACGCGTATCTGGGGCTAAGATGCGATTCAAAGGTAAACGTCCTTCCTAGAAAATTTGCATTTCTTTTATTATGTATTTGCTTAATACTTGCTAGGTCATTTAGATCTAGATGATTTTCTTTAAAAAAAAAGAATAGTAACTTCTAGTGATTTGAAATTGAAAATCAAAAAGGAAAAAAAATAAAAGAAGAAAGGGAAAGTGGCGGACCATTGTACCTTAATTGTAGGAATAAAAATATATATAAAAAAGTGGGAAGGAGGGTGGGGACCACTATACTTGTAAAGAGAACTTGTTAAAAAAAAAACACCAAACCGGCAGTTTGTCTTTGTGGATAGGTGTATGTAGTAGAAAAAGAAAGAATATTTATGCTCTTAAAACCTTACATAAAATAAGCTCTCAAAACCCAAAGAATGCCATGATAGGTTTTAAAATATTTATGCTTAAAATTTTGATAAATAAAGAAATAATTCTTAGAGTATTTAAAAATAGAAAGGAAAATAATTATTTGAGAGATAAGTTCTAGAGGTAAAGAATTAATAAATAAAATAATCTTAAGAAAAAATGGCTTGTTAGTTAATAAATTATTTAATTGTTTTAGGTGAATATGTGGTTAATCGATTCTCGCATAAGGATTCGGTGATTCAATTTTCTTTGAGGTAAGGGAAAATTAATGCAAATTTTAAATGTATTTTATATGTACGATTTGAAAACGTTTTATTCGCTTTTGCTTTTAATTACGAATCAACATATTTTGTATGAAAATTATGTCGATTTATGTTTTGTTGTGATATAAATTATGATAGATATATGTTTTAAATGAAATATTTAAAACTACGTTGACTTAAGAGTTCACCCATGTCAATGCGATTAATATCGATACTATTCCTACATCATTAATTTAATAATAGTTGACATTTTACATTCTGCAGTAATGTAATCGATTCCTGAACTCAAACCCCAAAGTGCTTCTGCTAGAGTAAGCATTAATATTATGAAATATTATTCCATCCACCTGTTAACAATTTGAGTTACCACGATTTGAAAGTCTCACATAAATGTCACCATTCGATATTTGTGACCAGAGTAAAAGTTTTAATTTGACTATTTGAATGAATTTGATATGAAATCGTTTGAATCCAAAATGAAAGGATTTTGTTTAAATATTTGAATGCATTGACAAAAAAAAATTGAAAATGACTTATGATAATATTGAACAATTGAAAATATTTTTTTAGTGATTTGAAAATGTTTGATCCATAATTGCATTAACTTACCTTATCGAGCTTCAAGCTCACCCTTTGTCGACCATCATTTCGTGGACTCTAGTTTGCAAGGAGTGACGAAAGCGTGCTCGAGGACCGTATTTTAGGATTTGACTGGTGCTACTTTGGACTTGTTTAATGGATGAATTTAATTTTATTTAGACTATTTAGTTTATGTGTTTATTTTAGAAGAACATGGATTTTATTTTTGACTCTTATGTTTGTTCGTACTTGGATGTTGATTTGGAAAATTTTTTGTTAGTATGGATTTGAGATTTGGAGATATTAGAAAGTTGCGCTTTTGCTTTGAACATGTTTTCAATAAGTGGAACCAGTTTAGTCACAATAAAGGAATGAAGTTTTGTGTCGTTTCGTGGTTTGAGTCTTTAGACTTAAGGTGCGAAATGACGATCATGTCATATGCATTAGGTTTCGGGCGTGAGTGGTATCGTAGCCGATCCGACTCATCCTCGATGTGAGTGGTCTGGTCCATTCACTTCATAGGGGCGTTTTTCGCTGTACCAATCCCACGACACAACGAGTGACGCTGTCACAGGGAGGGGGCGAAAGGTTTGTCACGTCCCACATCGGATATGGGAGAAATTTCCTGGCACGATATAAGTATGGGCTCTTCTCAACCTAGTAGATTCGTTTTAAAGCTATGATGGCCCCTTTGGCCCAAAGCGGACAATAGCTACATGGTTGGGTCGGGTCGTTACAAATGGTATCAGAGCACTAGGTTATGATCTTGATGGGAATTTGTTTAGTTTACATTTGGGAATAGATGAGTGACACATTAGTTAAGTTTCAAGTTTGTCTAGTTGGATTACTTGGAGAAGATTCAATGATGCTTTCTATATGAAGTATTTCCCTAATAGTGTGAGGCGACAAAAGATGAGAGAGTTCATTCGTTTGGAAAAGGGGAATATGACTGTAATGGTGCATGAGGCCAAAATTACTGAGTTATCTGCTTACCCCCACATTTGATTGCTACAGAAGTGGATAAGGCAATGAAGTTTCCAAATGGGTTGAAGCACTACTTGAAGAATAAGATATCCATTCTGAAGCCATGTGTATTCGCAGGTACCGGATAGATCTCTTTATCAAGCAGTAAAGGATTTTGAAGAGCTTTATTAAGATGTATATGCCAAAGAAGAATATGAGTGGTAATGCCCATGGTAATCATGTATTGCAAAAGTCCTATTCTAAATAGAAACTCGTGAGCAAAGGGAAGGCAACTTAGAACTCGTACATTGTTTGTCCCATTTGTTGTAAAAGAGGTATTGGAACAGCCATGCTATGTAGAGAGACGTGAGCATGCTTCGGGCCGTGGGGTAGCTGGCAAGGGCATATGATTCGATCGTTTTAGAAAATAAGAAGCTTATAGTTTGGGTGGGATCTAAAGACGATAATGCGTGGGGATATACAGGCCTAAGAGTGTAAGGAAGAGTGTTTACACTCATAGACATCCCCAAAGTTACTTCGATGTGGTGATAGGTACCCTTAGAATTACACTTTATTTGGGTTAGAGTTTTGATTTTCGATCTTGGTTCAACACACTCTTTCTTTCAAGATCTTTTGCTGGTTTGTCGGATATGCATGCCACTACTATGTATTTTGATTTGATAGTTGCTACTCTATGGAGATTTTGTTGCGGGCTAGTAAAATGTCAAAATTGTCCCAGAATGATTGGTTGTTAGGAGATGTTAGATGACTTAGTTATTCTGGACCTCTAAGACCTTGATGTGATTTTGGGAATTGATTGGTTAGCTTCTTATCATGCTTTTGTTGACTATTTTGGGAAACAGGTGACCTTTAGTATTCCAAGTCAGCTTGAGTTCAGTCTTTGAGGGGAACCATGTGGATAAGCCATTGTATGTTATTTCGACTAGACGAGCTAATTCCTTACTCAAGAAGGGTTGTTAAGGATTTTTAGCCTATGTGGTATGTAATGAGAATGAGGTGAGATCTAAGATATACCCATTGCTCGGGGACTTTCTATATGTCTTTCTAAATGATTTACCAGGGATTAACACCGTATAGGAGGTGGGAGTTCACCATTGACTTGGTGCTAGGAACAACTCCCATCTCTAAAGCGCCTACAGGATGGCAACGCTGAATCCAAGGTCAAGGTTCACCAAGAATTGTTAGATAAGGGTTTTATCGACCTGTTTCACCCAGGGGAGCACCATTGTTATTTGTGAAGAAGAAGGATGGGTCTATGAGGTCGTGTATTGACTATAGAGAGTTGAATAAGGTGACAGTAAGGAACCATTATCCCCTCATTCGAATCGATGATTTGTTTGATTAGTTACAGGGTGCATGTGTGTTCTCTAAGATTGAACTTCGCTCCGGTACTCACTAATCAGTGGTGAAGAGGAGGGATGTACTAAGATTGCCTTCAAATAGATATGAATACGAGTTTTTGATTATTCCCTTTGGTTTCCACTAACACCTACGCTTTATGGACTTAATGAATAAAGGTATTCAAAAACAAGATTCGATCGCCAGTAGTAGTTTTATAGATGACATTTAAAAATCATGAGCAGAGAAGCATGGATACCATTCGAGTATCAGGTTTCGCAAACCTTAAGGGGTAAATAGTTGTATGCTAAGTTGAGTAAGTGTGAATTCTTGGGCTAGATAGAGTCTATTTTCTATTATGTGGTGACTAAGGATGGTATCCTCCCAAATTAATCTCTAGGAAAGTATGTTGTAGCAAATCGGGAGGAAGACCTACGATGTGATCGAGATTAGAGCTTCGACTCATAGTTATTACAGACGTTTTATTGAGGGTTTCTCTAAGATTAACCTACCTTTGACTAGGTTGACACAGAAATGAGTTAAATTTGAGTGGTCTGATGAGTGTGAACACAACTTTAAAGAGTTGAAGGACAGATTGCATAGCCCTATTTCAATTCATTCCTTTAGGTTTAGGTAGATTCCAGGGTGTGTAGTGATGCATCCCATCGTGTTTCAGTTGTTTCCTTATGTAGGGATGGTTAGGTCAGGGCTTATGCTTAGATAGTCAGTTTCCTAAGGAGCTTAAATTATCCGACTCATAATTTGGAGTTAGTTATGTACTTTTACCTTAAGATTCGTATAATCTCTTCCTATTCGGGTGAAAATTGCTAGATATACATAGATCATAAAAAGTTTAAAGTATTTTTTTTTTCTCAAAATGAATTGAACATGGGGTAGAGACCGTGGTTAGAGTTACCGAAGGATTATGATTGTATTATTCAATACCATCCAAGGAAGGCAAATGTAGTAGCTGATGCTATAGAGTCAATGCTTTAGCAAAGAATTAAAGATCATTCACATATTACTAGATGACTTGATGAGAGGTGCCCATGAGTCCACATTAGTGTATTATGACTCAGAGCACTTGTATTAATTTTAGAGTAATAAACTCTAAATTGGTTGGGAGAATTATGAGTCTACAAAAAGATGATTTGCAATTAGTGCAAGGATAAGGTTTAGAAAGGTGGCAAGTCCGACCTTGTTTTATCCGATGATGGGATTTTGAGGTTTGGGACTCGTATTTGTGTCCCAAGTGATGAGGACTTAAGGAGGGAGCTTTTGGAGGAAGCTCATTGTTCTAGGCTTGTCATCCATCCAAGAGGGACCAAGAAGTATAAGGTGTAACACCCCAAAATATACCCTAACAGTTTTATAACATGTTTCGGGTATAATAAAAGTAAAGTATATTTTTCGGAATAAAAGAATGCGAAAAATAAAATAAGCAAAACTCAGAATTTATACAAAAGACAAGGGTAAATTGGTCATTTACCAATTTAGGACCTAAGGGTCATAATCTCATAAGATTGTATGTCAAAGGAGAGTATAGCATAAGTTGAATTGCAAATAAATGAAGATGAGGGACCAATGAGTAAATAAAGGAAAGTAAAATCAATAAAAAGAGATAAGATCAAGTTTGTCTCTCATTTTGAGAGAACAAAATGTGGAAGGAGAGGAGAGAGCAAACGAGAGGGAAGAGAAAGAAGAAGAGAAGAGAAGAGAAGAAGAAGAGAAGAAAAGAAGAATAAGGCCAAAAAGGTATGGAATCATTAGTATGGTTTTGGGTATGGAATACTATGATTTGGGTGATGGAGAGCTCTGGTCCAAACCTAGGTTTTTGCAGATTTCATCCTAACCCGATATTTCTTGAAAGTAAAGTATAAAACCCTAATTTGTACAAAGAAGAAAGGAAATCCTCCTTTGAGTATAGGGATTTCATGGTTTAATCATCGAAGCCTGTTTAGAACAAACCCTAACTAATCTCTTTATGTTTGGTTTATGTATGGTTACACCTATTCTAGAGTTGTTTTTGGGAGGAATCTATGATTAGTTTTGAAAAAGATGGAATAGGAGGAAGAGTATGGAATAAGTGAGTGAAAGAGGGAAAATTTGCCATTTCAGGCAATCTCTGGATCGGTATCGTATCAGAATGTGGTGGTACCTTGCATCACCGATGCAGTAGACTAAATGGTACCGTACCACTCACCAGAGCAGGGTTGGTACCAGTACCGGTCCAAGTGGTACCAGTATCACTACTCCCTGCAACCTTGATTTCTTATATTTTGACATTATTAAGCCCAAATTCAAACACCGATAGTATAAGAACCTTACTAAATGATTAACTATGCCTAAATAAGAGTGAAAAACGCATCGCACTCGCCAGCGTAGCCTGATGTGGGCAAAACTAATATTCTAGAATTTAAATAAGTACAAGTATATGTATAAATTTAATATATGAAAGCTAAAGAGAATATATGCATGATTTTGTTATATGAAAGTATAAGAAATGTTTATAAAAATTATATAGAATGAATATCTCATAAGTATACATGATATCTATAGTTATTCATGTATAAGAGATAGGCGTGATCTTATAAGAAAACATAATAAAACCGACTGGCCTCTCGCCTATGACCAGAAGTTGGATAAATAGGCATGCCTATAGGACACAACCGCCGTGAGTATTACAAGATAGATAATGAGGCCCCGTCTGGTTGATGACATAGTCCCGCTTGATCACTATAGCCGCCCCGCTTCAAATATACTGCAGAGATTAAATTGGCCTCGCACAGCTGATAGTAACTTCCGGGTACATTGCATAGAGATCACCGTCCCATACAAGATAGTACTTTCGTACATACAGATAAAGATCACCTGCCTCGCGACAAAGATAGTACTTTCAGTACATACATGCATGTAGATCACCGTCTTCTCAGATGTGCTGATAGTACCTTTAGGTACATACAGATAGAGAACGGTACTAGTACCTTCGAGTACATACAGCTTCTTCCCAGATTCACTTATGTGGTATTTCAGCAAAAGTACGAACATAAAAGAAAATGAAAAGTATACGAAATGTATATAAAGTATATGATATGATATGAAGCATAAAGACATATGCGATGATAGTATATGCTGGTTAACAAGAAATACAGTATAAGATGACATAAAAAGTATATGAAATACGATAAGAAGAGAAACATTTTATGAAAGTAAATATGAAAAATGGATACGTATAAGTAAAGGTAATATTTGTTATAAGATTATGCATGTGTCTAAAGGGTGATGACCTTATTATAGGTCGTCCATATGTGTTAATTCCCACTAAGCTTATAAGCTTAGCACGTGTTCATCCAGGTGCTTAAGAGGAAATAATAGGAGGATGATAATCCATATCAGTAGCCAAAGTCAAGACATCACTAGGTGCCCACCGAAGACCATTCGTATCTAATGTATATGTATTTTGTTTCTTTAAAACAATGTAAATAATGTAAATGTGGAACACTTCTATATATAAAGCACACATATATCGGCAACTCACGCTGGTAATATAGTAAAAGCTAAATGTTTAAATATGATATACTAAACAAGCTTAAAGGTCATAACGAGGTATTAGAGCCCCAACTGGGTATCATAATAAAGTGGCATCCCGGATCTGCTTCGACTCGCTAATCGGCCTGACCAGAAATGTGGGTGTCAGCATAAGGACTTAAAACAAAACTATTATGGTCAGGTATGAAGAGATAGAGTTTTTGACTCAGTGCTCAATGTTTCGTGTCAACAAAGTTAAAGTCGAGCACCAACATCTAATAATAGGTCCTTACAACCGCTTATTTCTGGAATGGAAGTGGGGAGCACACATTGCTATGGATTTCAGCATCGGGGTTACCAAGGTCCCATAGAGGTAATAATGCTATTCGAGTGATCAGAGATGGGACTAACTAAGCTCGTCTTCATTCTACCTACGAAGATTAACTCTTTCCTCGATAATTTAATTATTCAGATGTCAAGGAGATTAAGTGAGGATGCATGGGGGTACCGTTTCTTACTTACGCCTAACAGAGACCCTCATTTCACTCTAGATTTCGTGTAGTCTATGTAAAGCTGTAAGTACTAAGTTGACTTTTAGCACTGCTTTTCATCCTTGGACTGACGACCAATCAGAAAGGGTGATTCAGATTTTGGAAGATTTGTTGAGAACTCGTGTTTTGGACCTAAAATGGTAATTGGGATGATCATTTGCCTCAGGAGTTTTGCCCATAATAAAATTTTAAAGAATGGGGATGACACCTTTAAGGGGTCAGATAAGAGAGATGCCTGGCCTCCGTTTGTCGTGGATGATAGGAGAAAGGAAGCTTTCGTCTCGACCTCGTGCAGCTTGACAACTAAGAAGACAACTTGATTAAGGAAAGAGACAAAAGACACCTAAAGTAGGCGAAAAAGTTACAAGCACAATCAGCTGGGCAAGACTTGAGTTCGAGAAGCCGAACCTGGACTTTGGGTCCTATGTTGAGAGGCCTAAGAAAATATTTGCGCGACTTTATACATACAATGCAACCTCAGGGCCTTAATGATAGCGGGCACTGTTTGCAATAAAAATTAAATTTAGATGATCCACAAAGTGTGTTTAGGCCTGTGCCCAAGTCCATGATTAAAAATCCTAGTGATATGGGCCTAAATCCATTTGATTAAGCCCTTATAAAAGTCCAGGGGTATTTCAAAAAAATTTGAAATTCTCTAAAGTCACCTAGACTTTGTCTCCAAACAGTTAGAAGCAAAAGAACAAAAAATTAGTTCGGTGGTGGAATTACTTCTGAGGGACAAAACCTCCTAATGGGAGGAGACTCGTAATTACTTGAGCAATAAGCCTCCTTAATGGAGATAGATTTAGAATCAAATGGATTTGCTCAAATGCCGATCACAATTCACAGCATAAAGACCAAAAGCTTAGTGGATGAAGAAGCAGGAAGGAGTTTGGGCCAATCTAGTTTTTAAAGAAGAGCCTAAATCAAATCAACCCTTGGCGGGGAATTCTGGTTTTCAACAAGGAAGCTCCAAAAGTCCATAAATATAACACGCAAAGAGTCGTATTAAAGATCTATTTTGAAACAACATTGCAGTTGTACGACAAACTTACTGTTCCTGCAGTACAGGTTGTCCACCAGTTTATGGTCAAATAGTCATAGTTAGTGTCCAAATACAAAATAAAAAATTATCAAGGTTAGATTTGCTTTTAGGAGTTACTTTATTTAAATTAGAAAGTTTTGTTTTCAAGTCAAAGTAGAGTTACTATTTGATTTTAGGAAAGTTTGTGCTCATGTATAAGTCTCTCATTGTAGTCTTTGGTGATAATTGATAATACAAAATTATTTTTGTGAGGCTTCTTCTACTTTATGGTTCTTGGTGGAGGAACTTTTCGAGCCTATCAAGGTTAATTCCTCGGAGGTTTAATCACGCTTCTTGATTCTTCCGATAATCAGTAATCCCTTTAGGAGAAGTTTTCTCACAAAATAATCTTTTGTGGTGCTTCTTTCATTTTATGGTTCTTGCTTATGGCTCACTTTTACGGTTCCAAATGATGTGAACTTATCAAGTACGCTCAAGATCCACTAATTTTCGTGGATTACCCAAGGATCTTCAAACACGATCTAGAGCAGTGACCCCATCCCCTTGACTATACTGAATCAAGAGCCGTAAGCAAAGATATTGCATTTCCATCCCCTTGGTTATATGGAACCAAAAGTCGTAAGAGCAAAGGAAAGTAACCCCGTCCCCTTTATTGTAGAAGAATCAAGAGCCGTAAGTTTGAACATTATAAGGAATTAACCTTGATAGGCTCAAAAGGTCTCACAAGAACCATAAAGTGAAGAAAACCTTACAAAATAATTTTTAATGACTATTCAAAGATTGCACAAGGGTATATATAGGTCTCAACTCTTTCTAACCAAAATAAAGTAACTGCTACTTTGACTTAAGAAAAAAATTCTAATTTAAATAAAGCAACTTCTAAAAGAAAATCTTTCTAAAAGAAATAGAAACATGAAGATAATTTATTCTTTTCCTTATTGGACACCTAACTCGAGTATTTTGACGATAATAAACTAATCGATAAATCCAATGACTTCAGATAAGAAATCGGCAAGTCTGATCATACAACTTGCAATGTTGAAATTTCCAAAATAGGTCTTTGACTGTGCATGAATTATGGACACAATATACAACATGGATTTTCTTGTCCTTTTAATTGATAAATCATGTGGATTATTTCCATCAATAGCCATGGTGATATTTATGACTTTGAACTTCCTTGTTAGCTCCACCCTTCAAAGGCTTGATTTGACTTCATTTTCTTTAAAGGTTTGCTGGCCCAAATAAACTCCCTTCCTGACAAGCCCATTTAATGCTTCTTTGAAGCTTGTTGGTCCTTTTCTGTGATTTAGCCTAATCGCTTTGAAAAGGATCCATCAGGTTGATTTCCTCGCATTCACCCATTCTCGAAAAGTTTCTGGCTCCTCGACCCAACCATAATGTTGTTGATGGCACAAAAATAAATACACATCCTCCACGCACCATCCCTTTTGGATGCAAGACGTACATGTACAACACATGGAATAGTCAATTTCTCCACTTGGTGATAGGCGTTTTGCGTGATTGTGTTTAAAATATGTGCGATAAAGTGTGCAAAGAATGCCTAACCGCACAAGTATACACTTTTCAAGTAATAAAGTATACCTAAGTACGGATGTCGATCTACAGGGAAAATGGGGAATGCTAATTACCAAAATTAGAATGCTTCTCTAATGTCCAAATAGTCAAATCGATGGATTGAAATGAAAATTAAACTAAACTAATGAAAACTTAATCAAGCTAACAAGCTGTGCAACTAAGGGATACCAAGAGATAATAAAGTTCTAGGGTAATTGGTGCATGTGAACAATCCTCCTTAGGGTCAAAATTCCATTCATTGCTCGAAAAAGGCTTCCAAGGAGATCATCAATTTTAATTATAAGTCTCTCTCGAGGTCTGATAATCTACTAACTAACACTAGGTGTTTTGCTTCTCAGCTCAACCCCAAGCATTAGAGATGCTTTAAGATCCAAGAATCCATGCCTCCCACCACGGTAATTTCTACACTACTGCGTTAATTGCCGATTCATCCGTCTAGTTCATTACTCCCTTCTCAAATCTCGCAAAGAACCACTCACCATATTGAGATTAGCTAGAAATCAATATGTAAATAGAACCAAGCATGAATCAATAGATAAACAATCATAGAGAAACAAGAGAAAAAGGAAAATTAACGAATAAATATAAGATTCATGTCCAAAATCAACCAAAACCCTAGACTACAAAGTTAGAACATCATAGAGGTTTGATACATCATAAACTTAGGACAAAAACATGAGAAAAGAGAAAGCAATAAACTCTAATGATAAAAATGATGGTGATTCTCATTTTCTTCCCACAAACTTCAAGGATCTTCCTCCCAAATCATCAAAATAGCTCAATCATCCTGTCCCAAAGTGTGGACAGTCCTGCTCTTCGAGCCCTAGCCGCCTCCTTTTTGTCTCCTTCAGGTTTGAGCTTTAAAACCCCCAATTATGAGCTCAAAATGGGCTAAAAATCCACCCAAAACCAACCCCGAACGTCGCAACGCCGGATGCCGCGTTTCTCAGAGTTTCCGCAACATCGCGACGCTCTAACGCCACGATGTTGCCGCTTTGTTTTGACAACCGTGAAGGCCATAACTTTATCATCCGAACTTCGATTTGGGTAATCTTGGTACCGTTGGAAAGCTATTGAAGTGCAGAATCTGGATATATCCAGGAAACACACTTTATAAATTATTATAAAGACGGAATGTAAAAAATTATCCAACTGGTCACTTTTGAACTCTGTTCTCTTCTTCCTTCAACTACCAAGAGTCCTAACTTGATCATTTGAAGTCAAATGGGAGTGAATAAGGTATCTTGAAAGCCTGAGCATCCTATCCATCCATATAAATATTGTAGCAATTTGAGATCATCTTATAAATGAAAACATCAAATCACACGTAGTCGCATGTAGTTTGCTGATTTTGATTTATCTCTTGTTTGCTCCATAATGGCCTGCGCTGACCTAATCACCAATTGAACATTTAGAGCATTAGATCACTTATTTATATGATAAACTACAAAAATATAAGTAAAACATAGGGATAAAATTAGTATAAAGTATATTCATCACACTTCAACTTAAATCTTTGTTTGGTTCCTGCCAAATTGTAAATAAAACACAAACATAAAAACAAAAACACTAAGATAGATATGAGTATGAGTATGGTGCTAGTGCAAGTTAAGAGAGAGCTTGGAAATGTTCTAAGAAAACATGTTAGCCAAAATGGGATTCCAAAACATTTATCATCTTTAAAAGACGAGGCATTCAAATGGTATGTTGATCAAGGCAAGTTTTGCCTCCAAGCCCTCAATAGATCTTTCCTAAAGGGACTCGGTGTAAATAATGTTTTGTAAGTCCTTTCAAATAGTGATCATGTCCAAAACTCTTCAATCAAACTCAACTCACTCTATTTGAAAGAAAATTAACTAAAACAGGGTAAGAACGCACCTTTTGTCTAAATAACAACTATAACTAAAAGTAGGAAGCAATGCTAAGGAGTTTTAGAAAAGGGGTCCATGTAGTGGGATCCATTGACTCCCCCACCGCCTGGTTAAGTGGCACTTATTGATTTAGTGTCCCTGGAACTTCACCTCCTCGAACACTCAACTAAAAACCAAAGCACCTACTTGTGAGTAAATTCACTTATTTGTTAATTTTCTTTCTTTTTCTCTTTTTGCTTCTTTTTTTTTTTTTTTCTCGTTTTCTTCTTCTTTTTTTTTCTTTCTTTCTTTTCAATGGGGGCACAAAGACAATCCTCTTTATTGAGCTGTCCCATCACTATAGAAGTTAAGGTCTCTCAAGGTAAGTTCAATTTGAGAAAAAGAGGTTGGAGCCAAAGTGTATAAATGAGACCTAGTGTGTGTGTGTAGGAGTTTCCTTAAGAAATGATTTCTTGAGAAACAATGGGGCTATTCAATCTAAGTCTCCCACAACCGTAAGATACCAAGTCCTAAATCAAACAAATGCAAGGTATCCCAAATTTGACTAAGAAACAATTTAAGCACAAACCAATGCATTCTCAAAACCATTACTAAGCACCAACCTAACTCATGAGACAAACAAACAAAAGAAAGAAAGAAAGCTCAAGTGAAAATGACAACCAAACAACTAAAAAGAAATAACTAAACAAGTAAGGAGATACAAAAGTTGGATTTTTGAAAAAAATTTCCACCTTGAATTCACCCCAAACTTTAATTACATTGTCCTCAATGTGAAACAAAGAAAGAATGGATAATGAGTACTCCCTAAGGTTGATTAAGTTCTCCGGAAGTCGTCTCCAATGTGAATATGGTTCGCTTTGGAGGCAAAAGTGTTAAGGGGGATTGGACTTTAGTTCTAAAGGAGGGGACATGCTTGAAAATAGGAAGAATGTATGGACTATAAACTTCCGCTTTTCAAGATTCTCCATCTTCATAGCCATCTTTGAACTCCAAAAAACCTGAAAAACAACACTAAGAAACACAAGATCAAGCAAGAAAATTTATTCAAAAAAAAAAACTCAGAAGTGGCTAAGAAAAAATGAAAAGGGAAAAGGAAACTTATTAACCTCGGGTTTCCTCCCAAGAAGCCGCTCCGTTTTTCTAAAGTCCAGCTTGACTCATAGAACTACGGAAACAATGATGATGCCATCCTCCATTCATTCCTAAGAATTACCAGTGTGTTCAATTGGCAAACTTGAGCACATAGTCTTCCACAATCTTATATTTTTATATTTTCTATATTTTATTTTTTCTTCAATGGCTGTTCCTTTCTTATTTTGTTGTTCGATTGAATAATGTACTCATCCACCTCAAAAGTCAATATCTTCTCTATTTTTCAATCCCTGTGTATCTCACCCTACAGAGTCATCTCCGCATAGTCTTTACAAATTTGAATCTTTTACCTTTCATAAGATTTCTGAGAAGTCACTCTTTTCCCCCCTCCTTTGCAACCAAGTCTTTCAAGTTTCGTGATCATTCTCCACTCTCTCAAGCTTCTAGTTCTTCATTACCTCTGAAGTGATTTCCTCAACAGAGTCTAGCTTTTCTTTCTTATCTACCCAAGGGTAGATGGCGAACTCTCATGTCGTCCTTCATTAAATGAACAGAGCTTATATTCTCTCGTTTTTATATATTTTCCTACCAGCTCTTCTATTCTCATACTCTCTTCTTCTTTAGGCCGTTTTTCTCAAATGTGTTAAGTACTAGAAGTGGCCATCGGAGCTATATCTTCTTTCAAGCTATTGAATGGCGTAGGTTGAATTTGAACATCAACCCTTGTCAATTCCATGAATTGAACTTGAGATGTTGCACATTCAACATAAACTCAATTCAGCCATGGCTTTCTCTAACTTTGTCATTCTCTCCTGTGTAGATTGACTTCTATCTCTATTTGGATCAAGAAACCTTGGCAACTCAACTGAGAGGGTCCATTTCAAAGTATATTGATCTTGAAAATTCAGGTTGTGCCATGGTAGATTCAACTTCGTGCCTTCTTAATTCATCCATACTTCTTTCTGTGCTTAAGATCTTCGACTCGGAGATTGAAGAGTGGTATAACTTGTATTCCATGAGGTGTTCAGGGGTGGTATTCCATCCAAATTATGATTGCTCAAGCATGGTACCTCCACGAGCATAATCCATTGATGCATATGGTTGCCACACTTGACTCTCTACTTGAATTGCTCTTCTAGATGCCTTACGCCCAATCAGCTCATTCTAGCTAATGGCCATGTGAGCAATGTATTTGTCAACTCACCGACGGCCTCCATTATGATTTTAACCTGAAAATTTCTGCAAAAAGAAACAAAAAGTGTTATACATAAAAAATGTTCATATTGAAGAATAATTTTAGTATCGATATTAGCATAAACACCGATTTTCCCTGCTAGTCTCTAAAACTTGATAGGCATTTTGCGTGATCGTTTACTATATGTGTAATAAAGTGTGCAAAGAATGCCTAATCGCTAAGTATACAATTTGTTTAGCAATAAAGTGTACCTAAGTACGGATATCGACCACAGGAAAATGGGGAATGCTAATTACCAAAATTAATGCTTTTCAATGTCCAAACATTCAACCTGGATTGAAATGAAAATTAAACTAAACTAATGAAAACTTAATCAAGCTAACAAGTCAGGTAACTAAGGATACCAAGATAATAGTTCTAGGTATTTGGTGCATGTGAACAATCCTCCTTGTTTAGGTCAAAATTCCATTCTATCAGTTCTCGAAAAGGCTTCAAGGAGACTTCTACGAATTTTAATTATAAGTCTCTCTCAGGTCGACACCTACCAACTAACACTAGGTGTTTTGCTTCTCAGCTCAACCCCAAGCATTAGAGATGCTTTAAGATCCAAGAATCTCACATGCCTCCCAATTACCGATAATTTCTACACTACCAAGCTAATTAGGTTGATCTCATCCATGTTTTACTTTTACTCCCCTTCAAATCTCATGAAATCCATCTCATCTGGTATCAATATATTAGCTAGAAATCAATATGTAAATAGAACCAAGTATGAATCAATAGATAAACAATCATGTAGAAACAATAGAAAAGGAAATTAACGAATAAAATATGTTATCCATGTCCAAAATCAAATCTCAAACCCCTGTACTACAAAGCTGTAACATCATGTAGGTTTGATACATCATAAACTTAGGACAAAACATGAGAAAAGAGAAAGAAGAAACTCTAATGATAAAAATGATGGTGATTCTCAGATTTTCTTCCAAAAATCTCATGATCTTCTCCCAAATCATCAAAAATAACTCATAACCTCATCCTTGGTCCCAAAGTGTGGACAAAGTCCCGTTCTTCGGGCCCTAGCCTCTTTTTGTCTCCTTGGGTTTGAGCTTAAAACCCCCACTACGGGCTCAAAATGGGCTAAAATCCACCTAAAACTGAACCCCAAAACGTTGCGACGCTGTTTGGCAACATCGCAACGCCGATCGGGGTTTCATAGGCTCGCAACGCCGTGACGCTATTGCAGCCTTCCCGCGACGGACCACAACTTCGTAAGGCCATAACTTGTCATCCAAACTTCAACTTGGGTGTGTTCTTGGTACCGCGGAAATATCTTGAAGTGTAGAATCTAGATATGGCCAGTAAACACTTTAGAAATTATTATAAAGACTTAATGTACAAAAATTTCCAATTGGTCACTTTTGAGCTCTCTTCTCTTCTTCCTTCAACTACCAAGAGTCATTACTTAATCATTTGAAGTCCAAATGGTGTGAATAAGGTATTTTTGGAAAGCCTGAGAAGTATCTTATCCATCCATATAAATATTGTAGCCATTTGAGATCATCGTGTAGCTGAAAACATCAAAATCACAGGAGTTGTTGCTGCATGTGTAGTTTGCTGATTTTGGGCTTTATCTCTTTGTTTTGCTCCATATTGGCTCAGCCGCTGACCTAATCAAATCTAATGTTTAGAGCATTATATCACTTATTTATATGATAAAAGTACTAAAATATAAGTAAAACATAGGATAAAATGAGTATAATGTATACTCATCACTCGCATCAGTTCTTTTCTTGCCTCCTCATGGCAAACCACTAGGATCATCCCCTGGGGATTACACACTTCAACTCCTCAGAATAAAGAAAAAGACAATAGGCAAAGCAGAATCAAGTTCGTTATCAATAAGTGCTACTTTGTACAAAAGTACAAACATAGGCTTTTAGTATAAAGCACTTGGATTTCACTCTTTTTTCATAAAAGCTTTCTATTTCTTTTTTGTCTTTTTTTTTTTTGTTTACTTTCCAATAATTTTTTGTTTGACTCCCTTTTCTTTCTCACTCTCACTTTCTCAATTATATTTCCCTCTAGTTTTGCTTCCTTTTCTTTCTTTCTTTTCTTTCTCAATCTTTTTTAACTGGGCACCTTGTTTTAATCCTCACTTGGATCTTTCATACACCTATTTTGGGTGTCAATGGTACAAGAGTTACAAGCTCGTCTCAGCTTAAAAAACCAAACGATTCGAGACCATCGCGGTCGCCCTTCATCAATTTGTCAAGGCCTACCACAGGATGTGAGAAGCATACATAGGGACAACATCACAAAGAACCCCATCATGATACTTCCTTAAATTTAAAAATAACACAAGCACTTGCTTTTGCACCTCACTTCCCACTATCATTCAACCACGCAAATCCTATAAGGTTCATGGTTTTGGCGTTTGTAATCGTAGTTCTTAATTAACAAAGTGTTAGTAACATTAGTACAACTCCCACTATCAATAATCAAACTACAAACCTTATTATTAACATGGCAGCTAGTATGGCAAATATTTTCACGTTGTCAGTCAATGTCATCCTCCTCTTCTCAAGTAACTCAAACACGCCTGTCACCAACGCCTCTCCTTCCACTCTTGTATCATCAAGTGGTGGCATCAACTCCTCATCTTCACTATCAGACATGATTTCCACGATCACTATGTTCTCTTGTTTGGGGCAATGGGGTGGTGAAATATGACCTAGGCCAGCGACCACTTAAAACATTTAATATCTGATTACGCTATTGAAGCCCCCGTGTCTACTCATAACTACATCAACATCCTCTTTCTTCTTTGTTGTTTCAACCTCAGTTTAGAAGTGCCCATGTCATCCTTTCTCCAATTTGACTTCCATGGGGATGAATCCTGTCTAAAGTTGTATTTGATCAAGCAATTTCTTTCACAGCTAAATTGACTTTCCACATCGACGCTATGTGCAACAAGTCCTCCATCTCTACATAATGTTGCAACTCTACAATGTTGGCGATGTCATGATTTAAGACATTCATAAATCTTGCCATGTTGGCTTCACGATCCTCCTCAACATTCGCCCGGATCATTGCAATCTCTATCTCCTTGTAGTATTCATTTACTCTCTTTGATCCTTGAATTAGACCTTGCAATTTATTATGCAAATCATGATAATAATGGTTAGGGATAAATCTTTTCCTCATCACAACCTTCATTTCATTCCATGTCATGAAAGGGTGTTCTGGGTTTTGCCTTCGAATCAATACAAGCCAGTCCCACCCATATAATGCACAATTAGTGAGATCAATCACCGCTTAGTTTGACTTTCTTTTCTTCTCTAATGCGACAATCAAACACCATCTCTTCCTTATTTTCTCATTCCAATAAGCCTTTAGATCATTCATCCCTTGGAAAGATGAAAAATTCATCTTGATGTTTCCAAGATGCTGATCAACTCTTCATGCCTTACTGATCCCGCTTTTGTACCTCGACCTTGTCTTCCTTTTCAGGAAAATCCCCACTTCCTCAACTAGATCTTTCTTCTTCTTCCAAGTTCATCCCCAAGCTTTTCATAATTCAAGGTTGCTCGAACATGCCTTTCTTGTCTTTGAGTTTGAGGAAGTACTTGTCTCAACACCTCTTTATTTTGTTCAATCCGATCTCGCATGTCATTCACCCGAATATCCAATCTTGCAAAGTGTTGTCGCATTGCTCGTAGGGTACATGATCGATCCTCACCCTACCTTCCTATTTTGCAAGATCATTATCAAGACATGATCAAATTCAAAGTGGAAATTAGGAAGAAAAAACCTCACAACACTCCCTCACGTGTTTCACTCACTTTTTTTTCACTCAATATTTGGCTTTTTTGATAATGAAAATCACTCTTGCCTTTTCCCACTCTTGAACTTCACTTTTTTTTTTGTTCTTATTTGAACTAACAAAGCTAGATCAAAGATCAACCCAAATAGGAATCCAAACAATGCTCAAAATATTACAAAGGGGCCAGATAAAAAAACTAAAAAGGACGAATACACTATCTTGTTCTTTTTATTATTTTTTTTATTTATGATTTTTTTTATTTCCTTCTTTTTTGTTTTGTTTTGTTTTTTTGTTTTTTTTGTTTTTGCTCTCAATGAAATTTCAAAAAACAAAAATTAAGATAGATATCGGATCGATGTTTGAAAGTCGAAGCTCTGATACCAAAATAATGATGTGCACCCCGCTACTTGTTGCTTCAAGATCCACTAATTGCTGAGGACATCTAAGATCTTCAAACACACGATCTAGAATAGTAATGTGATCCCTTTGAATATATTGAATCAAGAGTCAAACAAAGATGTCGGTCTCCGTCCCCTTGGTTATATGGAAAACCAAAGTTTAAAACTGCAGCAACAGCGAAGTAACTCTGCCTCCTTGATTAGCAAAAATAATCACAAGAGCCTTAAGTTTGAACACTATAAGGAATTAACCTCGATAGGCCCGAAAGTTCCTACAGAACCATAGCGAAGAAACCTCAAAAGAATTTTTATTCACTTCAATTGTCTCTCAAAGACTGTGAACACGTAAGAGCAGTCCAAACTTTGTAATCAATAAATATCCCCACTAGATCAATACCTTCTTGGAATTTCAATAAAAAGTTTGTAGTCTTAAAAAAGTTTCAAAGAAAATATAAATACAGATGTACTTATTCTTTCCTTTGTCAGGATACTCATCTGATATTTTTGACTCATAATAAACTATCAGAAGTCACTATTCACACTGAAAAACATAAGACCTGCACTTGTACGTCGAACTATCCAAAATAGGTCTTTGACTATGCATGACGGGTATTTACAATATAGAGTATGAATTTTCTTGATTTTCTTGTCCTTTTAATTGTCAAAATCATGTGGATTATTTCTATCAATAGCCATGATGATATTTATTGACTTTTGAACTTCCTTGTTGGCTCAAATTCCTTCAAAGACTTGATTTGACTTGGGCTCTTTTTTAAAGGCTGGGTTGGCCCAAATAAACTCTTTCACAAGCCTTCTTTAATGCCTCTTGAATCTTTTTGGCCCTTGCTCTTGTGATTGGCCTAATCACCATTTGAAGCGGATCCATTGTGCTTTGATTCTCATCACGTGGGCAGTTACTAGAGGAAGTTGGAGAGTGGAGAAAATGAAGGACTTGGGCATCTCCCAAGGAAAGGGACGAACCAATCAGCCAACAAGCAATCAATCAATCAAATCAATAACTAGCAATGACAATCTACTTCAGCAGTTCTTAGCTTTTCAATTAGCTTTCATAAATTCCAGCATTCTATTTTCAAGCTCTAGTCAAGTTTCTTTCAATTCTTTAGCATATTTCAACAATCTATTTTCAAGTTCTAGTCAAGTTTCTTTCTAATTCTCACGTTGTTTGTCGATTCATTCCAGTGTAGTTTAACACTTTCCAAATTTTTATTCCCTTAATTTTATATTTTAAGCATTATCTACTTACATTTGAAGGGAACCATGGATCTCGCTTTATCTGATCAAGAAGTTTGATTTTCGGCGTAGTCTCGGTTTGGAAACACTTTAATTTCCTAATACGTCCGCAACTATATGCTTATCTTATATTAGAGAAATCACAAATCACAAATAATTCTATATCAAATATGTTAACGAATATAGTAAATATTATTTTTTACTCTGTAAATTAACAATGCTAATAACTAAAGTACAGCTTTAAAATAGTAACAATGGGTTGCTTGGTTACGCTTTTAAAAACTATATTTTATTTAAAAAATACAGACATGAAAATACTGGAGAATATATTTAGTTCTGCTTCAATTTTTTTATTTAAAAACATGAAGAACACATTGGTGTTTTTCGTGTTTTCAAAAACTATTCCTTAAGAATAGTTTAAAAAAACATGAACCAAATAGACTTAATGTTTTTTTATTTAGGACTTGAACTTGCGAATTTCTCCTCCCTGGGGCTTGTCCTCTCAGAACTTTAACGCTCTACTCAACTAAGTTAGTGCACGTGATAAAGTACCGCCTATGATTGTTCTAGCCTATTTATTTAAATTTTAGCTTCTTCTAGCCTATTTATTAGAAAAATAGTATAAAACCTTAACTTTCCCGACAGATTTAACTCGAACTAAAAAATTATTTTTTAAATATTTGAACTTTGGTTTTAATTGAATATGTAGCCTCAAACAACTCGAACCTAAATCCAAACCTTGACGCCTAATGATGTGGCGTCCAACATGGTATGGTACGTCTGGTTAGCAAAAAAAACTTGGAAAATTACTAAGAAAATCTTGAACTTTCATGACTTTTGTATTTAAATCCTAGACTTTCATGACTTTTGCATTTAAATCCTGGATTAATTTTTTTATCTTTTTATTATTTTTACTATCTTAAAAATAATTATATAAATATGAAAAATAATTGAAAAATAAAACATTGTGGAGGTTTTTTTCTTAAAATATATCTCAAAAACTTAGAAAACAAATTAAATATTTAAGTTTTAAAAAAGATTTTTTTTTACTTAAGATCAATAACATTTTTAAAAATGTCATAACATTGCCAGTTGCTTCCATTCCTTTAAAACTATTCTAAATAATTATTTCATGTCTACTAAAAATTTTCTTTTGTAAATTTGTTTTTCATTCAACTTCGAGAGGTAGCATGCCTTTTTTTGAACATCTATTCACTTGCATGTTATATTGTAGTACTCTGTTCTAGATGCAATCATGATTATCTAGCATGCCTCTCCTGCCCTTTTACCACTTGAATTAGGCCTAAAGTGCATTTGATTCATCTTAATAGTTAGCTAACAATTGTGCTGTCTTTCTTGAATTGCCCTTTGTTTGAATCATATTAATTTTTAATTTGCTTGGTTCAGGAATCATTGTCTCGTGTGTCTCCAGGAAGAGCACTTCTGATTCTTATCTGTGTCTTCTAGCACGCCCCAGAAAGAAAAGATTCATATAGGCTCTTTCTGGAGGAATCTGGATTGTGGATTGATTGTATTGTTCCACAATGGATATTTCATGACGCAAAACTTTATTCCCTTAGGGACCCTGATTTATATGATTCCATGTTGAGGTAACTCCTTTCTGTTTTTTTGTACTCATATTTCCTGCCTAGGTAACACGGTAACAAATGGAGTCTAGATGCTTTTGTTGCATAGTTGGAGACAAAAAGCAGAATCCAGAAAATCATATATATAACTAGTATCCTCTTCTGTTACTTTTGTTTGGATAGAGTTTCTTTTGCGGTTCTCGCTTTAAATCCCGCACTCCAAATCATATAAATATTATTGGGCTTTGGGGCTCAAAAGATTCCTACAAATTTAAGAGCTCATGTAGATATTATAACTCGCTGTAAGACTCCCTGCAGATTTAAGAGCTTAATTATACTGTAGATTATGTTTCCTGTAGGAGTGGAAGATTGGTGAAGGCTAGGCTAAGGCTTGCTTTGTGCTGAAAGTCGGAACATTTAGTTTGAAACTTTCATCAGAAAGGGAGCTAGAGAAGAGTCAGGTGTAGAAACTTCTAATACATGCAGAAATCATAAAATATGTTAGTCTTAAAAAAACACATATTTGACTCCAAGACACCCAGTCAAAACATCCCTGTACTTTTGAACAAACTGTCTTAAATTCTTCTGAGTAAACTAAGTCGGTGTCATTTAAGCATGAGGATCCTGATGGAAATGTCATGGACTGCTCATGTTGTTTATGCACTTTACTGATAATGCAAATTCATTACAAGAAAAAGACAAATAAGCAGATCTAACTAGGCCTAGCTTTAGTTAATATATTGTACTATGATAAATATCCTGAATTTACTTTATTTCACACATCATTTTCATAACAAAAAGGTAGATAGAGAATGGGAGACACCAACAAGATCAGCATGAAGAGATTAGCTAGATGATCTGTTGCAGAGAAGGAGCAATACAGACTGTTTCCAATCTCTATTCGTACTATTTTTGTTTGATTAAATTAATGAATCTGCATTGTTTAAGCCCTACCTCAAAGAGGTAACCATTAGGTTAATAGTTATTAGGTTGGATATAATTATGCTATTTAAATTTAAGTCCTTTGTTTGAACTATATTTAAATTCTCTATATTCCTTTTTGGAGTAAATATCATTATAAATGGATAAAGTTGATTTACTGATCTATTATCACTAGAAGAAGTTAAAGAGAACTTAAAAAAACTCGATATATGAGCTTTTTATGCTTCATGAATCCATTTTTTAAATGAGACATATATTTCAAATCTAACACAATTAATAATAAAGATAAGTTCATATAATCAATGCCAAGAAATATCAGCCTAGAGATGAGTATATCATGTTTTAATTATAGTGATAAGAGGAGGTTTTATATAGGCTAGGTGGCTATATAAACTCAGCTAGGAAAAATACAAATTATAAATTCTAGGAAAATACAAAATAAATCTAACAATATAATAATCTAATATCCCCTAAACTCATGGTGGCTTAAGAGAAACCATTATGAGTTTGAAGCTAAAGCTTGAAAAGTTCCTAGAGGGAAGTGGTTCGGGGTGAAGATATCACTAACCGATCCCGTATAAACACACTGGAATGTGAGTGTATCCCCGGCTGCATTTATTTATCAGAACGGCCATAAATCAATTCACATGCTATAATGTCGCCAGCATATCATTATGAGCAATTTGAATAGCACTTCGATTATCACAGCTGAAGTTTATTGCAAAGTGGAACAAATAACACCAAGATCCCAGGCTAACCAACGTGATCAAATAAGTTCGGGCCAGATAGCTGCAAAGGTTTCATATATTTTGCTTCAATGCTAGAATGAGCAACAGACATTTGTTTTTTGCTTCAAGAGATAAGAGAATCACCCAGAAGAAACACATTCCCAGTAGTAGATCGATGATCAGCGATCACCCGCCTTAAATCCCTGCGATCTTACATGCTCAAGAGTTAATAAAGAATGGGAAGAAAATGAAGACTACCAAATATGTTCTTCTATATCAAGAACTCCAGAACAAGAAGATAATGAGGAGACTACAAGTGTTTTATAAATTGACCTGATCATAATAGAACTTCGACAGGAAAGACAGGCGAGTAACGGTGAGATAGATTGCATCAACAAACCTGGTCTGTAGAGAGTAGCATCAGGAGAAGGATTCGTCATGAGAACTCAGCTTATTAGCCATACTCTCAGTGTGCTCGACTATCTTGCTATCAATGATAACGTTCAGAAACTGCACTTAAGAGACGTCTGAGTAAGATAATAAATCATCTAAAAGAAGAAACTGTAATTCAATACAGCAATTGAGAGGGAATGAGATCTTCATTTCCAAATTGATCACTCAAGAAAGTGCTTTAGATCCCGAATACCTTGCATATCGTCATCACCCGTATTAATCATATCATCGATATACAAGAGGAGAATAGTAAATACCATGACACCGTCTTGTAAAAAGAGCCGGTCAAAAGAACCGCTTGGAAAACCATGCGCCGAGAGATAGTAGAACTCAACTGCAAACATGCTCGAGAGCCTGTTTAAGACCATAAAGGCCCGGCCAGAGTCAAACATTCCGTGAGGGAACCCCGAAAGTGAGAGTAACTGTGGAGGAAGTCACAAGATACTTCCGAGTCGTTACCATTATGAAAAGCATTTTGACATACATCTAAAAGAGTGGTACTCAGGAGCCGTGAGAATGTGTTTTTAAGAGTCCGGCAAAGTTATGTCAAGCCACAGAACAAAGTCTCCCTCATAATCAATCCCATACTCTTCATGAAATCCCCCGGCAACAAGGCGCAGCTCAGCCATCAACAAATGCTTGTCCTGATCAGGTAGCCTTGATCTTATAAACTCATTTACAACCGATAAGCAGATTTTCCGTAGGGATCAACCAGATCCCATGTTCTAGTTTATAAAGGCATCCAACTCTTCTTTCCATAAATTGCCCATAGTTACAGAGGAAGCCTCATGAAAAGTCCAGATCTTGCAGAGAGGCAAGAGCAGTAAAGTTAAATGAAAGTCAATAAGGTGAGAAGTAAAGAGAAGCACTGATGTAAACGATCTAAGTCTGGCGAGTCAAGGACTAAAGAGATCCAGAGCTGGGCAAGATCAAAATTTTTCATGGATCTGGCATGGAAGCCCATCAAACATATGAGAAGGAACATCAGAATAGGAAAGGTGAGACCTCAACCGTAGAGGTGGAGACTCCTCAGAAAAAGGTCGTGAGAGGATCATGTAGGGAATAAGGAAACAAATAGCTCATGAGGTAGTTGGTAAACATTCGTGTCTCAAAAGACCCATGCAAGAAACAACAGACATTTGCTAATGGGATCATAACACATATAACCTTTTCGATCAATTCCATACCTGAAATGAACACAAACGAGAATTCCAGACTAAAGTTTCTTTCTTTCAAGATCATGAAGAAGAACAAACATACACATCCAAAGACTTCAAGTAAGTCATAAGGGAGAAGAACCAAACAACAGTCATATGAGTTTGATCGCACTAAAGGGAGAAGGACACCATTGTTGCAACGAGATAAGAGCGCCTTCCTCAAACCGGAGGCTGGCTTATAGTCGGAATAATATAGTACCTAACAACATCAAGAATATGACGGTTCATGTTTCACTTCATTTTGCCTTCCAGAAGTGTCCGCATAAGAGAAAATATGAAAACAGCACAAACCATGCACAGAGGTTAGAGGTAAATTCATAGGCTTTATATTCTTGGGCATTATCGTGAAAACTTTGATAGGCTTAGAAAGCGTGTTTCAATCATTTTGGCCAAAGTCATGATATATTTGATAAAGTTCAAAATGATTTTTGTAGAGATAAAACCAAGTATATCGGGAAAAATCATCCATAAAAATAACAAAGTAACGTGACCCACTAGGAGTAGAAATGGGAGAGGTACCCCATACATTAGAATGAATAAGATCAAAAGAAGAAAGAGCATGAGAAACACTGTTATTAAATGGTAAAGCAGTTTGTTTTCCAAATTGACAATGCATACAATCAAAACTCTTATTTGAAACCGAACCTAACAAAGCCCTAGAAACTAGTTGTTTAACCCTAGAGATAGATGCATGATCAAGGCGAGAATGCCCTGAAAGCAGAGAAGAAGTGCTCTACGTCTTAAGGCAGTGGCAAGAAGGCGAGAGGATGGTAAATGAAGAAAGATGAGCTCAAGCAACCTTCCGACCTTGCAGGCGGTCAATGATTATGTCACGTAAGTCTGCACAACCACACCGGTAGAGGAAAGGGTTAGAAAAGCCAAAGTTCGGTGAGTTACTGAGATTATGAGTGAGTTTGGGAATTTGGTAAACATTGGAAACAAACAAGGCTGGTGTAGAGACATTAACAAGATGAGAGACATGCATAGGAGAACCATTTGTAGTGTATATGGTAGGGAGAGAAGTAGAAGTGTGTGAAGGTACAACATCAGGAAAAGAAGTCATATGATTGTGCAGAATCAAGAAGCCACGTAGGAGAATTTTAGATATCGTAGAAAGGCCGTGTTGGATCACTAGAAGATGGAAGATGAACACGATTAACCATATCGTAACAGATCTACTATAGAGATGAAGAGCGGGACCCGGACTTGGAATGGAGTCCACATAGCGATAAAGTTGGGTCAAGTAGCGATTACAACGGAATACGCATTTGACGAGTGTAACAAGTTTCAATAGAATGACCTTTGTTCTTATAGAAATTGCATATAAGAAGAGACTTCTTATTGTTATGTCATCTGACATTATTCCCTTTGCCTTTGGAAACATAGGTAGGTAAGGCGACGGAGAAGCGGGAGTAGCGGTCGCAACGGAACAGCGGGCAGGTAGAGAGCGTAATTACGGATAGAAATGGGTTGGTCGAGAAGATGGGTCTCATTATCAACTAGCGTATGAATAATAACGTGAAGAAATTGGTAATAAAGGATCTGATGGAGAATATGACTTCCTATTGATTTAAACTCATCACAAAGCCCATTAATCACGAAAACGATCGTCCACTTGTTCACGGTAGAAGCATAACCAATTTGGTGTCAGCCCGAATTAGAAGAAGCGGTTGGATGCAATTAATTGATCCCAGTAGATTTCGGTCATTTGTGATATATAGTGATCCGCTCTGGTTCACTGACGAATGCGATAAAGTTAGGCGTGTGAGCTTAAAGTTACGACACCACAAGTCCGACATCTTAGAGTAACAAGTAAGTCCCCGAACTATACAGCAATATCAATGTTGCCGACTCATCAACAATAGATGGAATAGATGTATTCTGAGAGCAAGTGATCGATGATTAGCACATTCCCAATCCTCAATCCGAATGGCATAGGTAGAATCAGTTTCTTTGTCCACTTGTTCTAGAATAGGACGATCACTAGAGACATAAGCCCGACTTCATGACCTTTGAGATAACTACGCATGACCTTGCCCAGGACCAGCAAAGGCGAAATTATCTCCATTAAAAATAACATGAATCGGATGAAATCTAAATCACACCGGCATATCGAAATTTCAAATGTCGAAAAGCAGATAGCAAAATGGGAGTGGGACCTTAAAAATAAGCCAGAATGCACCTGGTCAAATTTTCGGTCAACAGTTAATGGTTGACATGGAAAAGTCAAAGAGGATGACGTGGCATAGTCAACGGTTGACATGGCGCGGTCCCGGTGAGTAGGGGGCGGGTGGGGGGCGGCGTGGTGGCGACCTCAGCCACACATGATGCGGGGGCGTGAAGTGCGTGCACGGGTGGATCCCGGCGGCTCACAGTGCGGGCGGTGCGTGGTGACCGCGTGGGACAATGCGCGGACTTTGGAGCGGCGTGGCGTGATGGCTTCGGTGACCTGGCTGCACCCCAGGTGTGATACGTCTCGACAAAGTTTACACTCTTGGTGGCACGCAGCTTGAGTTTAGGCTTGCGAAGGGAGGAAACAAGGATCTGGCGTAGTTTCGCCCGAAAAAACAAGTTGTCTTGGTGGCAAACGGTGGTCGTCGGAAAAAAGAAGCTATCACAGGTGGTTGTAATGCCTAGGCCCAGGTGAGGAAGCGTGAAAAAAATCGGAGAACTTTGCTCGATACCATGAAGAAAGACTTGAATATTTGTATATTATATACTGTGAATTACAAGTACAAGAGGAGGCCTTATATAGGCTAGAGCTATCGAACCTATTGGGAAAATACAAATTACAATCCTAGGAAAATACAAATTACAATCCTAGGAAAATACAAAATAAATCTAACAATATAATAATCTAACACTTTTCATGGATTATGTTGTTTCAGGCAATGATCTTCTTATGGCATATTGAAATCAATGGCATAATAATAAAATCTGGCAGAAAGAAAAACATGAAATTTATGTGGAAATGCTTGTGGGAAAAAACCACGGGTAGAGGAGAAGGTTTCACTATGAATATGTGACAGGCCGAAAACGCGGTGTGTATAATGAATGCCTATGTGCGCAAGTGCACGCGTAGCCCCAAGTAATATAGTGTACTTAATGTACGGATGTCGATCCACGGGGAAAGGTAGGAGAATTATTCTGGAGGTTCTTCTTTTTCGAGACAAATATCCCGAGATAAATTGATTCTAGGGTAAATTTAAGTAAGGAAACTTCAGCTAGCTATTGATTCTAGTGAATTAATGGTGTTGACGCCTAGAGTTAAAAATCTCCCCTATCACGTTCAATGGATTACTTTTCTAAGATATTGTTATTCAATCTATTTGTAATATGTCAATTAGCGGGGTGATCTTGCCTCACGAGATATCCTCTCTCGAGGTATATCCGCTATCGTGAGAGACTAGAATCAGTATATCTACATCTCGGCTCGATGTTGAATGCTTAAATGTTCTAACCTCAATTGCACCTTCGAGGTTGAATATCTATTAACCGAATCGGTAAAGAGAATTGCTCTACCCGGATCCCCGAATACCCTCATCTCTCGAGATCTCGGATCTCAGTGCGAGATATGCTAACATTGGCCGGACATTAACATATAATTGAAATACGGAGTATAGAGTAGATGTGACAAATTAATAACAACTGAATAACATGAAAGATCAAACTTTAATCCATTGGACATGACAGGGTTTGATGTAACCCCAGAAAGAGATCTAGAACATAATGGAAAGAAAATATAAGAAAGCCTTTGTTTAATAAAGGAAACATTGTTAAAATCGAAAAATATCAGAAAAAATGAAAAAGCGTTTGCAATTCAGGGCACTTCCTCGAAGTCAGTGTCACTCTGCTCTCGAAATGTGCCTCTGTTCGTGTGCCTCCCGATCTCTCTTGATTTCTGAACCCTAATTTGCTTTTAATGATGAGGGCAGTTTTCGGGCGGCGTGCGGCGGTGGCTGGCGTCGCGGCGTGGTGGTGTCACGCGGCGGTGGGGGCGTCCTGGCGATGGAAACGCGTGCGCGGCGTGGGGGCCGTCGCGACGCGTGATATGCCAATCGCCTTGTTCCCATTTGCTCCAATCACGCTTCCCGTTCTTTGCTCTTTTCAGCGCTCGATGCTCCTACACATTCACGAACATCAGCTGATATTCTAGTCACAAATTATAAATGCTCTAAAATAAACGGGGAAAAATGGACGGTAGCGCGAGCATAATATGAGTGTTTTAGGCACTCATCACACCTAAACTTAGTTTCTTGTCCTCAAAAGCGAACCGCTCTAAGCAGGACACACACACACGATATTATAATGCCTCACAACGAAGGCAGGTGATGCACATCTTTGAAAAATAGGATCAAATTTGGGTGACTCACATACCTTGTTTTGCTCAATGTTCATTGAACATCTGAATGTTGACTTCGGTAAATTCGATTGAGATAGGTGAAGCTGACTAGTGCATAAAATCCCATGGTGTTCAATAGCCTTTCCCAAAATCCCTATGTGCTTATAATGAGTGACCTCCGATTATGCACAGGTTGGAGTACCGAGCTTAAGCTGACTGCTTTGATAGGAAGAAGCTAACTAGGAAAGGATAAGGCACCCATTTATTCATGTTCTCATACTTAGAAATTTCCTACGTACCTAAAACACAATGGAAGAAGACTAGTGCCAAGAAGTTTAGCCGGAGTGTTCACATGTGAGGGGATCACGGTGACTCACACGAGTTGGTTAAAGGAACACTTAGGGCATTGATTCCGCTTCAAACTTCACCCCGAACACTCAACCAAACTCGACGGCCCTAGGTTGCGTGAATGATCCATCTTCTGTCCCATGTAGCGGGCAGTGAAGTCAATGACTCCCGACCAGTTGGCTCAGGGCATTAGGCTGATAGGCCCTCGGGTGTGTGCCGGGATTAGATTGGATGATCATTATTCTGTCATATACCTATTTTGTCCTATTTCTTTTTCTTTTCACTTTTTTTTTTTTTATTGTTTTGTATTTTCCTCTTTTGGTTGGGGCTCGATGGCAATCCTCTTTTGATTAGGTCCCGTCACTCCAAATAGTTAGATCTCCCTAGGTTGATCGAACTTTAGTAGTTGATTCGGCACTATCATACTCTGAAAGTCACTAGTGTGTGAGTGTGATGAGGGTTTTTGAGAGCGGTTTCTTGACTACCAAAGGTTGATTTTAGCCCTTTTCAACTATTGATCTAATTCTGGGCATCGGCCCAGTGTATGCGATTGAGCAAGTTTATAGTGAACTCGATCAAAATTGATCCTCGATTTTCAGCATGGCACACATGTATGCAATTACTACATGCAGAATGTCCTAAAATATAATCAAATAACTAGCACATGACTCATAAACATGAAGTACGATGTAAAATAAGCGAAAAACAAACACACTAATATCACGGAACACAAAAATACTACACCTTACTAAAGCAAAAACAAAACCACGATGCCCAGATCACCCAATCCCTCCCCAAACAAAATATCGGTGTCCCCAACTGGTAGATAAAAAAACACATATAGGGAAGGAACTCCCACTGAATATCAGCTAGCGGTGAAGGTGGTGGAAATTTGGTGAAAAGCGAGTGGCCCGGTTGGGCTGCATAGGCTGGCTGGCGTAGAATGATGGCTTTGATTGAATGACTGTCGCATATCGGCTGCGCCCAGCTCCTCCATGTCTGGGTAACGGGACTCGGTGCTCCTGGGTCTCATCCCGGAGGCGTCAAAGCGGCTCGGTGGCGCGAGCAAGACCCTCGGGCCTCTGAGGAAGGACCTTGGAGGAGTGGCCGCTGTGGCTCGCTGGGAGGTGGTGGAGGTGGTCGAGACGAGGGCCGTGTGTGTCCTCTGGGTGTCACCCAGGAATCCAAAGCGAGCCCGATAATCGGGAAGCTCGTCCTCGTCGGAGGGCTCGTGACCGGAGTCGTAAACCCCCTCAGGTGGCGGGACACCAGGTGTGTCCCGCTTGACCGAAATGGCCTTGATCGGATGAAGCCAGGCCTCATTGTCGTCAAGGGGCACCCCGGCTTGTTTGCACAAGCCAAATATCAGAAAAGGGTGCCCCAGGTTCATCTTCGCATCCCGGTTATGGAGGATGGCATCCTCGATAACACCTTTGATATCGAATGGGATATCTGGATGATGGCGAGAAGTTGAGCGAGACATTGGGGGTACGTCACCTCACACATTCGTCGTCGGGATAAGACGCGAAGTGATGAAATGATGCCAAACCTTGGGAATGTAGGCCAAATGCTTGGCCTTGAAATTGACCGCATGGCCCGCACTGTTGATCCTCCACTCACCCCGGCCTTTGGTCAATACGCGGATGACCTCATGGTAGTCAGGATGCTCGCGGAGCTGATCAAAGGGTCCCGGTGGGACATGCTCTAGGCCATAGAAACTATTGATCGACTCCGAGCTGAAGTCGACCAATACACCTCGCACCCTGACCTTTTTGAGGACATGGGAAGCGAGGTTGGCGTAAAATTCTCGAACTACGCTCATCGCCGCTGGACGAGGGGGTTGGCATAAGGCACGCCACCCTTTAGCCTCGATTGTCTTTCTAAAGAAATCATCGGGGTGATGAAACCCCTTCTCCTTAATGAAGGATCGGTTTTTGCAAATTGTGCTAAACCGATCCGCGGCGCTCGCGTTTATAAAACGTGAGGCATCGAACGCGGGAGTCGGGTCCTCGATGGGCCGACTCCGGCAGCCGAAGGCTTTGCCTCTTGCGGACATGTAACCTAGACAAAAAATCAAACACCTAATGTGCACCCAAATCAACTAAATAACTACCTAAGGACTCGACAAAACCTAAATGGGACTCGAGAGATCCTAAAAGACCTAGGCGACTCGAAAATGAGGACCTCTGAAAAACTTCTAGACCAAGCGAAAGCAACAAAGAAACTACTGAACTCTTTGTGCAAGCTAGAATCGGGCACACGGTGGTGGAATGCCACTATGACCCAAAGCGGCCAAATGGGGTGACTTACACGGTGAATTAAAAGCGAGGCGATGGAGGGTCTCCGCCGGTGGGATGGGAGCTCAGACGAGGTTCGGTGAAAATGGGAATCACGGGAGCTAGGGTTTACACCGATGAGTGAGGGTGTGTGAGGTGAAAGTCGAAGCATTCTTGGGCTAAAAGCAGGGGCCCACGTGTCGCGGCGTGCGGGGTGACGTCAGCCTGAGCGTGACAAAGTATAACCAAGCGACGTCGCGACGTGGTGTCTCAACGATCGCTGACGTGTGGTGGTATATTTAATCCATGTCGCGGCGTGGGTTATCCGCGTCGCCGCGACGTGGTGAGAGCTTTACAATTTGGCGTCGCTGACGTGGGAATACCGCGTCGACGTGGCGAGCACTACAATTTGGCGTCGCGGCGTGGGAATACGCGTTGCGGCGTGGCGAGAGTGTTAAAATGACGTCGCGGCGTGGGAAATCACGTCGCTGGCGTGGATGAAATTTTGGCGTGCGGCGTGAGAAATCCCACATTCAGCGGCGTGGCGGAGGGATGAAATTTTGGCGTCGCGGCGTGAAATCCGTCGCTGACGTGGCGAAAGCACTTCAAAAATGACGTCGTGAGTGACATCTCACGTCGCGGCGTGGCGGAGAAAAAGGTCTCCCGAGAGATTTTATATACTAACACCTCGATTTTAGAACTCTCACTTGTAAACTTCCACTTTCGGGGGCTTTGAACACTGCGCAAGCTTGTACTACACCTCGGCTCTGAAGTGCATTAACAAGCGAAACAGCGATCATGGATGCGGCTAGAAATCCAAAAATTGCTGAAAACAACAATAGAACTGAAAACTTAAAAACAAAGTTTTAGAAAACTTGGGTTGCCTCCCAAGAAGCGCTATGTTTAATGTCGTTAGATCGACGACCCTGAATCTCAATGTGATCAAGAACTCAAACTCCTGTGATCGTTGACTATACTTCTTCGGTATGTCGAAAGGGAGCCCGACTTGCTTGTCGCAAGGAACTTCGCCTCCATTAGTGCGAAGAAGCAGCGTTAGGTGGCTCTTGTGAATGTGCCTTTCTCAGGATGTGAAACTTCTGCCCCACCATGTGAAAAGACCTTTGTTACCGTGAAAGGTCCGGACCAACGAGACTTCAATTTTCCAGGAAAAAGCTTTAGTCGGGAATTGAATAGAAAGGACTGGCCATCGACCGTGAATTCTTTTACGGTGATGTGCTTGTCGTGCGGGCCCAGCGGTGGCCCCTCCCCTTGCCGTACGGGCGTTCTCACTTGTCTTCGTTTCGAACTCATCTAGCTCGAGGTTGGGTAGTCGTTTTCACCGGCCCAATGCGTATGTTAGGTTGTCGGTGATAGGCTGGATGCTTGAATTCCTATGCGGAAGGTGGCACGCTTTACCATAAACAAGTCTGAACGGGGACATACCTAAAGGAGTTTTAAATGCGGTGCGGTATGCCTAGAGTGCATCGTCTATCTTTTTAGACCAATCCTTCTTGGAGTTGTTGACTGTCTTCTCGAGGATGTACTTGATTTCTCGGTTGAGATACCTGCAGCGCCGTTTGATTGTGGGTGGTATGCAAGAGATGTACGATGACGTACCCCATACTTTTGCAAAACCTTGTCTATTACCTTATTGCAGAAATGCGTACCATTATCTGTGATTAAAGCTCGAGGAGTTCCAAAACGTGAGAATATATTGCTGCGCAAGAATTGAGCCACAACCTTGGCATCATTGGTGCGTGTAGGGATCGCTTCTACCCACTTCGAGACATAGTCTCTTGCTTGACCAAGATGTCTGAGTGCTTTATATGATGCGGGGAAATGGTCACAGTAGAAATCGATCCCCCATAAAATTAGACAACTCTACCTCAAGATAGGATGCATGGGTGTTTCGTCCTTTCTAGAAGATGTTTCCATTGATAGTTGACATTTGTCACAGAAGTGGAAGCAATTGATGAACATCTTTAAATAAGGAAGGCCCGATAAAAACCCGATTGTAGAACCTTAGGCTGCGTTCTCTGGCCACAGAAGTGTCCACCACCGCGATGATAGAGTGTGATGGTTAGGAAATCTTGAGCATTTCATATTCGGGCACACATCTCCTTATCACGATCAGCACGATTAATACGTAAAGGGTGGCTCTTCATGGTAATGCTTAAGATGTGCGAAAAACCTTTTCTTCTTCGATAGTTAAATTCCGGAGAATCACTTTGCCACAAATAGTTCACCTGTGCGCAAACCCGGAGCGCCTCTTGTCCTCAATAGTTTCTCGTCTGGAAATTCGTCATTCACCGGAACATCATCTCTGGCCCCTTCCAGTCGCGAAGGTGGTCTGCCACTAAATTTTCAGTGCCCTTCTTGTCCTTGATTTCTACGTCGAACTCTTGCAACGGCGGGACCACCAGTCAATGCGGGTTTTGCATCTTTTCATTGGTCATCAAATTGCTAATGGCCGGGTCGGTGTGCTACGACTTTGTTGCCAATCAAATATGGCACAGATTTGCTCCAGCAAAGGAAACGATGGCTAATAGTTCTTTCTCAGTAGTGGCATAATTCAGTGGCGTCATTGAAATCCTGCATAGTAAATCACTGAAAAGATTTTCTCTGGGTTTACGCCTAAATCTTTGCCCCAATCGCATAGTCGCTTGCATCACACATCAGCTCAAATGGAAAAGACCAATCTGGAGCTACAACAATAGGAGAAATTTGAGATCAACTTATCCTTCAATACAGTAAAAGCATGTACGCATTGGGAGTCGAATTGGTGGATCCACTGGACTAACAAATTAGGCAATGGTTTCGCAATGTAGAAATCCTTGATAAACCGCCTATAAAATCGGCATGGCTAGAAAACTTAGGATCCTTTCCTTTGAAGAAGGTGGAGTAACTTCTCAATTACTTGATCTTCGCCCTATCTACCTCACATCCCTCTTCTTTGAATCCAGAGTGTCCAAGGACAATACCCTCTTGTACCATGAAATGGCACTTTCCCGATTAATTACTAAATTGGTCTCTTCACATCTTGCTAGTCTGACTCCTCAGGTGCCACAAACCGATTGTAGATAAGATTTCCCATTGCGAAATCGTCCATGAAGATTTTCAATCGTCTTCTCCACCATCGGAGAATATGGCCATCATGCATCATTGAAGGTACCCGATGCATTGCACGGTCAGGCATCGCGGAATGTGGGATACCATAAGGACAAGTGAATCTTGTCTTCTCACAGTGCCGAGTATGCCAGACCCAGTTTATGCTTGGAATATCCATCAGCGATAATATTCATACGGAAGCTGTCGATCGAGCATCTGATCTAGAAATGGCAGTGGAAAGTGATCTTTTCGAGTGGCCTTGTTCAGCTTTCTATAGTCAATACAAATTCTCCACCCGGTCACTGTTCTAGATGGCAGTAAGATATTGTTTTCAGTCTTGATAACCAGTTATCCCCGCTTCTTTAGCCTTGCACGAGCAGGGCTTACCTGTCTTATTTGTGCGAAGAATGGGATTTAAATCACTTGATATCTAGCCATTTTAGAACTTCTTTCCGAACTACCTCCTTCATTGTCGGATTCAACCTCCTACGCAGCTTCCACTGAGGGCTTGTGGCCATCTTCTAATAAAATACGGTGCATACACATAGAAGGGCGGATCCCTTTTAAGGTGTTAGAGACCATCCAGAGTGCTTGTTTGTGATCGCGAAGAACCCATGTACTTCTCTTCCTCCATTTCAGGTTAGGGATGATGAGATAATTACGGGTAACGTAGATTCTACCCCAGATATGCATACTTCAAATGGCTAGGTAGAGTTTTGTTCCATCTTGGGTGGTTAACAATTGATGGAGCAGGTTGTTTCAACTTCTTCGCTGGCGATTCGAGTATTTCATGCTATTGTGCCCAAAAGGAATCCATCCATAGCGTATTCTTACGCCTCGTCACTCGGGTTCTCGGATGCATTCGCCACTAGGCTAGTCTTCCAAAGGGTCAAGAGACCACTTTGGCTAGACACTATAGCTTCTACTATATCAACCATTAAGCACGTATCACTTTTCATTGCGTCTCACCGTCGAAGACATTGAATTTTACTTCTTTCAGACTCTAGTTTCGTCGCTCTCAGACATCAATCATTGCCCCGCCATTGTAAAAGCTACCCTCCCAAAAATAATCGGTATTTCTTTATCTTCCCTCCATGTCTAAAACTATGAAATCACGGAAAGATAAACTTGTCGACCTTTACTGGGCATATCTTCATTATCCCTTCCTGATGCTTCAAAGATCATCTCAAGAAGTCGAAGAGTGATCGAGCCGGACGCTTCCTAATCCCAAACGCTTAAAGATGGATAAGGGCATAAGATTAATGTTGGCACCCAAATCACACAAATAGCCTTCAAAATAGCATTTCCAATTGTGCACGGATATGAAACCGCCTGTCTCGAGTCGCGTAGCTTCCTCTAAGGATGGCACCGCATTCTGCTAAGTTTACCGCCTCGAAGTCTCGCTAATCTTTCTTCTCGAGACAAAAATGTCTTTTCATGAACTTTACATAACCGGGCATTTGCTCTTAGGGCACTCGAAATGGAATGTTTATATGCACTTTCTTTTGAAAATATCCATGAACTTCGTGGGAATTAAGCTGGGTCTGGGCTATGTTTCGAGACGCCAGGGGTAAGGGATGTGTATGCCGGGCTTTCGTTTCACTAGAGGTCTCGCTCGATCAAGCCCTGTGGACTGTTTTTGATCGCATCACTCCGTTCCGGTCGGGTGATCTCTCGCCCCTTAACCCCGCTTCTACGATTGAGGGTTGCACTTTGTGATTCAATTCCTCTCCTACTTCTCAAGCAGGATCGCGCACGTGCTCATTCCCATCTCTTCGTTTTACCGAATTGCCTCTCGCAGAACCCGTTGCCTTTCTCTCAGAAGTGTTTGCCATTTGCCCATTTGTGCCTCCAAACTCCTTAGTCAGGCCGCTTGATTGTTTAACCGGGTTGATTGTCACAAGATACCCGCCTCTTAGTCTCATTCATGAACGCTTAACGGAGCACGATCCGTGGCTGAGTCATTTAACCACCTTCTTTCGTGGGGTGGTTCATCGTCTTGCCGTTCGATTGCGTATTGTTGCGATTGTTCGCCGTCCATGCCCTTGGTTGTTTTGATTATTACAGTTACGATTGTTCGCCGTCCTTGTCACTGATTCGATTAAGTGGCTATTGCGTCGGTCGCTAACTTGTGATTGAGTCGGATTAAACCTGGCCAAATCTTGGGCTTGCTTTCTTTGTAGGGTTTCTTGGTGACGATACAACGTTGTTGTCTTTGTCCTCCACAAAATTCACACAACTCCCATGGATTAGTTTGTATAGGCGTTCCACGGTTCCTTCTTTGTCCCCATTCAATTGCTTGGTGGATTATTGCCCATGATTCGCCGGGTTGTTAAGGACCTCATTATCTGTGCCGTATAGTGTTTACTAGTGTAGCCTTCTCTGGGCCGATTAGTGTTGGTTGCGTCTTCGATATCTAAATGCGGCTGGTGCGGCGGTTTTCTTCATCAATAGTCCTCGGGTGAGGCATATCGTGTTCGGGTTGTATTTCTGAACCGTTGTAGAAGGTGTGGACTTGCGTCCATCTAGTTAGTCGGTGAGGTGAGGACCGCTTCGCAATGATTCATGGAACACGTCACGTGCCTGCACCCGGAGTTCTCCTGGATTGACGAGCGTATTGATCTCTTGCACGGTTGTGCAATCGCCGAGAAGGTGGAAAGAACTTGGTCGAAACTTTTTACCCGACCTGCGTTCCGTATGGTAATAGATGCGGTGGCTATTTGGTTAACCGTGCTTGGCTTTCACATCCAGAGTAGTGGGAATAGCGGTAATCTTAGGGCTTCTTGTTAACTCCGTTGTATTTGATGAGTATCATGAGCTTGAGGAAGTTAGTGAGTCATGTTCGGTTCTCATGGGGTAGTCACATGGAACAATATGTTACGAGAAGCATGCATGCGTGATTGACTTCAATTCAAAGTGTTTACTTGAATCGGTGGCCGATCGATCATTTATGCGAGCAGCCCCAATTTGGAGGAGTAAAAGCAGCTGTCCCAATAAGCATGTAAGGATGTGCGGTTGTATAAATGGCACGGCGCTTGATTCTTATTTCTACTCCTACGTAGTTCCGGTTGTTCAGCGCTTGAAATCTTGTTCTTCAGTGTTTTCCATGACTATTGAAGTTCATATGTTCTGTTCTCTGTTCTCGGCGCAATCTGTCCCGAGTCTTTAGCTCGGGATCCACCACAGTGTTGATTAATTCGATTTTGCTATGCATGTACTCACTTAAAGAGCACATGCTGTAGTAACACACAAACTAACAAAGCCCAGTGCAGGCACTTGTAAATATAACAAAAATAAAGAAAATTCAGAATACTATCTATGTGCTCACTTCTACATGTCGATTTAAAGCGTTCCGGCGTGGCGCAAAACAGCGGGCGCGCGGTGTGTATAATGAATGCCTATGCGCAGAAGGTACAGCGTAGCCCCAGTAATATAGTGTACTTAATATGCGGATATCGATCCACGGGAAAGGTAAATTGACTACGGAAGGTTACGCACCGAACGATATCGAATAATTGATTCTAGGGTAAAATTTAAGTAAGAAGCAGCTAAGCTATTGATTCTAGTGAATTAATAGTGTTGGCGCCTAGGGTTAAAATCTCCTATCCGTTCAATGGATTACTTTTCTAAAGATATTGTTATTCAATCTATTTGTATTATGTCAATTAGCGGTGATCTTGCTACGAGATATCTACTCTCGAGGTATATCAGCCTATCTAGTGAATAGAATCGAGTATATCTCTATCTCGACTCGGTATTAAGAATGCTTAAATGTTTCTAACCTCGGTGCTACCTTCGGGTTCGAATATCTCTATTACTTGAATCATTTAAAGGCTCTTTCTACCGGATCCACCCCGAATACCATCATCTCTTGGATACCAGTCTCGGTCACCGAATATGCTAACATTGGCCCGGACATTAACATATAATTGAAATGCGGGTATAGAGTAGATGTGACAAATTAATAACCAGTGAATACTTGTGAAGATCAGCTTGTCAATTTAAGACTGTGACGAGGGTTTGATGTAACCTAGAAAGAGATCTAGAACATAATGGAAAGAAAATATAAAGCTGTTTAATAAAGGAAACATTGTTCTAAAATCGAAAAATATCCCGAAAAAATGGCAGTACAATTCCGGGCACTTCCTCAGTCGGTCTCGATTGCTCTGCGAAATCACGTACCTCGATGCGTGTGCCTCGAATCTCTCTTGATTCCCGAACCACTAATTTTGCTTTTTAATGATGAGGCGATTTCGGTAGCATTCGCGGCGGTAGTGGCGTCGCGACGTGGTGGTAATCCGCGGCGATGGGGGCGTCCGCGGCGTGGAAGGCGTCGCGGCGTGAGAGGCGTCACGACGTGGAGACGTCGCGACGTGGGGACGTCGCGACGTGACAGGTACTTCATCGCCTTGTTCCCATTTGCTCAAAATGCACTTCCGTTCTTTGCGCTCTTTTCACTCCAATGCTCACGCATTCACCAAAGACATCATTCGATATTCTAGTCACAAATTATAAAATACTCTAAAATAAAGCAGGAAAATGGGCGGTAGGCCTTGAGCATAATATGAGTGTTTTAGGCACTCATCAATATGAGAATAATTATAGAGTATAGTGGAATAGAGAATTAACCCTAGTATGCTGATATGACGAAATTACCTTAGCAGAAAGGTTCATACTGTAGGAGCTTGGCCCTACACCTCCTTGGGGATCGAGTTGTAGACTCTGACCCCTCTGCTACCATAACCAGGATCCCTCTTTTTTAACTTTCTTTTCGCAAAAGTGCGTACATTGAGCGCCGGTTGGACGTAAGTCACGCTAAGTCGGGTTACAAATCAACAGTTGTAGCATGTGGCTCATATTGAGAGTAAAAAGGCATGCAAATACTACAGCAGAGTGTGTACAGGATATAGAAGTATTTTTGTAATTTGTCATACTCAAGGTTAATATTATAAATACCCTCCTATGTAACCTTATTTGGTGATAGTGAAAGTTTGAACCGTTGGATGTAGACACACTATTGAACAACGTAAATCTCGATGTGTACATGTTCTTCTCGTTTTTTTTCTCTGCACTAACACAAAATCTCATGGTGTAGCTGCTGTTGTACTGTTGCATACAAAAGTCTCCATGTGCTTGATGATGTTGCGAATCGTCTCAATTTCTCTACTGGGATTCTTGCGGTCAACAATGGCCTGATGTCAGTGGCTGTAAGGACTACTACATTGGTATTTGATGCATGCAAATAGCCCAGCGCACTTGAAGTAGCAAAGGATGCATGATGCATGCAAGCAGCCCGACATCAGCTCATTTGAAGATACAACGGAGCCCAATATAATTAGTTTGTCTGCTAGAAGAGACGGCCCAATTTGGTCTAATAGTGAAATAATTGAAGGCCAAAATTTCATGTTTGAAAGATCTGGTTTAGTTATTCAATCATCAGTCTCATTAAGTAGACAATGAGATTTGGTCTACTTTAGTTATTTTGTGACTTTTGATGTTCTGTATTTTGGTCTTTATATATTGTTATGACTTTTCATCTTCTTGATTTTGGTCTTTAGTTATTGTGTTGCTTTGTCCTATTCTTGGAAAGTTGTTCCAAGAAAAGATATAAAAAAATTTGGAATAAGAAGAGACTTAGCAGATTGTGATTGAGAAAACCTCTATTTTTCATATTTTCTTGAAAGTTCTTATCACTAAGGTTGATTCCTTTGAGTGGTGAGCTTGATTGAGGTTCTTTCTTTAAGGTGGCAAAGTTCTTATCCTTAAAGTCGTGAATTGGTGTGTTAACTCATTGTTGTGCCCAAAAACATTATTAGTACCCATGGTATCCAGGTTGGTCGAGTCGATAGGTAAAAATCGAGGGCAGGCTCGGTCAACTCAGCTCAAACTCGACTTGAACTTGATCGAGTTTTTTTTTTTTTTTTCAGATGTCGAAAGTTGACTCGAAAAATAGTCGAACTACTCGAACTCAACTCAACAAAGTTCGAATCAATTAAAGAGTAATAAATAATTATCTTATTTCAAAATCGATTTGATTAAAATCAAATAAATTTAAGCTTAATAAAAGATCTAGGGCTTTTAGGGTTATTTATATATTGCGGGCATACATGTAATTTAATAAATAATAAAATAGTAAAATTTGATTAAGCTCGCGAGTAGCACGAGTGGGACATTGTGATATTTGAACTCGACCAATGGCCTCTTTAGAGAGTACGAGCATTGGAATAAATCTGAATAATTGATGATACAATCAAACTCAAGTAGCTCATGAATAGGTTGACTCGTTTACATACTTTCAAGATGATTGTCTTTCATGGTTTACAAAACCTTCCAACCTTCCGCTAACGTTAGTGTCTCACTATTCATATATTTGACCAAATTAATTGCATGAGCAATACAATGCTAAATTTATGATAATGATAATTCTATTACACGAAAATCTAACTTTGGAAGAAAAGTAATGAAATTACAATGTAGGTAGTACGAAAAACACATTATAATAAACCAAAATAGCCCCTTGAATTTTGTTTACATAATCTATGAATGATGATCTTGATGAGGTAAATATACTTGCCTTTTCATGTTGCTCCAATATGTTGGATTATGGGCATGGGCCGACCAAGTGGGCTTGACCCGACCTGTAAATATAGAAACCTGAGACACCTTATTGAGAAATATGAAAAACGTGATTCTCTCCCTCCTTAAAAGAATCTCTTACGCTTGTAAATCATCCTAAATCAAAAAGAGAGGGTGTTCGTACTGTGAAAACTTTTGACATATTCCATTACAGTGATTTGATTCTTGCCTGAAGCATTGAAGCCATCACATTCTGAACTTCAACAATTAAATACTCTCTTCTATTTTCTTCTGAAGATTATTCTACATTGGTATTAGAGCCAATAAAGGTGCTCTTTGAGCTTCGGGTGTCTCGTTTTTTAAAAAAAATCGAACCTTCAATGTTTTTTTCGGATCCTTTGATGACTATGTTTTGGTTAAAATTTGGTGTGGATGGAAAGATCCCATTGAGAGCTTTCCAACAAGTTTTTTTTTTTTCTTTTTTTCTTTTTTTTGTAATCATTTGAGTTATGGTTGTTTTTCTATGATTTTTCAAAGTTTACTAAAAAATATGGTATTTCTTGGTTTAAGTAGGTGGCCAGATGATAGTCTTGGCCGCGGAGCTCTCGATGGCCGTTGATTGGCAGCATTGACTTATGTTGATTAAACTTTGATCGGTCCATTTGACCTCGTCTAGACTCCTTTTCGATGATTTTTTAAAAAAAAACGTTTGTTTAAAAAATTTCCTATTTGATGAGCATATTATCATATGAGTTTGTGATCATTTGATATTTTAAAAAATAAAGAATCTCTTGCCCCAAGTCTTATATGTTTAATGCTAATTACATTTTATTCTTACATGTAATGAGGAATAGAATGTTTAGCACTTTGGAGCAACTATGTGCATATAGAAAAGATCCAACTCATTCATTGGCCGAACACATTCATGTGATGTACAACAAATTGTGGACATTCCATGTGACCTACAGTGATCATTATGAGTTGTCAATAGAACAACATATGTGGATAGTGTTCGATTCTTTGCATGGGAATGAGATCTACTTTTTCTACCCAAAGACGTCATAAATCCTTAGCCTTCACTTTCTTGGGAGCAATATTGACTGTTGATTTTGTTGATATCACAATTGACTTAGTTGTCGACTCATCGAGTTAGGCTAATCATAAATAAAGGAAATGTTCGGTTGAAAGACCTCATATGACTTATTGTAGACAAAAATACCGTTAACCATTTCATGTATATATATATATATACATATATATATATATATATATATATATATATATATATATATATATATCCTTAAAAAAAGAAATTGTTATTTTTACAAGAAAATAATGAGATTATTTTTGTTAAAATGAGGTCAAAATTTGCTAAAGGGTTAGGCGCGTTTGGTTCCTTATTTTTAAAGCAGGAAGCAGCGTTTTATGTTTATGGCTTGTGCTTTGTTTGAATTTAGTATATTTTGTGTTCTTTGGGTTTTTTAAAAAAAAAGGCACCAATGTGTTCTCTAAGTTTTTATGTTTTCCTTATTTTTCAGTAAAATAACAATTTTCAAAATTTGTAAATACACATGACCTTAGATTTCCAAAATTTAGCTTTCAAAATGTTCATTTAATCAAAGGGGCTCCACTTTCAAACTTTGACGTGGTTGTGTATAGTAGACATCATGGGAATTGGAAGAAATAATGGATAAGAACAAGGATATTCTCAAAATTGACTTGTAGGTCATCTACAATCTGGAAACTTTTATCCATACGTTGGTTAGGAATGGGAAGGTTCCATAAAGTTTCCCTATAAGTGACATAAAAGCTCATTTCATATTTAATTATGTGGATGGATACCGAATAAAATAGTGTTTTGAGCCCTTAACAGGTGTTGCTTTACTTAAAACGTGTTGATCGAACTTTGTTCGAGGGGATGATTATTGGGTGTGCACCCAAATTCCCACATCAATTAGGAATGGGAAGAATCATGGATTTATAGACCAAAAACAAAATCAGAATACGTAGGCCTAAAGTGGATAATACAATGCCAATATAAAGGGTAGGTCCCAATGTTAGTTTTCCAACAACTTGGATGACTTAATAAATGATTTTCCGACATCGTGGATGAATTAACGAATGAGAACAAAGACATTAATCTTAAAATTGACATTTATCCATCCATAATAAAACCAGAAGAATTGTCGACTTGACCCGTTCCAATTTAAGCTAGCTGTAAGAGTAAGAGCCCACCGATCCCTCACAGCTAATTAACCCTTCTTCTCTGCTCTCCCCTCCCCTCTCCAGAGACGCTCTCATGGCGGACAACAATAAGGTTGAGATTGAAGAACAAAAGAGCCCCAATAATAATGCTGATTTGTTGCGCAAAGCTATGATGGAGAAAGACTACAATGAAGTGAGACGACTGTGCCGTGAAGTTCCAGAAGAGCTGTTACAGATAAATAGTATCTACGACGACACAGTCCTCCACATGGCTGCTCACTCCAAACGAAACTATCTGGTGCTCGACTTACTGAATATGATACCTGAAGACCACAATCATCAGCTTTCCAATATCAAAAACACCGACGGAAACACTATACTCCACGAGGTAGCCGCCGACGATGCCATGGAAGATGCGGCGGAGGAGCTGTTGAAAAGAGATGCGGATTTGCTAACTGCCTCCAACAAGTTAGGAGAGAAGCCTATTTTTTGTGCAGCCCGCTATGGCCAACAAAATGGGACTAGAGAAGCTAAGTCCAGAAGAAAGCAAACCTCATTTGCAGAAAACTGATGGAACAACAGTTCTTCATGTTTCCATGGCCAACAAATGTTTTGGTGAGTTTTGTTTTTATATTCTGTACTTTATTCATCACCCAGTTTTGTTTTGGTATGATTAATTCTCTGCTACTTTTTTCAACTTACATCTCTGTTTTTCCATTTTCAAAAATTATAATTAAATTTAGGGGAAAAGAGGGAATAAGGAGGAAGAAAACAAAAGGATATAAAGCGAGCAAGGAAAAAGGTTTGAACAGATATTTCAAAATAAAATAACAAGTTCATCACAATAAATTTAGGATGTGTTTGATTCTGGAAAGTGTTAAGGGAAGGGAAAAAAACAAAATAGCTATATCGTTTCGTCACTAAAAATATTTAAAATTAACTATAGTTAAAAAAATTCAATCATTTATATATATTTTAAATTATTTAGTCTTTAAAATAAGTAAATAGAGTTTAAAGAACCTATAAAAATAATTTACTTGAATTTAAATTTTTTTTTGTTTTCTTTTTTCCTCTTTATTTCATATTTTTCCATAAATTTTGACAACCAAAAATATCCGTAAATCTTGTTTTTCTTCTTTTAAATTCAACCCAAAGGGGTACTTTACAGAGTATTTTACATCCAAAACAAATACTGAAAAAAATAATTTTAAACAAAAATTAATGCTTTGTCCTAATCAATCAAAGCTTGTGTGATCAAGTGGTTTTAGCTTCTACAAAGATCCTTTTAGAAAAGATCCAAAGACTAATTTACTAAAAAGTGATGTTTTTTTTAAAACATTTTAGTTTTAAAGTAATAAATTATCCCTATTGATAATCGAACCTAAGACTCCCTTCTTGTACCCTTAAGACTAAGACCATTTGAGTTTTGCTTTAAGGACCTAAAAATGATGTTAACTCTTCATGAAAAAACATTTTTTCATTAAATAAATATAACTTTCCAAAGCCTTAATTTTGACCAAAATTTATCAAATTGTAAATTTTGCTCGTTTATTATTTTCGTATAAAGGGCTTCTTAAAAATATAACTAAATCTCATGACCAAAAACCAAAAATACAAAAACAAAAAGTAATAATAAATAAATCTATTATCAGAATATTTTAAAAAACTAGGATTTAGTTAATGGAATCGAAAAAGGGAAATTTACATCGATTCATTTTGTCAGAACAAGTGATGTCGCTAAGTATATAATATATATTTATTAAAATTTAAAATATATAAATATATTGATATATTAAATTTTGTTAAATCAGAAAATATGGTACTTTTTAATATATATATATATATATATATATATATATATATATATATATATATATATACCTATATATATACACACACTTGACTTTTAAATACACACTTCTTATATTATTATAATTCCTATATATCATTTAATAGTAATTTTCATATATATATATATATATATATATATATATATATATATATATATATATAACCTTAACTATCATGTTAGATTACTAAGTTATCTCTACAAAATTACTATGAAACAGGTTTGGCTTTGATTATTGCCCAAAGCTACCCATATCTCATAGAATAAAGGGATCAATCCTCAATGACTGTTCTTCAATGTCTCGCATGCAATCCAACTGCATTTTGAAAGGAAAAAACACAAATAAGAAGAGGATTTATAGGGTTACTTAACAAATCAAAATTTGAAGTGCAAAACGGACTTGCAAAGCTTTTCTGCTCATTATGTTTAGTATTTAACTCCTTCCTCAACATCATCTATTTTTAATTTATTCACTCAATACTCTTATTAATTTGCATTTCTGTTTAGAAGACAAAATTTTGTTGAGATTGGCAATATAGCTATTATAGTTTTGGAATGCTATATATATATATAGATGTGTGTGTTCTCTTAAAAAAGAATGCTTAGATTTGATGAGTTCACTAGCGAGCAATAATTATAAAATACACTACATTTTTTTTAATTAGTTTAAACTGCTTCTTGAAAAGAACATTTGAATGAATACTTTGCAGAATATTATTTAAAAGAGGGGTGAATCAATAGCTTAAACAAAGATTCAATGAGATAAATAAAATAAAATTAAATTAAACCTAAAAGCAATAGGTGATATAAATTAAATAATCTTTTACTAAAAAAAAATGCAATTTTTTTCTTTTACTCAGATCAAATACAACTTTTTCGAGGAACTCACTCTAGTTAGTGCTTATGCTCCTCTTGTTGATTTTTATATCAACTCATCAGCATGGGCTGTGCAAGCCTGGGTATTTTCTCATCATAAACTGCATCAATAGTCTACTTCATTCTGCTTATATTAAACACTCTTTGATTATGTCATTTTATGTTTAATTATATTTTTAAAAGTTTATAGGTTAATTTTTAACTCAATATAATTAACTTATATGATTTTGACTTGAAAGAAATTTGTAAATTTTTGTTAATGTTCCAAACTATGTTTTACTAGTCACGAGCTTTGTATTCATCAGTATGAAATATGAGAAGAGAAACATATAAAACAATGTATGATGTACATTATTTAAGATTTCAAGTCTATAGAAAAAATTAATGTTTATTCTCCACAAATAGAGTATGACTCATGATGTCATTTGAATACGTTAGTATAATGGAATTCACTAAGTTATATATTCAATGTCCATAAAGATTTGTGTTGTGAAATTTGTGCTTTTTGATGGATGTAACTGTTTAATTTCTCTCACTTTTCCTCTATCTAACAAAATATGGATATGATCTCATGGATTTTGTTTGTTAGTCTATCTAATAAATTTTTTTATGTATACATACAAATAACGATTATACCTTGATTTCTTATTATTTTTGCCTTACAAGTTATAGCCTAAGCATCCCATAGACAAAGTTATATACAGATCAATCATTTTTCGATGAAGCACTTTTCGTTGAAGGAAAAAAAATGACAAGTGAGCACTTTGGATATCACTTTATTTTAATAGTTAGTGTTTTTATAGTGTCTTGCATAAAAAAATATAAAATATGATAGAAATCTAAAGAATAATTAGTCAAAGGAGAAAATACAAACTTAAAAGCTTCTCAATATGATTTATAATTGAAATAGTATCATTAATAGGTCTTGCAAATTGCTTCTCGAATATATAAAATTATAGATTCTTTCTCAAACATACACAAAATAATTCTTGACATATTTATGTTAGGAGAAAAACTCTATTTATGAGAGCAATAACACACACACACACACACAAAGTCAATTACACACACTCTTATCCTAGAAAGTCACCCTAGTAATTCTTGATATAATGAGAAAAATTAAAGTCACCTTAGTAATTCTTGATATAATGAGAAAATTTGGGGCTCAAATAATCATACAAGATTTCTTATATACTTATAATTCCCCATCATTGTATATGTTATATTAGATCCAATATATAGCACTATATACTAGCAGAAGCATAAGGAGTCTTGACCATTTAATTAGGCTCATTCTTACTCTATTAAGGATAATTGCACTTTAAATAGTTTAAAGGAATTATTCAAACGAGTGTTCAAGGTTTTGTCTCATTCTATTGAATCTACTAAGATATTTATTCATATGTTCTGAAGTGATAGAGATTGGGAGTCTTACCCATTATCACCAATAATCTTATCCGAAGTTTTCTTTTGCACCCGTCCAAGTATTATTCGTCATGGTCCTTCTTCAAAATAATCAATATATTTAATGCCTTCCTTTTATTGAAATCCCTTTACAACCAATCTTTCAATCTTGTGTTTTATTGCTTACTCCTATCATGTCCTTCTCTTTCACTCGTAAATTTGTTTATTATGTGTATGTTTTCTTAACTTTTGGTTGCTAAGTTAATTGTCTTGTCTTATTAGATAATAAAGAGGCCATCTCATCTCTATGAACCCACAATCTAGTTGACCACCTTTATCTATCAACAAAATATAATATGATCAATGGTGATACCTTTGTATTTGACTAATATTACTAGAAAATCTCTTGAGTTCAATTACAGGACCATATGACTCCATCTCTAGAGTTACATTTTCTTGATTTCTTCAATTATTATTTTGTAACTAATTCATTAAGAAATCTTTCAACTAAATTATTTCTAACTTTTTAACTCCAAGGCATGCACTTTAAAATTTTTATGGTCAACTTGTCCGTTTATTCTTTGAAAAAAAAAACATCCATGTTTTCATGTAATCTTGCAGTATTACTCATCCTGAAACAAATAACCAAATAAGTGATTATTATACCCAATAAAAACATTTCCTGAATTTTGGATCAAATCTTACTTTTAGCATAGAGTCAATAAGAAGATAAGAAATCCTTTTGAGGGATGGCACCGGTTGATACAACTGGGGTTTGCCCTGAATCGCAATTTGAGTTCGTTTTAGGTTCGAGAGGAGATTTATCGATCGTTAGCTTGTCCCAGAGCAGCGCGTTGTAAAACATACTTTCAAGAGTGAAAAGCATCCCTCTTTATTGCCCCAAACCTACTATGTAGGATCTTGCAATTCAATAGTATAGAGGGAGAGGGCTCCTTATTGATTAGATAAGTTGCAATACTAATTAATTTACTCCAAAATATCTTTGACAACCATGTATGTAATCCAGTACTCCTTAACACCAATATTCAACAAAATTGGTATTTAATATTAGTTTATTTTGTTGTTTGAAATAATATTAAGTTATTTATTTTTAAATTTAATATTTATATGTTTTAGCATTTTAGTAATTGAACTTTAGGCTTATGACATATAATCCATATGGTAAAGTCACTTTTTCCAACAAATAGTTTTCATTATTATATAAAGGTAGCTTTCAATGTCTCACTTTGATGAAAGCAGAGACACAGTACTCCAGGAGCTCGTTCGACTTTTGGTAGAAAAAGATATCTCATGGGAAGTAAATATCACTTCTCAAGCAATGAGCCTAAGTGAGAGTGACAAGAAACCTGAGATAGAAGAATGTTCCTCTAAATTATCCCCAAAAAAAGGACAAAACTCCCAAGAAAGTTCAATCAATAAGAACAAGAAGAGTGATGAAAGTGCATTATTTTTGGCAACCATGTCAAACATTCAAGAAATCGTCAAAGAAGTACTCAACTTCCGGCCTCAAGAACTTAATCATACTAATAAAGAAGGAATCAACATATTACATGTGGCAATCGTTTATTGTCATATTTATATTTTTAATATGGTGATAGGCATGGAATTTAACTCAAGAAGACTATTATCGGCCTCTAATGATGCTGAAGGGAACTGTATGCTACATATGGTTAGCCAAAAAGAAAAATTAAACAAGTGAAAGATGCAAAGTCCTGCCCTCCAACTACGAGATGAGCTGCTTTTGTTTGAGGTATACTTCTATTTATCCATTAACCGTTAATTTTGACCGTTAATTTTATTGATACGAGAATTGACTTGGCAGTCGATGGAGTTAGGTTAATCATAAATAAATGGGGCTCCACTTTCAGAATTTGTCTGTTGACATGATTGTGTACATTAACCGACGTGGGATGAATTAATGAATAAAAACAAAGGTCTTCTTAAATCAAAAGTGACTAGTAGGTCACGTACAACCTCAAAACTTTTATCCATCTATAACGAAACCAGAATACTTCTTCTCCGCCATCTTCTCTCATGGCGGACATCACTGAGATCGAGACCGAACAAAAGAGCCCCAATAATATTGCTGATCTGCGCAAAGCTATGATGGACAAAAACTACAAGGAAGTGAGACGACTGTGCGGTAAAGTTCCAGAAGGGCCGTTACAGAGAATCAGTATCTACGACGACACAGTCCTCCACATTGCCGCTCACTCCAAACAAAATGATCTCCTCCTCGACTTACTGAAGATGATGCCGGAAAACCGCAATCATGACCTTTCCGATATCAGAAACACCGACGGAAACACTGTACTCCATGAAGTAGCCACCAGCAATGCCATGGCCAGTGCGGCAAGAGAGCTGTTGAGGAGAGATCCCGACTTGACAATTGCGGCCAACAACTTGGGAGAGACGCCTATTTTTTGTGCAGCTCGCTATGGTCTGATTCAAATGTACCAGATTCTGGCTGTCCAAATGGAACTGGAGAAGCTAAGTGTAGAAGAAAGCAAACCTCATTTGCAGACGAATGATGGAACGACAATTCTTCATATTTCCATCGCCGTTGAATGTTTCGGTGAGTTTTATTTTTATATTCTGCAATTTATTCGTCTCGGAGTCGTGGCATGATTCTTGATTAGAGCAATCTCCATTTTTATCTTTAAATTGCATCTTCTTTATATTCGGAGGTATAGTAAATTCATCTTCAAATTATTATTTACATCTCAAATTATTATAAAAAATGAGAGAATTAAAATGACTTTATAATTCTTTTTTTCACTTTCTTATTATTATAAAAAAAAAAATTAAATGATTAATAGTGTCTTCTTAGCAAGGTATACATGAGATATGTGTCAAGTTAGAAAAATGGTTAAGTTGCAAAATAAGTGTCACAACTAAAGAGATGAGACTTGGATTAGAAATCAAATCAAACAAATATAATAAAATATAATGTAAGAATAAATAAAAAGATTCTTGCTAGAAGTATAAAAAATAAAATCACTTTTCTTATATATCAATTTTCCTTGACTATCGCTTTTTTTATATAGTATAAGAAGCAATTCCAATGTAGTCTTCTAGACCTATGTATAATCCAAAACTTCTCATTAGCCAAGATATCTATTAAACGTCACTACAGAAAAAAAAACTAAAACAAGAACACTCTTATCATTGGCGTTTCTGAAAAAAAATGCCCTTATTTAGTTAGATATATTGTTTCCTATAAAGCTTATTTAAGAGCACCATAGAACTGCAAAATTTTAAACATATTGGTGCTTATTTTAAGCATCATTGTATATAGATCTATACATCATATTCTTTCTTACACATCATTTTTCCACATGATTTGCTACATCCACCAAAAAGCCTTAAAAGACTGGTTGTGAATATCAAAACCCTCATAAGACCTTGAACCACTTTGACTGCACCAAATACCTCTCCGCCAAAGCCCAATGCATCATTATCTCTTCTTGAACCTCAACCCTAACTCTAACCTTATCCCAATGGAAGTCGAGGTCAAAATCCACCTCCCAGATTCCTCCATCCATTGCGTAGTCTCCTCTATCCTCTCCTCATTTCACCACAAAACTTAACTCCAATAGAACCTTTAGAGAAGTGTCATCTTGTAGTGAGATACTAGTAGATTAAGTTGTGAGATAAATAATGATATCAAACTTACTTAAGTTAAAAAGCAAAGTTTCCACGTTTTGTTTTAGTCTTGTAATAGATGAAGGGATTACAAACAACAAAATGCTAGCATGCATTCAAGAATAACGAGGGTGCTATAGGCATGATTGTATGTGTGTGGGTGCAGAAAGTGAAGTCAGCCTCTAAGAATCTAATCACCAATCCTCTCAACAATAACAACAAGACTGCTGAAGAATTATTTGCTACTGCAAATGAACAACTCCACCAAGACTCTAAGGAATGGCTAATGCGGACCACTGAGAATTGCACCATCCTTTCTGTTTTTATAGCCACTGTCGCCTTTGCAGGAGCCTACACTGTTCCAGGAGGTCCTAATCAAGACACCGGTATTCCAAGCCTTCAGTATAAACCCTTCTTTCTGGTTTTCATTTTAGCTGATGTGATCTCCCTCACCCTAACTTTGACTTCAGTGGGTATATTTCTCTCCATCCCTCCATCCTCATTTCCTTTAGAAGACTTCAAGATATATCTTTTTAAGAAGCTGATACAGGGAATTATATGTTTGGTTCTCACCGTCTCAATGATGGCTGTGGCTTTTGGAGCAACAATCATCCTGATAATGACACATAATCCAAAAAATGTTGTTTGGAGTTCTGGGGTTGCATTCCTACCTGTCCCCATTTTCTTTCTATCATATTCACCCTTACGTTCAGCAGTGCTGGGACCTTGCAGAGAATGGTTCGAATTTCTTATTCTCTACTTGATCCTGGAGGTTGTCCTAGCGGTTATACTACCCCCTTTTCTCCTCCTTGTAGTTATCTATCTAGTTTTCAGAGGATTGGTGTTTATTATACGTAAGCCTCTTTTTTGGATTTGGGGGATTAACCCCCTACCCAAATTCGATTCGGAATCTTCCCATCCTACTGCTGACTCTCTCGCATCATATGAAAGAAGAAACGAACCCTAACATCGTCTGTGTAAGGCTAATAATTAGCATATTGAGAATGTAGTATTTGTTGCTGACTCGTTTTGATGCACATATGTTCTAAATTTTGCTTTAAGAGCCCATGACCATAACATCTTTTTGTGTATGAGTTGGTGAGATCTAGTATGAGAGAACATGGGGTTTAGTATAACAAATCCACATATATGTAAGTTCTAAAGCTGAGGCAGAGTAAGAACTCTGTAGATATATTCTTCTCCTATATTTTTTACTTGATTTCGGCGAGCAACAAGTAATCATAGTAAATAATGGAATAAAAATTTTCACAAAAATGTAATATAATTGCATGGTGCAGGAAAACATTAATCAACTTTATGCAGAATCATTATATTATAAGAGGAAGACTGATTTGAAGGGCAGTTCAGCCCCACATTCACCAGGCTTTGCACCATTCTTATTCCAATCTGCTGCTTTACAATCCATGTGAAGAATTCATGACTTGACCAATATTGCTTTACCAGAGCACAATCTGAAAAAAGATAAACCACCAAAAGAAAGTGAGAAAAAAAAATAGAGGGAGAATAAAACCAACTTGGTCAGTGTCCATTAACCACCAAATGACGGTTGAAGTGATGAACCTGAGACCAAGCCCTCTTCCGAAATCGATAAGGACATTCAAATTCTGCAGGATTAAAGGAGGTAAGAACACTGTCAAAAAAAAAAAAAGAGGGAAGAACTAGCTAGTAAATCAATGTAGCCAATGAAAGAGCCATGTTTTATTCGACAAGATGCATCATCTATATTTCACATATATGATCCAAATTCCCACCTTCTACAGGTACTAGAAATCTAAACCTGTTTGGATTTGGAAACAATGGTATAACCTATTTTATCTAACAATGATTGGAACAAGATTCGTCAATTCATCTACGAAAGGGTTTTAGTCCTTCCACAAAATAATAGCGAGAATAGGCGATCAAAAGTCTCCCCCTTATTTTGTTCCTACCCCTTTTACACATGGGTCGAGGTTACATGTTTAATGCTTATAATTGAAATTTATAGGCCCTTTACTTCTTCACGTTGAACATTCATTTCATAAATTAAGTACATAAAGCATCACTTTGCCCGAGAGGATTGTAACGTACACATCTCTTCATCTTCATGCCTGACCTGGTTCTCTGAGGTGGTTTGCTTGCCTTTTCCCGAGGTGGTATTATCTTCATACCCGAGCTGGTTGTCCAAGGTGGTTCGCTTGCCTTTTCCCGAGATGATATTATCTTCATGCAGAAATTTGGTTGTCAGGGGTATCTCGCTTCTTTTACGGTGAGCATGGTCGTTTTGGATTAATCGTGTCATACATCCTTCTCTACTTGGGCTCAAATGCTTGTAACTGGGTTAGGTTCGGATCATGCGTACTTAATCAGGCTGGGGCCTAGCTCCCAATAAACGCCAACTGCATGGCATGTGTCTTAGGACTTATCCTGGTAGCCCACTACAGCGTATCGTTAGCCCGGGTGGAGTTGGAATGTGGCCAAATTCATATTAAGGTCAGGGGCTAAAAAAGGGCTAGGTGCGACATCTCCTTGAGAACCTTAGGGAGCTGTAGGGACTTACGTTTGCCAAGACGAGGACCATTTATTCAAGGCCGGCCGCCTAAGACATCATGCTCATGGAGAACATCTCAGGAACTACTCAGTGCGGGCTCGTCCATGGAGATCATCTCGGGGAGGCACCGCCCAGTATGGGCTTATCTCATGGAGAACATCTCAAGGAAGTTTGCCAGAGTGCCCAGCTCATCTCATGGAGAACATCTCAAGGGAGCTGCCCTAGTACTTGACTCATCTCATAGAGAACATCCCAAGGAGGTCACCCGAGCACAAGGCTCATCTCATGGAGAACATCTCAAGGGAGCTACTCGAGTACTGAGCTTATCTCATAAAGACCATCTCAAAGTGCGCTGGGAGCATAGAGACGAGACCGTCTCGAGGAGGTCGCTAGAGCACGGGGAACATCTTAAGGGAGGAACATCTTAGGAGAACATCTGCGAGATTACATCTTAAGGAGGCATCTCGGGAGAAACATCTAATCATCTCATGGGTATATCTCGAGAGAACATCTCGGAGAACATCTCACGAAGTGCATATCAAGAAGAACATCCCAGGGTATCTCTATGCATATCAGGAGAACATCTCTGGGAGAACATCTCACAAAGTACATCTCAAGGAGAACATCGTAGGGAGAACATATCAAGGAGAACATCTCAGGGAGAACATCTCAGGGAGTACATCTCAAGGAGAACAACTCAAGGAAAACATCTCAAGGAGGACATCTCATGGAGACATAGTCATCTCAAGGAATTCGTCCCGAGAAGCTCGGCACAAGCTTTTGAGATCGGCATATCAAGGAATTCGTCTCATGGATCTCAACACAAGCTCTTGAGTTTGGCATATCAAGGAGTTTGCCTCATGGAGCTCGACACAAGCTCTGAAGCTCGACATATCAAGGAGTTTGTCTCATGGATCTCGATACAAGCTTTCAAGGTCAGCATATCAAGGAGTTTGTCTCATGGATCTCGACACAAGCTTTCAAGGTCTCAAAAAATCATTTATGAGTGTACTAAGGATGACTTGCCTGACTTATTTGTTCTCATTTTCCCATGTAATTTAGAAGTTGAGAATTATCCTTAAGTGTTGGATTGGTCAAAATGCTTTAAGTTCATTACATCATTAATTAAAAAAAAATACCAATTCTTGGTATATCTTGAAAAATGTTTTTTTTATAGACATCTCTTGAAAATTGTTCCATTTAAAGAATCAATCCTAGAGGTAGGACAAGTGTGAAATAAAAAAGTCTTCATTGAATGGGGGTTTACTTCAAGATTATTGTTCTAAGTGTATACGAAATGAAAAATTGATCTAGCTTAAAATAAACAAATAAAGAACAAGACAAAAATTATGCTTATTAATTAGATAGTTAAAGCATGTTAATACATTGTCCTTAAGTATATTCACCCTTCTCTGAGACATGCTTGGTGCATAAGGGAATTGATTCTTTATCACCAAGATTCAACATCCATGATCTTGTCTTAGGTGCATTTTATTAGTGAGAAGTAGTAACTCGAATTGTTTTATATTTTTATGGAGATAGGTGGAGTTAATTGCAAATGCTCAAATGGATGTAAGCTACTATTAAGCATAAGGGAAGTGATAGATTGCTAATGATATTAGGCTGCTAAATGGATGTAAGCTACTATTAAGCATAATGAAAGTGGGTGTTTGCTAATGGTAGTAGGCTAGAGAAAGCGAGAGGGAGCAACGAGACATAAGAAAAGAACATTGGAGAGACTAATGAACAATGAGTGAGAAGTGAAGGGGGTAGGTTATTTATAGGTAGAGTCCCAACAGGATTATCCTATCAAAATATAACAACCTAGATTTAATTAATTAAATCGATGATATTTTGGAATATTTGGAAGATATGCATACTTAACATGAAAGATCTCGAGAGGCTTGGCATTAATAAGAAAATATGTTGAAAGATTTGGCCAAGTGAATTTGGGAATTTAAAAAAAATAGGAAAGATGGTGTAAAATTGTCATATGGGCTAAAGTCAAAACAATTGACACTATCTAATCATGCACTTCACCTATAAGTGGTATTCATGATAGTCATATGCTTTATTGTCACATCCTATATCGGATTGGGAGAAAGTTCTTAGCATTATATAAATATAGGCTCCTTTTAACCTTGTAGATGTGTTTTAAAGCCATGAGGGTTCTTGAGTCCAAAATAGACAACGTCTACATGATTGGGTGTGCTCGTTACAGATGTTATCATAAGTGATCCTCAACTCTAGTTTTGGAGGTTTGTTTGGCCCCTTAAGGGTGTTTGTTTGTTTGGTTTGGCGCTACATGTCCCATGTGGCCGCAGTAAATGCGTTGTAATGCTGCATAGGGATGTTCGTCACTCTCATATCAAATAGGGGGAAGTTCCTAGAACGATATGAGTATGGGTCACATCCGATATTGGATAGGAGAAAGTTTCCAACTTTATATAAGTATAAAATCATGTTAACCTTATAGATAAGTTTTAAAGCCGTGAGCCCCCTTGGTACCAAAGCGAATAATAGTTACATGGTTTGGTAAGGATCATTACATTTGCAGTTGTCTTCCTTCACCTTCAAAACCTTCCATTTTAATGACTATAATTGATTCTAGAACATTATTATTAAGGGAAAAAAGATATTATGTAAAATAATATGCTTATGTTTGACTTTAAAAGATAAGTATGATTAAAATCATCTAGAAACTTACATATGTTATTATTTAATCTTTATATAGAAAATTACTAGAAATATGCATATAAAGAAAATAATCCTACTATGTGACTATCATACATTCAAAGCAACAAAGCTATACATCGAATTACACCTTCAAAATAATAAGGTACTAGGAATGAGGGAAAAAATCACACCACATATACTGCTTCGAAAAACACACCACACATATTGCCTGAAAAGAAAAACACCAAGATAATAAGGTACAAAAAAACCTATATTTCATGCATCCCCTCCATTCCCCTTTACATTGCTTTCCCTTCGCTGCAAGTGATTGATTTGATTTATGATTGCATCAAATGAATAAAATGGTTCACAAATGTCACGTGCCACCTTTACTAAGAACATAACCCAAATAATGGAGAGTAGCCAACCGAAGGGTGGAATTAGGATAAAAAACATTGAAGTCAAAGCAAGAGTTCCATTCAAAAACCTAATATTGCCTATAATAATAAGATAATGCCCCGTCATTCAATCACCTAAAGTTTCGTGAAGAATAACTATTCCACAATATACAAATATTGTGAAAATTAGGTTGCATTGCAATGTTTTCTAGAGCAGATGGAGACACATTTTTGCTAGTAAGACTAGCCACCTCCATAGATGTAAGTAGAAATAAGAATGTTGGCTTGACATTGTCACGACAATAAATAAGCATAAAATTTACTTTGATTCAGGATAAATAAAATGAATATGAAATTATTTAGATTTATTGCAAAGAGATGTGAAATAATGTCTAAAAGAACAAAAATGTAAAAAGCCATAATTTTAGAAAACATAATAAATAATAATGATAAAAGGGTAAAGTATAATGAATTTGTATATTTTTTAATTTTATTAAATGAAATAATTATAAAAGATTAGAATATTAAAAAAGGAAATTTTATACATTTGAGAATAAAGGCTATCATTGGTTATTAAAAATATTAAGAAAAGAAAATAAATTTGTAAAACAAGTTTTTTTTTAATGTTTGATTTACTATAAAATAAAACTATACATGATTAAAATCAATTAAAGATATATCTCTCTTTTATGCTTGATTATGATGCTCATGCTGGCCTCCATAGAGAGAGAAGGAGAGAGGTCAAACATGAGCATGAGAATTAAGCATGAGAGAGACGGTTCAAACATGATACTCCAGCATTAAATAGAGACAGAGGGAGGTATGAGGCTAGCTTAGTTGTTTAGGGTAGGGTGGCGTAGGGAGAGGAGGGGATCGGGTTCAAGTCCCAATGGGAACAAATTTATGTACTTATAATAAAAAGAGAGACAAAGAAGGGGGTGGGGGGAGGTCAAATGTGAGAATGATAATCAAGTGTAATACATGAGTTCTTTTGCCATACGGCTCGTTACCAATGGAAACACAAATACCAAGCAGAATGGAAGGGATTGGAAGGGCCGACTGCTCGTTTCCTCGTTAGCATAGGAAATAATGACACCAAGAAAAAAGGAAGGATACAAGAAAGTAGCGCTTGGGAATGGGGGTTCAGGGTTTTGAATAGAGATATATAACAGAAGGCGATACTTGATTCCTTGTGTATAAATATTTACGATGCGGATAAATATTTACGATACTGCCTTTTAAAAGAGAAATTACAATATCATTGATTCCTTGTATAAAGGAACTAAAACCTTATTCATATATGACAAACTAAGTTATTTAGCCTTCGACAACAGCAACCACCTAATACTTCATCTCTATGGAGTTGGCGACAAATTTGATTGTGGATATCAACTGAAGACCTATACTCAACACTTCTCTTAGCTTAATTTTGACTTGATCTTTCTAATTTCTCTTCATTTCTGTCTCATTTTCAACCACTAACCCTAAATCGAAGATGAAGATGATGGTCCATGCAGGTACTTGTTCAAGCCATTCGTAGTGCAATCTCTTAAGACGATTGCCCTAATTTTTGTGTTTCTAGTTAAAGAAGGTTTGTGTTCATCAGTTTCTATGCTTGTGTTTTGCGGGAAGAAAGATGTTGTGAAGATCAATTGAACTCGGAGAAATCCGAATAGACTCTCTCATTTTTCATCCTTTTGTACTTAGAAGAGAAGATAAACCTTCATTCCACAGGCAATCCTCCCTGATGGTCCTCTCCAGCAAAAATAGATTTGGATTTTTGAGCACCATGATTATAATTCTGACATAATGGTAATTCCGCCAAATCTAAAACGCCCATTTGATTCAATTCCCATCCCTCTACAAGTCTGAATTTATACTTGAGTGTGAACAATGGAATGGAATGGACTTTTCTTCTTTTGAATTTGTAAAACACTAACCACAAATGGTTCTTATTGTTGTTTTTTTTTGACAAAGTATGTATGTTCATCTATTCAAGAAGCTTGTTTAGCTGTTTATTCTAGTCAAACACGGATTGATGTACAACAACCCTAGAAAGGCTGCCTACATGCGAGGTGGGTGAATAAGGGTTTTTATATTTTAGGGTTTAGGGAAAAGGAACAAGGGTAAAATTAAAAATGTATAGATAAGATACGTGATAGGGAAAATTAGATAATAAAAATATGAAAAAAGTACTAGAAGGGGATAGGTAAAAATCTTAGAATCTCACTGGGCAGCCTTCTAGAGTCTCACCCAAAGCCAATGGGTCTCACCATTGAAAGTTACAAAGATTGCAAATAGATGTAATATCATTACTTAACAAAAATCTGTTTTTGACTTACATCAATTAGCCTTATTTATAGCCTTCTCTAAGAATTCTTAAATGTACTAAAATTCTAATAACCTATAATGACTCAAACCCTAATTTGATTCTAACAAAGAATTATAATTTGACTCTAATTGCAACTAATAAAAATTCTTTTATTTATTTATTTATATATATGTTTTATGTATATCTTAAAACTCCATCTGCATCACTAATCCTCAATTCAAAGATATTCTTAGGAAGCAAAATCCTCCCTCCTTGCATCCCAGAGTAGGATGATCCCCTTCATATCTGAGCTTCCTCTAGATTCTGATTTATGTCTTCTCCATGTAGAGGACCTTTATCTGTTTTTCTTACAGCTTATTTTTAGTCTAGCTAGCTAGACAGTTTCTTATACATCATAGCTTTGGTGAAACAATGGATGATGTTTTTTTGATTACTGCTGACAAGTCAGGAGGAAAGGAAAACTTGGAGTCCTTCCAGAAAAACCTGTTAATTCACATCCCTAGTTTCATTTCCTTCACATGTCTTCTCATATCAAATGCTGATTTCCTGGAAAACTCACTGCATTTGATTAGTCCTGAGAGATTCATTTGTCCCACACATGATTTTCTATTACACCCTAGGGAGAGAGTATAGGGAGGGCACCAATTGACTAGTTTGAATTCCACCCTGGTTTCTGCTACCTAGCTTGAATTCCTTTCTCTCTAGGTATTTCAAAGTGATGAATCTAGTTACCAGTTGCCAACAACCTGGTGTTCATTTAGTTGATCTTATTTGTTAGTTAATAATTATGCTGTTTTTCTATAATTGCCCTTTATCCGAATCGTATTTGCTTTTAACTTATTTGATTCAGGAACCGTCATCTCATGTGTCTTCTCCATAGCCAGTAGATTGTTACACTTCTCCTAGAAACTCGACTGTGGGACTGGATGAGATCATTCATTATTGATAGGTGCTTCATATGAGACTCAACCTATTCTAGATTCAGATTTTGCTTTCTGAGTGAAGCAACTCTCTTCGTTTTAAGTGTTATTGCCTCCAGGTAACAAGACAAGCTTTATGGCATCATAGTTTCCTAGGAAACAAATGGAGCTTGGGATGCATTGCTGATTGCTGACAGTTAGAGGAAAGGAAAACTTGGGGTCCCTCCAGAAAAACTCATGTCAATTAATATCCCCTAGTTTCATTTGTTCTGCATGTCTTTCAGTAATCAGCAAGGATTCGAAAGCACACTGCATCCAATTTGTTTTTCCTGAATCTCATGTGTTTCCAGAGGGAGAGTGGGGTTATGAAGGCTTGTATTTCCCATTGGCAGAAAGCTTGTTTTTGTGCTAAGAAAAGAGGTCAGATGCTCACATTGTTTTCCTGATTGAGATTAATCTTTTTAAAATGGACAAAGGTATCAAGATCCTAGACTACCAGTAATAATCAGTTCATATAATTAATGTTATTCATGGATTATATTGTTTTACATGTTGCGAAGTGCAGCAACTGCAGTGCTGCACACGAAGCTCTCCATGTGTTTGAGGTGGTATATATTGTAGATCTTCTCAATTGCTCTAATCGGGATTACTAACATGGATCATGGCGCTTTGTTTGTGGCTGCAAAGGACTACACTGTTATCCATGGCATAAAGTCATATGCTATGTCAGCTTCAAGGTTATTGTCTTGCTTCATCCACACTTCTCAAATACTCTGGTCCAGAAAATGTACCATACCCTCTCTAATGCGATAAGATGATAATTTGAATTGAGATATTAGCAGAAACAGTGTTTAAGGAGTTAAGAAGCTCTTAGAGAGCTCCCTTTTCATTTCATTTGCTAGTGCTCCTAACTAGATTTCCGAGGAGGTCATATGACAATCCCTTGTTGCATCTTCCCTTTGATTTAATCCATTACCCAATTCTTCTTTTTCCTCAATTTGTGCAAACTTTTCAAATTCCAAAGTCTTGCATGGCCAGATCTTCCGCTAGTTCAAGTGGAAACCATGACTTGCCCTAGATCATCTCACCATGGAGAAAGTTTGACTGTTTTCAGTGGTACCTGTGTCTAGTCTGTGATCTTGACAAGAGAAAGCTGCATGCCAAGAAGGTGATGGTCGATATAGTTGTGTGGTGGGATAGAAATGAAAGTCAATTGAAGGTGTTTTGATGATGCCTGTCCTTATAGGTTGGCTCCATTGTCTGAAGAGATAGATCAGGGGGCTGGGTTTTGCAGTATGTACCATGGATGTTGTTTAATGGCTCTGCGACTGTAAATTCATTCTCAGACCTTCCTTCTGGTAAATAAATTTATTCCATCTAACAGTTATAACTATGACATACATCCAAACCCTGACTGACTCAACCAACTTCAAAAATCTGAATCTATGTGCTTGAGTGAATTCTTTGTATTTTTAAAACATTAATGGGATGTAGTTCTTGACAAAGTCTGCAGGACATTCAAGAAAGCATCTGCATCCATTTATCCAAGTGCTATGCAGAATGAAATTGTCTGGTTTTGGCCAGACACAGATCCTCAATTCAGAGACAAATCTTATGAAGAAAAAGCCTCCTTGAACTCTAGAATTCACACCCTCATTTACCAAGTCCAGGGATCTAGAGATATTTTATATGCAGGCATACAGCTATCCTACAAGTTCCACATTACACTTTCCCAACCTGACCTTCCAGAGATAAATGATTTACATTAGTAACTCAACTTTCTGTTGAACCAATTAGGTTCTTCTGTCAGTATGAGATTCTGGTGGGAAATTTCTGCGGACCCTGCTCATGTTCCATATACATTATGCTATAAATGAGAATGCCTAGGCAAAAGACAGATAAGAATATCTGACTAGGTCTAGCCTTTAGTTGGCTACTTTGATGCTTATAGTCCTGAGAGATTGATTTGTTAGACATGATTTTCTTTCACAACCAAGGCAGACAGAGAAGGAGAGACACCAATTGATATCAATGTGACGTGATCAGACATAAATGATTCTGATCCAGAGAGGGAGCACCGCAGGAGCTAATTCATTCTACCCTGTTTGTACTGTACTAGTTTGGAATTTCTGGCATTTCAAAGTAATCAATTCAGGCCATCAGCTCCTTACCAAAGAGGTAATGATTTGATTGGATCTTATTAGCTAGTTAATAATTGGTGCTGTTTTTCTCTTGAATTGCCCTTATTTGAATCATACAATGTTAAACTTGATTGAAGTTCAGAACCACATCTGGGTGTGTCTCCCAAGAAGAGTACTTGATTCTTATCTGTGTTCCAGTAAGTCCAGGAAATAGCATATTGATATGGGCTTTTCTGAGAAACTTCAGATTGTGGATTAATCATATTGTTCCACAATGGATATTTCATATGTGACAAAACCTTATTCTGGATTCAGATTTATATCTTCTCCGTGTAAAGGTAAACTCCTATCTGTTTGTATTGTTATTTTCTGCCTATGTAACACAGTAAGCAAATGGAGCCTGATGCCTTTGTTGGTTACTGAGTAGTCAAGGGCAAAGCAAAACTTTGAATCATGCAAGGTCTTTCCAGAAAAACCCATCACGACTAGTATCCCATTCACACTTCTTTCTTTGGCGATATTGTTTGCTTGCGCCTCACGCTTACTTATTACGTCTACAAGGTCGGAACAAATATCGGGAGGCTCATTTATAACCAACCTGTATCCAACTCTATGATATTTGCTTTCGCTTTTGCGCCAAGAGGCCCTTATACTCTAAACACGCCTTACAAGGTTAACTCATACATATGGTGACAAGAACTTCCCCTTAACCAAGGTGGGATGTGATATTTATTTTACTGAATCTTGTATGTTTCTCAAGGGCGGAAGATTGTGAAGGCTGGCCCTCCCACTCAGCACAAGGCTTGCTCGTGCCAACTGCCAACAAAGCCGATTCTACATTATAGTTGCCCTGAAGAACATGGTTGAGGAAGAACTCAAGTGCCCAACTTGATTGGGGACCCGAGTTCAGCAGGGCCTTGTCCCCAACTCCTCCCAGAGGTAAGACTTGAATTTCATGTTCAAGTTAGCATATAAATATGATTGATGCTAACTAGTTGTATCAGCTCTATGCCCCTTTCTTTAACTGCAATGTAGGGGAATGACTGGGAGTTCAAAATTTTTGTAGGATTGAACCCCAACAATGTGTAAATATTATCAAATATGTAAGCAACCTGGACATTTTGAATTAATATGTTCAATGTCTTTCATCTTGGAAACTGATTGATGAGCCTATCTATATCTTTCCTTTTCAGTGTCAGTAAGCTTTTGATTTTTGTAATCCTATAAATATTGTTTTTGTTTTGTTGCTTGCATACTCAACCAGCTTAAGTTTCCAGGATTGATGAGGCCACAATTTATGCCGAACGTAAGGTGAGAAGGTTCATTATGTGTCTCAGGTGTTCAGCCATGATGCAAGCGGCACTTTCAGGTAAGTCTCACTCTCATTGGTGACCTTATTTTTCAAATGGGTGCTATTCTGATGTTGGAATATCGAAAAGACTCTTTCATCCTACTGCTAGGAGGGTCATCTATGCTCCAGCTGATTAAAGCAAAACCCTGACTCCTTGAGCTGTTCACTTGGTGGATTCAAGCCCCAGAGCAGGCGCTTGCGGGATCTATAGCGTTCTGAACCAAAAGCACATGTAAGTAATGTGTTTGAGGAAAATGTAGAGGCCAGGGTACCCCACTCTACAACATCAAGGCATACCTTCCTGTCATAGAATCCTTTGGACTTTCAGGCACTTTGAGAGCTGCAACGTCCGGACAGGCGTTCCCACAGTGTGTGTTTGATCACTGGGACACAATGACATCCGACCCGCTTGAAGCTGGTTCGTCTGCTGCTCAACTATTATCAGAAATCAGAAAGAGGAAGGGTCAGAGCAGGACACCCCGCTTTCTGATTTCGAGGACAAGCTATAAGGAGAGATATGATCATTGTCAAATAAAGCACATAGAGGAGGACAACATCGGTGGCCATGTGACAGTGATGATAACACTCAAAAGGTTGGGTGGTGAGGGTTGATTTGAGAATAATATTTATTTTGGTCTCTTTAAAATTGTTATGTTGGAGTAGTAGTAGTAGTACTAGTATTTATGTTGGAGCATAATGTTTCCCTTTTTTTCCCAGATTATGTTTTCGATTCAGTCATGGTCCGTTCAGGGCCGGCCCTTACTTTATAGGGGCCCTAGGCTATTTTTTTTTGGGCCCTATTATAAATATATATATAAGTTAAAAATAAAATTTTATCGAACAAATATATTAAACATTTATAAAATTTACTGTAGTTTATTCTACAAAGATTTTTAGATAAAAATCAATAATTAAACTATTAAAATCAATTCGTTTCTAAGATACGCTAATGACAAAGATAATAATCCATTCAATCTTTTCGCGATATCATTTGATCGAACGTATGATTTAATTAACTTCGCTGGTAAATTTTTTCTGCAGCATAAATCAGATTCTGATAAACTAATAATATTCTCAGAAGCAATCCATACATTTGGAAAACAGAATCCATCATTTTCAAATAGTTTAACATTTCAACAGCTACGATAATAAGATTATCAAGATTATTCATTCGTTTTTTTATCGTAAGAAAAAACGGTGAATTCTAATTTTTTCAGTTATAAACCCTAATATTTTTTAACTATAAACTCAGATGTCAGAAAGAAATAAGCTTTTAACTTTTTTAACAAAATAAAGTTAAGCCATCGTACAGAAGAATTTGCTAATTACGATTAGAAAAAGACATATCATTTAACGAACGCCCATGCGAGACTTCCTTTATCAGATGAAAAGCTGGTAGTTTTTCGGTAGCCTTTATCAGATTTAACGCAGCTTTTTTGGGGAAATTAACAAACCAAATTTTTATTATATTTAATTAATTATAAATATATATAATATTTTATTATTTCAAGCGGTTCTCAATTATAAAAGTCGTGGTTTCTGGGGTAAGAGCCTACCCGCCATAAAGTATACCACGCTGGGTCCGTTGACAAGAACAGGGATGTTTTATGTTTTCAATTTGAATTTACTAAAACCATTGTGAAGATCCTCAGGACCCCATCAGGCAAAGTGCCATGATTCATCCTCAGAAGACTTTTTCAATTAGCCAGGTACCAAATTATTAACTTTCATTTGATACCAATGAATGGGCTAGATACAAAATAGACCACTTGAAATGGAAATTCATAGAATTTTTCATATTTCTACTATGGATTTACTTTGTAGGAAGAGTACCCTATGTTTTTCTGTCTGGTGGAGGCAAAGAAGTATATCTTTATATCCCAACTTTGTGAAAGGGACTGAAAATTGCTCTTGTCCCTTGTATTGCATTCAAAATCTTAATCTTGAAAATCCCAATTACTGATTTTTTCTTTTAATGTCCAGGATTATTTTTCAGGATAATCATTTGGAATTTTGAGTGTAATTTTGGAAACAGTGGTTAAGGAGTGACCGATGGAGGCTCTTAGAGCTCCCCCTTTTCCTTCATTTCATTTGTCATATGACAAATCCATGTTGCATCTTCCCTTTTTTTTCCATTACCAAATTCTTCTTTTTCATCAACTTGTTGAAACTTTCAAAATTAAAACCTTGCACAGTCAAAACAAATTTTTTTTACTCTCCCAATTTTATATTTTTTTAGATTGTGTGTTTCTTTATATTTACCCGTTACTCCAATTAAATTATTATCCACGCTTCTGTACCTCCCAACAAATTCATCTTCCACTGTTAGTTCAAGAAAATCCATGGGCTTGCCTTGACCATCTCACCAAGGAGAGGACAAAGAGGAAGCTGTATGCCAAGAGGGTGATGGGTCTTAATGTAGTTTTGTGTTTTGATAAAATGAAAGTGAATGGAAGATGTTTGATGGTGCACATGTCTCCAGTGATATTATTTTCTCTCTCCGCATCATTGGTGATGTGGACCTATTTTTTCTTCTTTTTTTTATTCTTTTTTTTTGTTTTGCTTTCTATTAATTCGTAGGACTATTGCTTTCTATTTTTCTTCTCCTAACCCAATGTCACCTTTTTAACACAGAGCTTAACACCGTGATTGAGAGAGAGAGACGTGCAGCGGAATTTCAATTAAAAAAAAAGATCATATGAAAGTAAAGAAACCCCGAAAAGTACTTATAAACTTTTTATATCTCACTTTCTCACTTTTAAAAATTAACCTTAAAAACCGTAATAAGGATTTTAAAATTAACCTTAAAATCGCGAAGCAGAAATACGATTTTAAATTTAACCTCACACGCATTTGTTAACTATACGCTTTGATTTGAAGTTAATTTTAAAACTATAATTAAATAAAGCCCAGTTTTAAAAAACCAAAAGGATTGGTTTTGTGATTATTTTAAAAGAATTTTATGTCTATTTTTTTTTTTTAAAGTTACCTTGATGTCAAAATCTGAATTATTCTTTATCTGAATTCATAAAATCTTATATTATTAGGTCATTATTCTAAATCTATTAATATACGTCTCTTCTGAATTAAATTTCTAGGTTGGCCACAGCTTAGCTGTGTATTCATTATGAAATTGCTATGTTCATTTTTTAAACTCTTTCAAATTCTTATCATTTTCGTTATTTTTTTTAACTAATTTAAAAAGGAAATTGAACTCAGAACCTTATTTTTAAAAAAAAAAAAAATTTATTATTCTTATTAGAAAAGATAATTTTATTGAAAATTTGTTTAAACGTTATTTCTATGATATTTTAAAAAAAATGAAAAATGTTATTTTAAAACAAATGAATAAAGGGGTTTGATTAAAAAAATATTTTGATTTTTTCATAAAACAAATTTAGATTCCTTATAAAAAAAATTATCTTTCTAGCTTTCTTTTATTAGAGAAAAAAAAATTATTCATTAAACAAACATATTATGAACTTGCTTTATTATCTCAAAATTATTGAATTATTCATCTTATTAACACATAAATTATGAAACTGTAAGTTTAATTTTGTATACAATCAAAAAATATATATAAGAATGAATTTACGATAATATATATAAAAATAAAATTAAATAGCCCGGGGTTATGGATGAAATGAACAGGGGTGTTTTCAATTCAGTTATGGTTGGTTGACAAGAATAGGGATGTTTGATGTTTTCAATTTGAATTTACTAAAACCATTGCAAAGATCCTTGGGACCCCATCAGGCAAAGTGTCATGATTCATCTCAAAAGACTTTTCAACTAGCTAGAAATTTCAAATTATTAACTTTCATTTGACACCAATGAATGGGCTAGATGTTCAAAACAGACCGATATGAAATGAAAATTCATAGAATTTTTCATATTTGTACTGTTAATTTACTTTGTAGGAAGGGGACCCTATGTTTTTCTGTCTTGTGGAGGTAGAGAAGTATATCTTTATATCCCAACTTTGTGGAATGGATTGAAAATTGCTCTTGTCCCCTGTATTGCATTCAAAATCTTAATCTTAAAATCCTAATTATTTATTCTTGTTTTTCATCAATTGTTGAAACTTTCAAAATTAAAACTTGGTACAGTAAAAAAATAATAGAGTGATAGTATCCAATATAAATTCTTTTTAATTCCCAATTTTACATTTTTGAGATTGTGTGTTCTTTATATTTATCTGCTAATCCAATTAAATTATCCATGTTGCACCTTCCAACAAATTCAATCTTCCACTGGTAGTTCAAGAAAATCCATGGCTTGCTCGACCATCTCACCATGGAGAGGAGAAAGAGAAGCTCCATGCCAAGAGGGTGACGGGGCCTTAATCGCTGGGTTCCAACTGGCCGGCCGAGTCAAGGTACTACTGTCTGCCGTCGTGCCTATAGCCCCGCTGATCAATAACTCGCCACGGAATTTAATTTTTAAGCGTCACACCACCCCACGCGAGACGACGAAATGACGAAACAGCGGCATCGAATCCGCCCGTAGACGACGCAAGGCGATAGCCAGACCATGGCCCGACGGCCGAGCTGCGTAGCTCCCTCGCCACGGCTTGCCGGTCGTCGAGAACATGGATCAATATCCACGCACATTAATGACTTAAGCGTCGACCAACCGACGGGCGCGAGACGGACGGTAAATTGACGAATTAAAAAATGCATGGTCAACGCTTCAGACGACGGCAGATTAGCCCAGGGGACGGTGGGGCCTGACGGGCCAGAGCGGTGCGCAAATTTCCAACTTGCCATACGACCTTCGGCTTACTCCTCCCTTCAGTAAACTGGCCACATGACCGTTGCACACATCTTTTTTTTTTTTTCCTTTTTTTTTCTCTATAAATACACCACATATTCTCTTAATTTTCATCAACTATCTTTAATTTCATACTTTCTCCAAATTCTACTTCTATTTTCTTATACTCTGGGCTTCCTATATTCTTTTATTATTTCATTTTCTTCAATCGTTTCATATTACACGATATTATTATGGCGCAACGCGACGTGTAAAGGATCTTAATGGGCCTGTATTTGAGCACTTCAGCCTTCAATCTTTTCAATTAGCATTATTTCTCCACCCTACTTTTTTTCTTATTTTGCTTTCATTTTATTTTGATTCATTATTTTATTTTTTTAGTATAATATTTTATTACTATTTTAATACTGGGATAAATGCGACGCTAAGATCTTCTGCAAATTCACGTATTATCATTGCTGAAAATTTAGCCTTCAAATATACTAATTTTTTTATAGAATAGAAATAATAATTTTAGAAAATAATAAAAAGTTAAATAAAAGAAATTGTGAAAATTTGTGAAGAAACTTCTAATACGTGATCAAATTCGGAAAGACAAAGCTATTTAAAAGACACAATCGAACAATGTAAAATTAAGAATAATGTAGAGTATTATAAATTATATGTAATTGTAGAAAGACGAATCGTAAATTTAAACACATTTTCTAAGGACACTATTATTGTGAATTAATTCATTGACATACAAGAAATGGAATAACTCCACATGATTTAAATCGACATTATTCAAAAACAATTCAAACATTTGACATCCTCAATTCAGTTTGGCCTAAATACTTAAAAGAGATATTACGAAAATCTCTCAAACGTAATCCAGAAAATTTAAAACAATATTTCAGAAATTCTCAAGGGAAAATTCGTTAACATCCATTTTCGACATCTTTAACGATGGCGCTTTTACGACATCGCCATTATATAGATAATGAATTGACAGCAATGTTAATAATTTCTATTTAAACAATAAATACTCCACATAATGGTACAAATATATCAACTTTAATAAACGATTTAAATTATATTTAGTATTCATGATAAAATATTTATTAACAATATTGGGATAACGCTTCAAATAATAATGTGAAGAATACAAAGATTAAAAAAGATTGCAAGAAATAAACGACGATCACGCAAAATTATTTCACATAATGTCATGTGCATATATTTTAAATTTGATTGTAAAAGATGGATTAAAATGTTTGGAGCAAATATTAAAAATATACACGATATAATATTAATTGCTCCTAAAGAAAAACATTTAATTATTTTTTTATCAAGGTAAAATTGCAAATATGAAAGTTAAAAAATATCATAAGTTTAAACATGTCTTTAACTAGATGGAATTCTACTTATAAAGTTTTTACAAAATATTACAAAATATAAAAAGAAGACACTATACTAAAATACAATTATCTAAGAATAATAATGACAGAGACATTACGTATTAAATAATTACGACGCAGACATCGCGACCTTCACGCAGATTAAATTGACACTAACAAATATTTTAGAATAGATATCCAACTTCACATCGGCCATTACGTTAAATAACTAAGATTATACTGTGACTAAAATTATTTAAGTTATGAAATTTTAATGATACAATTTTGCAATGATAGAAAAATTAAAAAATATCGTGAGAAATAATCTTCTTAATTTTATTATATTTAACGCGAACCCTGACAATTTGACGCTAGATTACCTATTGCCATTATTTACAACGTAAGATCAAATAAAAATCAAATAAAATTAAAACGAAGAATTGCTATTGTATTTTATATATAATATTTATAAAGTTAAAAATACTAGACACATATTGATAAATCATCATCCACGACAAAGATCCTCATTTTTATAAGTTCTTTAAACGCTCAGTTATAAAAGTGCAACAACTAGTTCTCCAAATAATACAACAGACATGATAGATATCTCAAACAGATAAACAATTTCATTTAAAGATAACGGCATTCGTGATATTTTAGAATTAAGAAAAACAACAAATTAAATAATCTCTACATATCTTATTATCAAGAAGCCACGTATTAAACCGTGTTCGAGTACACGATCGTCGCTTTTAAGGTGTAAGAGCCATAAAGAAAGAGACGACTGTCACCTCAAGCAATCGGGCCAAAGAAGATGCTTAAAAGACGGAGCTTCAATTTTATCGCTAGATCGTACGATCACGTTCGGTAGTTCTAACCGCCAATGATACGTAACTTAAAATATCAAAAAACAATAGTCTGATCAAAGATACTCCTCACACCGCAGTACAATGATTAAAATATTTTATTGGAAACGATATCAGATTTTTTTATTTTCTTACGATCAAGTTATTAAAACGATCGACAAATGCGATGTAACAATCCAATGGGACAGACTTATTTTATAAATACGTAAACTCTTTCACACATTTCTAACGTAATTATATTTTATTAATAAAATTTTAAAACGATTTTTATTAATCGTTTTGTCTTTACTTTATTTGCAGTAACTTTCGAATAATCTAAACAAAAACCCATGCAGTAAGGTCATTTTTAGGCTGCTTTTAGATCTGCCTCATGCCCATAAACCGGCTAGGCGCCAACCAGCCTTTCCGCCGGGCCTCGCGCCTCGGCCGGCCGGATTCGGCCTACTGGCTAAGCTTCTCACGGCCTAAAGCCCATGATTGGGTCAACATCAACAATGTCACTCAACGAATACGGCCTCGCTTCTTCGCCTTTAATCCAAGCTGCTTTGGCTCTCGATTCACAAGCCCCCATCTGCCGAGCCTGGCCCAAAGATGTGCCTCGCCCCCGGCAGATCACTCACTACCATATCATCGATATTATTTTCTCTCTCCAAGTCATTGGTGATGTGGACCTATTTTTTCTTTCTTTTTTTTTTTCTTTGTTTCATTTCTATGAATTTCAGAGGGACTACGTTCTAACAAACATTGGGAGGTGAAAGAAGAGACTATGTTCTACGAAGAACATGTGTGGCTCCTGTAGTGCAATCTCTTAAGACGATTGCCCTAATTTTTGTGTTTCTAGTTAAAGAAGGTTTGTGTTCATCATTTTTTGGGCTCTTGTTTTGCAGGAAGAAAGATGTTGTGAAGATCAACCGAACTCGAAGAAATCCGAATATACTCTCTCATTTTTCAACCTTTTGTACTTGGAAGAGAAGATAAACCTTCATTCCATAGGCACCCCACCCCAGATGGTCCTTCCATCAAAATAGATTTGGCTTTTTGAGCACCATGATTATAATTCTGACATGCTTCTAGTAATTCTGCCAAATCTAAAAGGCCCATTCAATTCCCATCCCTCTAAAACTCTGAATTTATGTGTTTGAGGTGAACAATGGAATGGACTTTTCTTCTTTTGAATTTGTAAAACACTAACCACAAATGGTTCTTATTATTTTTTTTGACAAAGCATGTATGTTCATCTATTCAGGAACCTCGTTTAACTGTTTATTCTAGTCAAACATCAATTGATGTACGACACCCCTAGAAAAGCTACCTACATACGAGGTGGGTAAAGAAGGGTTTTTATAATTTAGGGTTTAGGAAAAAAGAACAAGGGTAAAATTAAAAATATATAGATAAGAGCTGTGATAGGGAAAATTAGATAATAAAAATACAAAGAAAGTACTAGAAGGGGATAGGTAGAAATCTTAGAATCTCACTAAGATCTTCTAAGAGTCTCACATAGAAAGCCAATAGAGTCTCACCATTGAAAGTTACAAAGATTGCAAATAGATGTAATATCATTACTTAACAAAAAATATGTTTTTGACTTACATCAATTAGCCTTGCTTTTTTATAGGCTTCTCTAAGAATTTTTAAATGTACTAAAATTCTAATGACCTATTATGACTCAAACCCTAATTTGATTCTAACAAAGAATTATAATTTGACTCTAATTAATAACCCATATATAAATTGAAATTCATTTGCTAACTAATAACCATAATTTAACTCTAATTGCAACTAATAAAAATTCTCGTTTTATTTATTTATTTATTTTATGTATATCTTAAAACTCCATCCGCATCACTAATCCTCAATTCAAAGGTAACTCCATGTAGCTAGACAAGCTTTATGGCATCATAGCTTCCTAGGAAACAAATGGAGCTTGATGCCTTTTTGATTGCTGACAAGTCAGAGGAAAGGAAAACTTGGAGTCCCTTTTCCAGAAAAAACCCGTTGATTAATATCCCCTAGTTTCATTTCCCTTCACATGTCTTCTTGGCAATCAGCACGTGCTTCCCGTTAATTAAGATGGTGATTGGTCTTAACGTAGTTGTGTGTTTTGAAAAATTGAAACCACCCTCGCACATGCCTCCATTGATATTATTTTCTCTCTCCGCGTCATTGGTGATGTGGACCTATTTTTTATTTTATTTTTTATCTTTAGTTTTTGCTTTTTGTTAATTTGTAGGACTCCTATCACTGAGGATTTATAAGCCATGATTTGAGAGAGACCGTCTCTATCCCGACCAATCCGCTTATTTTTAAAATTTTCAAATTTATCTTATTTAAAAAATTAAACGGGACAAGATGAGGATGAAAAAATTCTTAAACCCGTCCCGTTTATATTTTATTTTTGTTTTTATTTTTTTATTTTTTATTTTTTATTTTTTATTTTTTTATTATATTAAAATTAATATATTTCATAAAAATAAAAATATTATGAATTTTTATAAATTATGTATTAAAAAATATTCTAATTATTATTATTATTTATTAAAAGATAAAATAAAATAATAAAAATTATTTTTAAAATATAATCGTACTTTATAATAATACCCGAACTGCCTCAACCCGTCTCTGGATGCAGTTAAAATAAACTCAAACCTGCTAAAAACCTTATTATAATTAAACCAAACATGTCTCATTAAAAGCGAAACGAGACCAAAATTTGAAATAATCCGTCTCGTTACCATCCCTACTCGCTATTCAATGTTAAAAAATAAATAATTTAATATTTAATGCTATCAAGTATTATTCAACATTAAACTAAAAAAAATCTATTTAATATTAAATAAAACAAACAAACATCACCTATGTTGTAACAAACATTAGAGCTTAGAAGTTCTCCAAACCCAATCTCACCCTCTTCAGAGAGAGAGAGAGAGTGTGTACCCGTGGAATTTTAGTAAGGAGGAGAGGAGTACTTGGAGGTGGGCCGCATTATTTTGAAAATAAAATTTTAACCTTAAATAATTCATTTATATATATATATATATATATATATATATATATAATTACGATTTTAAAAATTAACCTTAAAAATTAAATAGTTATTTTAAAATTAACTTAAACTATAATAATAAAGACACTAATTTAACTTTAATAACAGATTCGAACTATACTGATTTCAGCAATTTTTTAAAACCAGCTATATTCACTTAAAACCAAGTTAATTGTTTTATGATTATTTAAAAAAAAGTTTATGTCTAATTTTTTTTTTTTAAAGTTACTTTGATATCAAAATCTGAATTATGTCCTATTTGAACTAATAAAATCTTAAATTATTAGGTCATCATTCCAAATCTATTAGTATACGTCCCTTCTGAATTAAATTTCTAGGGTCATCATTGCTTAATTGTGTATTTTTATGAAATTAGCAGTTCTTTTATTTATACATGTATAAGGGCATTTTTATAAAAATACAATTCTACTTGAAATGCTTTAAGAATGGTACTTTTCGATCAAGTTAATTGAGTTTGATGTCAAAATAAGTTACGTAACTAACGACTGTTTGATAAATGAAAAATTAAGACTCAGTACAGCTGGCCAGTAAATTGTCGACTTCATAATTATTGAATCTGTACTGTAAAAATTGTTTGATAAGTTACTAACAATTGAATGCTAAAGATAAATATATTGCTGATAATCTGTAACGTCGAATACCGAAAATTTCATGATTTTATATATTACCTTTATTATCATTAAATTACATATTATCCAAAATAAATAGAGTTTCTAATAATATTTTATTTTTCAATTACAATTATTAATTATTGTAAATAACATGTTTAAAAATATAAAAATATTTATTCTAATAATATTATAAAAAAAAGACATAAATATGTTTAAAAATAACCAATAGAATCTAAACTTTTAAACTATTCAAACTAACCAAGCAGATATTTGCAAAATACAGACATGATAGCGCTTTTCTTAAGATAATTTATTTTCATTTAAAAATTTTGTCAGACCGTATTCTATATTCCACGTTATGCCTTACCTACTTATAATTTTCACGCTTTTCATTTAAAATTTTCACCAAGAGCCTTAAAATTTTATATCAAACATATTAAAAAAATTAAACTATTAAAAATTTTATTTCAAATTGCCAACATTTTCACAGCTTATCAAACAAGTACAAGCTCCAAAATAAAGTAGAAAAAGTAAGGAGTCAAAGAGGACCTCCATCATAGATGCGTTGTGCCTGAGGTATTGTTGATGGCAGGCAAGTTGGCTCTGAACATGGTTGCCACGTGTCATCATGTTAGAAAGCTAGAACCCACCACCACCACCGTTATGAAAATAGAGCAAATGACAAAGGCACGTGGTGGTAACGCATATCGTTCTCAATAAGTATAATATTTTTCAAATTAATCCTCACATGTTTTGAAAACTACATTCACTATGATTTTAAAAACTAACATAAAATCTATATTCATCAATTATGATTTTAAAAAGTAAACCTTAAAACATGATCAATAAATATAGTTTTAAAAATTAACCTTAAATTTACATTTTTAAGATTAACTTTAAAACCGCATTTGATGATGCGGTTTGCAAAACATATATGAGATTAATTTGATAATTATTTTAAAAAGTATACTTGTATTTTTTTTATTTTAAATATAACATATTTTGCTGTCAAAATCAAGTTAATTAGTTATTTACAGCTCATAAAATTAATTAATTAATTAATTAATTAGGACTTATTGAAGTTTAATTAGATAACGTGATCAATGAGTTCAAGTCACTAAAGCAATGCATTCTCACTCCTTCTTAATTCGCCCTTTTTGTGGTGATCTCGTTTTTCATTAATTTTGTTTTCTTCTTCATTTTTAACCCTTCCAAAGTCTTATCATTTTCGTTTCAATTTAGAAAACATTTTTGAAAGCATCCATATGGGCAACCAAACACAAGGCAACAACCACGGATTACTATTTAATTATAAATATTGATAAAAGTCATTTATAAAATAGAGATTCTATTTATTTTAAAAGTCATAAAATATAATTTTTATGTACGAGAATTATTTACATTTACTTTATAAAAATATTTATTAAAAAAATCAATTTAATCAAAAAGATTTATTTAACTAATTTAAAAAGGAAATTGAACTTGTAACTTTATTTTTTTTAAATATTTTTTTATTATTCTTATTAGAAAATATAATTTTATTGAAAAATTGTTTAAAAGTTATTTTAATTTAAAAAACATGGAAAATCTTATTTAAAAAACAAAATGAATGAAGGGGTTTGATTAGAAAACATTTTGAATTTTTCATAAACAAATTTTAGATTCTTATAAAAATAAAAATTATTCGTTAAACAAAGATATTATAAACTTGTTTTATTATCTCAAAATTATTGAATTATTCTTCTTATTAACACATAAATTATGAAATTGCAAGCTCAATTCTTGTATACAATCAAAATATATATAAGAATGAATTTACAAGAATATATATAAAAAAATAAAAATTAAATAGCCCCGTTCGGATGATGATAAGTTCAAAATAGATTGCATTTCTAACAGCACGAGATTGTGGATGAGATGAACAGCTTGAGGCTGTGGATGAGAAGAACATATGAAACATTCAAATCTTTTAATACCATAATGAGTTTTATTATATCCATCTAATCGTGAAACCGTCAGAACTTTATGTGGTTCGTCGTCTGTTCTCTTTCCCTAAGCCTATAAATAGAGAGTTTTGACTCTCTTTGTAGTAAGTAAAAAAATTCTTTTTTAGATTCTCCAAGATATCGCCTAGATTTCGCTGGTCCCGAAGTGATTAAGTAAATTGAACACGTCTGAGTTCGCCGAGGATCAAGTGATTGGCGTGCTATCGCCTTTATCTAGCAACTAGTCAGACTCGGTACAAACGCCACGAGAAAAGATGTAGAATTCGCTTTTACGAGACGCTGATCAAGACAAGACTTGGATTCATTATCTTCCTCTCGTAATTTTTTTTGCTTGTTGCTTTCTTCCTCACCTTCACTTCTACTATGGGCCAGATTGCTCTTTGCTAAAAAATATATTTATTTATTTAAAGACACAATATAAACATAATATTCATTTGAATTCTATTATAATTAGGAACACACATACATAATTAAACAAATTACAATGCTTTAGATAATGTAAAAGGAAACAAAAACAGTAACAAAACAGCAGTTAACATTCACCCTAAACCGCCGGGAGCTGCTCTAAAACCTCGCACTACCAACATGGTCTTCAATGAGGTAAATATTCGTTTGTGTATTGTTTCACCAATTGAATGAGTTGATCGAAGTTATGAATGAGTCGATCAAAGTTATGAAATGGCTCATGCAAGTTGATGATCACCTTTACTAATAGCGTAGTCCAGATGGTAAGTAGTAGCCAGCCAAAAGATTGAATCAGAATCAAGAACATTGAAGTCACAGCAAGGGTTCCACTCAAGAACCTAATATTGTTTGTAATAGTGATATAATCACGTATACGAGTGCTAATATTTTCATGAATTATGACTATGGTAAAATATACAAATACTGAAAGTAATGTAGTTTTCATAGCAATACTATCCATTGCAAGGGGATGAACATTATTCCAATCATCGTACTTTTCAAAAACAGCGGCGCCCATAAATGCAATTAGAAACAGGAACACTGGTGTGGCACTGTTAAGACAATAAAAATTTAAATTTATTAAACAAAACCTTGTATAATAATATCTATGTATAAATTTTTTTAATTATATATATTTGAACTCATATAATTAATATATATATATATATATATATATATATATATATATATATATATATATATATATATATATATATATATAAGTCATATTTATAACATCACTAATTTAATTATAGTTCATTGGTAACAGCTTTTCCAATTCAATAGTTTTTCCATTTTCAAAAACTTAGTTAAAATAATTAATTTTTTTTATCTCATCTCTTGCCTCCATTGCACTTATTCAGTATATAAAAGTATATATATACAATAGCTCTTCCATTTTGAAAACTTTGGTTAAAATAATTAATTTTTTTATCTCATATTTCTTTTACCTCCATTGCACCTATTCAATATATATAAATAATGCTACAGTGATACTTGATATATATAGAGATTAAAGGAAAATGAATAATATTTTGGTAAGATAAGTAATAAACAAAAAAGGAGCTAGTGCTTATTTAGCTAGTTTTAGTAGTGGGATAATGGGCTCGGTTCGATCGGTCGGTCTACTTTGATCCATTTTTTTGAGGATTGGAGAATGGTAGTTCAAATAGAACTAGGACCTATTGGCCAAGCCTGAAAAAGCCTGTTACTCATAAGGGCTTTGGCCTGGCAAGCCCGTTTGGCCTATTTTTTTATATTTTAAATTAATTTTTTTTAATGATTACATAATATTTTCTAATTATTAAAATATTAGTTTTCCTATTATAAAAAATATAAAATACTTGTTTATAGAAAAAATAATAGTTATTAAAAATTTTTTAATAAAATTAAATAATACTAGTGTGAAAAATAATAATAATAAAAAAAATGAATATAACTAAAATAATTTATTTTATATAATCTTCTAAGAAGATAAGAATTTATAGAACATAAGTATTTCAAAGAAACTTTAATTTATAAAATATAAAATTTATAAAATTGTTATTTATTATTATTTTCAAAATTTTAATGTTCGACCCATTTAGATATGTTTTAGCTCGTGACCCACAAAGGATTGGATTGGATTAGTAAAAACGGATCTGAATAAAAATGAGTCGAATTGACCCGATTTATTTTGACCCGGACCGACCCTTTTCTCTCTCAGCTATAGCCATCCTATAACCAAGGAACAAAATTTCCGAAGTTCATTTATCGGGACGGAGATCGATAAGATATACCCAATCGATAATGACATTATATCAAATTTTGACAATTTATCCCGATTTTTTCCCATCCTCCTTTTGTTCATTAGCTGCAAGGATCTTGCAAAAATGCTTGCTGTGGTATCAACCCGTCCAAAATGCATGAAAGCGCACCCTCCAAATTAATTAGCTTCATTGGACAGACTTATTATACGCACGCAAACTTTTTATTCTTTTATTATTTATTTGTTCATAATCCCTTCCATCCAATATAATATTTTATTTATTTTTATTTTATAATATAACTTATAATATTTTTTAAATCAAATATTAATTAAAACGAAAAGAAATAAAATAATATCATTTAAAAATTTAAAATTATAATATACAATATTTCTCAATCTCCTCAAATCTACATAATATTTATAATAATAATCTAAAACAAATAAATAATATATTTTTAACATAATAATATCTTAATATATTTAAATATAATATATTTAATTTAATACTACTAATTCATTTGATTTTAATATACCACTCAAGATATTAACTAATATTTCTCATCAGCGTATATAATTAAAATATGTACTTAATCGAACCGATATTTTTAAAATATCCACCGATATTTACCGATATTTCGTAAAATTCACTAATATATATCCGTTATCGATATTTTCGAATATGGCTATAACCTATTACCACAGCTTATAGATCGATCATGAAAGAGAAGAGAAAGAGAGAAATTAAATCAGACATGGGTAAGTACATACATACGTACCTATGGCTATTAGTCATGTTGCTGCCGGGAACGAGGAACTGATGGAGTATTGGTTTGATATGAAAGAGCAATTTAACCTCCTTAACCAAGATGTAAGATTAATCTGGTTTTCAAACTATTATTTCACATTGGTTTCAGAATTTCAAAAAAGTGATGTTTGTTCGTTTTACTTTAACGCTGAATGTAGTATTAATATTTATTTAAATATGCCAAAATTAATCCCAACCAAAGAGATTATGCACTTGGTCTTCAAATCCACTTCACCAAAAACACAGCGGTGTCAGAGCTGGGAGTTCTCGTTATGCCATTTGTTCTACTAAATCTTTGAATAGAATTTTTTATATTTAAATATTGTTCATTATTTTAAGATAAAATTAATTAGTAAAACCATATGAATTTATTTTTGTCCAACTCATCATATCCTTAATCATTTTTATTACTGAACTATACAAAGATTTTAATGGGTCAGACCTTCATATCTCCAACCGACCTCGCTTAATTTTTAAATAAGATAGAGATTGATGATCAAAAATAAATTGAGCCTACTTCTGACGTAATACCCTGGTCTCCAAACCTCCCATCAAGCCATTTATAAGAAAATAACGTTATCACTCTTTTTCTTATCGAAAAGAATGCATGAGCTTTTCTTTATTTTCACGGAAAACGATTTTTTTAACGCAAAGTCAAATATTTTCACTTTTTCTATTTATAACTTTTTTAAAAATTTTCAGTAATAGATCATAAAAATTTAAAAAAACAAACAACTTAATGCTGGAAGCTAAATCAAAAAACAAACAACCACCCATTTATGGTAGCCACCAAATGTTCATTTTTTATTTATACGTGTATAAGAGCGTTTTCATAAAAATACAATTCTACCAAAATGTTTTAGAATGACACTTTTCAATTAAGTTAGTTGAGTTTGATGTCAAAATAAGTGGTGAAAGGAGCCTTCAAAATAAAGTAGAAAAAGTCAAGAGTCAAAGAGGACCTATGATAGGCAAGTCTAATTAATTAATTAATTAATTAGACTTATTGAAGTCTAATTAGGTAGCATGATGAATGAGTTCGAGTCACTAAAGTAATGCATTCTCACTCCCTTCTTAATTCGCCCTTTTTGTTGTGATGTCGTTTTTCATTAATTTTCTTTTCTTCTTCCTTTTTAACCCTTTCAAAGTCTTATCATTTTCGTTATTTTTTTAATTAATTTGAAAAGGAAATTGAACTCATAACTTTATTTTTTTAAATATATTTTTTATTATTCTTATTAGAAAATATAATTTTATTGAAAATTTGTTTAAAAGTTATTTTATTTTTTAAAAAAATGGAAAATCTTATTTAAAAACAAATGAATAAAGGGGTTTGATTAAAAAAAACATTTTGAATTTTTCATACAACAGATTTTAGATCTTTATTAAAAAAAAAAAAAATCATCTTTCTAGCTTTCTTTTATTAGAGAAAAAAAAATTTATTCGTTAAACAAACATATTATGAACTTGCTTTATTATCTCAAAATTATTGAATTATTCTTCTTATTAATACATAAATTATGAAATTGCAAGTTCAATTTTATATACAATCAAAAAATATATATATATATAAGAATGAATTTACAATAATATATAAAATAAAATTAAAATGTTCTCGAGGTTTTGGCAGAGATGAACATTTATTGTGGATGAGATGAACAACTAGGTTATGAATTTATAAGAACACGATATGAAACATTCAAATCTTTTAATACCTTAACGATTTTTATTATATCTGTTCAATTGTGAAATTCGCCTAACTTTATACCGGGTCAGCCTGCTCTCTTTTCCTAAGTCTATAAATAGAGAGTTTTGACTCTCTTTGTAGTAAGTAAAAAATAATAATTCTTTTGAGATTCTCTCCAAGTTATTGTCTAGATTTCATTTTCGTCCCAAAGTGATAGAAAGAACGAACACGTCTGAGTCATTGAGCCGGTAGTTATAAGCATTTAATTCCGCTTATAAAGCAGCATCAGAATCGCACAAGACTCATTGTTCATTATCTTTCTCTCAGAATTTTTTCGCTTCTCGTTTGTTTTCTTCCTCACCTTCACTTCTACTATAGTAGTATTGCATAGAATTTTTCATATTTGTACTATTGATTTACTTTGTAGGAAGGGCACCCTCTGTTTTTCTGTTTTGTGGAGGCAGAGAAGTATATCTTTATATCCCAACTTTGCGAAAGGGACTAAAAATTGCTCTTATCCCTTATATTGTATTCAAAATCTTAATTACTGATTTTTTTTTTTTAATGTCCAGGATTATTTTTCAAGATGATAATTTGGAATTTCGAGTGTAATTTTAGAAACAGTGGTTAAGGAGTTACCCATAGAGGCTCTTAAAGCTCCCCCTTTTCCTTCATTTCATTTGTCATATGACAAACTACGCCAAGGTCTTCCATTTTTTTTTTCGTTACTAAATTCTTCTTTTTCATCAATTGTTGAAACTTCAAAATTAAAACCTTGCAGAGTCACAACAATAAAGTGGAGAATATAAATTTTACTCTCCCCAATTTGATATTTTTTGAGATTGTGTCATATGAAAGTGAATGGAAGATGTTTGATGATGCACCACCCTCGCACATGCCTCAATTGATATTATTTTCTCTCGGCGTCATTGGTGATATGGACCTATTTTTTCTTTTTTTTTTTATTCTTGCTTTTTTGCTTTTTATTAATTTGTAGGACCATGTTGTAACAAATATTAGAGCTTAGAACTTCTCCTAACCCAATCTCACCCTTTTATCACACTTGAGAGACCCTTTTACCACGCTTGAGAGTGAGAGAGAGAGAGAGAGAGAGAGAGAGAGAGATGCAATGTAGATAACCCATGGAATTTTAGTAAGGACAGCCTTGGGTGGGGGAAGGAGGAGAGGGGTAGTTTCCAAAAATTTCATATTTTGATGAATCGACTTTTGGATGGCATTCCACGTGTGGACGTGATAATAAGTTTAACAGAATATATTTATGAATCTATATCCGATCCAAAAATAGCAAAAAGAAGAAAAGTTGATACCTGCGGGTGTACTTTTCGATGCATGTGGGTTACGGTGGAGTTGGACTTTGTTTAAAGTCAAAATAATTCATTTAAATAAATTAATAACAATAAATATATAAATATATATATATATATATATATATATATATATATATATATATATATATATATATATATATATAATTATGATTTTAAAAATTAACTTTAAAATTGATGGGGTAAAAAAATAATGCGTGTATAGGTTTAGAGCGCAAGTTCAAACCTTTGCCTGATGGCTGAAATGCAAGACAACTCAATGTTAGTTCGACCCATAGTGAGATCTTACCCATGCCAACGTACATGGGCCCAGCTCAGACCAAACCACCTCACAAAGTAATAATCGCGACATAGCGCCCAAAAACTTCATAGAAGCGAAAGCCATTCCGCCTCCACATCCGCGCCCACGAATTAAAGAGAGTGCAAGGATCTGCACTGACATGGCCTTCATTATCCCTTAAGAGTCGATCCACGATAAGCGAAAAGGAACTCCTTACCCACAGAAAGATAATCAGATCACCATCTAACAAGCGAGAACTCCTATTTCCCTTATAAATACCAACCCATTCTACCACCGAAGCGCATGAAGAATAACGTCATAAACAACACCTCTTTCTTCCTCATAAGAAACCGACTTAGCCATCTGAGCGCTGGCCAACTCCATACACCCCCGGCCTGATCACCCTTTCCGCGTGCTGCAAGTCAGACGACGATCCCGATCCAACTGGACCCAGCCTACGACCCCAAGAAGCCCAAACTCAAGATTCAGAGAAAGCACCACTGCTTGGCCGTGTATGAGAACGATTGTTCATTTACAAGTAAACCGACTCGCGGATCGATGGTATCGGTAACTTAACATGAGCAAGAGTCACTAATCCCCTAGTGGTGCAAGACCGTGAGGCACCTGTGATAAAATTCCCACGACCACCAGCAGACGCTCTCGGCACCCCCACAGCCAATACCAACGAGATGGGAGGCACTCGTTCCACCAACCAAGATTTGTCGAGAGACTCGAGGAACTCACCTGCACAAATGCAAATGCACAAGTAAGAAGAACCAAGAACACTACGACGCACCCTAGACGCCGACCTGAGAAGGAGAAACTAGCCAAGCCAAGAAGCATGATCCCTATAAACTCCTGAGATCGCAAACGAGGAATACCCGGTAGAAACAACAGAGGTAATGTAATCTCATCCTTATCGTTAGGAGATAAGGGAACGATCATGGAGCAAAGGCTCGGACATCCAAAGAAGAGCCTCACCACATGAAGGAAACTGTGAAAGGACGAGCTCTAGTCTCCATGGATGCCTTGGTGCAACAAACCGAGTCCCCATTCACGTCTGGGGTACTACACTTCCCTCTCCCAGCAAAGTTCAGAATGCCTAAGATCGAAACATTCGATGGAACGAAAGATCCTATAGACCACCTCAATACCTATAAGAATCAAATGGAGCTACACGGATATCAAGACCCCGTTAGATGCAGAACCTTCACCATCAAGCTAAAGGCCCTGGCGCAATGGTTCACATCGCATCAGCCAACACCGAGAACGCACCGGTTGTTTCACGTCGAGGTTAACGACAGAGTCAGAATCTATCTATCGGCTCACGCAGATCAACTGGTAACGAAACCCGCAGGTCACGAGTTATTGGGCGATTATCCGACAGTTTTCATTCAACGTTATCGTCATTAGAGCATCGAGGTGGTCACGCTTCGTCCTGAACCCAACGCATGCTCGCTGTGCAGAAAGACACCGACGGTGGTCTATATCCGTCGAAAACTCCACAAAAGAACAAGTGAGGTAGAACACCTTAGAGACGAGGACAGATAGATTCACTTAGACAGGAGAGGAATAGAACGACAGACGAGGCACATCGGAATCATCGCCACTGACTGGAAACAGCAAACAGCGATATCCACCGGCACCACCCCTTGACAATTGTCATAGGTCCCACGTGAGACTGCACAAAAGTTTTACAGGTCGCCTTAGATGAAAACAGACATAGTAAAGAGAGACTTAACCAAGTATTGTGAATTCCATAGGGATCATGGACACCAAACAGATAATTGCATCCAGCTGAGGAAGGAAATTGAATACATGATCCGATGTGGACATCTTCACCGCTTCGTGGCCTCAGAAGGTCAGGATCAGGCAACGCCCCCATCACCTCGTCACGCCCAGCCAACACCAAAGAACCCTAGAGAAATCTAGGTGATCTCCCGATTTACGAGGGAGGGGTCCGGGCCTACCGGGCACCATTTACGCAACATCAAATCAGGGGAGACACTAGAAATACAAGTCGTATCCAAACTCCCTCGGTTTGACACTACCATAACCTTTTCAGACTTCGACATGGAAGGCTGCCAGCATCCCCATGACGATCCACTGGTAATAAGGGCCGTCATAGCTAACAAAATAGTACACAGGGTCCTGGTCGACAACGGAAGCTCAACCGACATCATCTTCGCATCAACCTTCGATAAAATAGGCATCGGAAGGGAGAAACTAGAACCGGTCAACGTCCACCCACCCGGAATTCCTCCTAAGAAAGAGAGTATACCCCTGGGTCAATATAACTGGGTACTCACTTTAGATCCCGTGCCAAGCCACAACAAATGGCAGGTTTCATATAGTAGACGCCTAATAGCTTTATAACATACTATTGGGCAAGGCCTCCCTCAATGTCGTAAGGGTCATCTCTTCCACCTATCATATGGTTATCAAATTCCCCACTACGAATGGGGTAGAAATGGTTCGAGGAGATCAACGCGTAGCCAGGGAGGGCTACTCGGCGTTAATGAAACAAAAAGCGGTAGGCAACATCTACATGGACAAGCTTGACATGAGAGATGAGGTAGGCATCCGACCTACGCCCTTAGAAGAACTAGAACCGATACGACTTGATGACCAGCCGGAACATCTCGTTTACATCGGATCCAAATTGGCCAAAGACATCAGGGACCTTCTTATCCACATCTTAAAACAAATTATAGAAGTATTCGCCTGGAAGCAGGAGGATATGGGAGGAATCGACCCTCGCTTATCACACAAGCCGAACACGCCTCCTCCTTCAAACCCAACAAAAAGAAGGAGTTTCACCCCAGAAAGGCAGAAGGAGATCAACGAAGAAGTTAACAAACTCCTCCAAGCCAAAGCTATTCGGTAGCGAATACCCCGATCAAGAAGCACGTAGTCCTCGCCAAAAGGCAACGGCAAACTAGCGACTCTACATTGACTTCATCGATGTCAACAGAGCTAGTTCTAAAGATAGCTTTCCCCTACCTCTGACGACCTTATAAGTGATCTTCATAGTCGGGCCACGAGCTCAAATACTACTGACGCTTCCTGACAACCAGACGAATGGACCCCAATGACCAAGAGAAGACCTATTCAGGACTCCGGGCAAGGTACTTACTGCTATTTAGGTGATGCTCCTTCGTTAAAGAACAAATACCAACTGTAGTCTAGTGAACAAAATGAAACAGATTGGAGCGCCTATGGAGGTATATATGTGATGACATGTCGGTGAAGCGCTTAAGGCCAAGCTCCATGTAGCCCACCTAATCGAATGCTCCAAGTCCTCGAAGAACTATAAATGAAGTTAACCACCAAGTGTGCCTTGGAGTCTCAATCGAAAATTCTTAGGTTTCATAGTCAACAAATGAGGAATGTAGTAAATCCAGATAAGATAAAGTCACAAGATGCAAACTCTTCGAACACCAAAGAAATTCAACGTTTGACTTGGAGAATAGCTACTCTGAGCCGCTTTGTATCCAAGTCCAGCGATAAGTGCCAGCCATTCTTCCAGGTTCTGAAAAAGGCTTTCCACTAGGACGCCGAATGTGAAGAGGCGTTTCTGGGCTTAAAACGTAATCAGCCTCTTCCGTCCCGGTAAGCCCTTTTAGACTCCTTACCCTTTATTCGTCAAGTTTCGCATTTCTCAACTAGCACGTCTCAGTCGAGAGCGAGATGGAATATAACAACCGGTTTATTACTCGAGCCAGCCTGAGGTGCTTTGGTGAGTGCTGTATCCAAAGATGGAAAAGTTAATCCTAGCGTTGGTAACCACTGCCAGAAGGCTTCAACCATATTTCCAGGCTCACACTATTGAAACCCCAACAGAACACCCAATGAAACAGATATTATGACAAACCGTAGACTCAAGAAGGCCGATAAAATGGCCATAGCTCAAAGTGGAGTTCGACATCGACATAAGCCGAACCGCGCAAAGGGCAGGTTTTGGCAGATTTCATCGTGAATCTTACCTCAAATACTCCCGACACAAACACCGGTTACTCAATGGCTCCAACCCGCCTCATCCGAGGTTGTCTCATGGGGCCGCCACTCCCAAGGAAGCGGTGCAGTCCGATTCGACCCGATGGGACTGGACGGAATACGCACTTAGATCTGGATTTCTCTAAGCCTCCAATAACGAGGCCGGTGCACGGTCGCGCCGCAGCCCGCTTAATCTTGCCTACTCTATGGAAGTTGATCAACTGGAGATATGCAGTGATTCCCAATTGGTGGTGAAACAGATAGAGGACTCCTATGAAGCCAGGGGCGAAAAAATGATCCTTTACCTCAAAAAGGTGCGAGAACTGTTTAAAAAGTTCATACGGGTTCAGGTCAGGCATGTCCCAAGGGCAAAGAATATGTGGCGTGATGCCCGCAAAGCTTAACAAAGATCACAGAGGATCTACAAACTAATACGGTCGAGCACCTCCCGAACCTCTGCGGAACGCCGACCATGAATAAGTGTCCCCTGTGAATGTCCAAGCCGAATGATGGACCCTATCCGGGATTATTTAGTGGATCTAAATATTGCTGTTTATTCAAAGGAGGCCTCCAAGCTCAAGACAAGGTCGGCCAGATTCACCATTCATCGAGGGACCCTTTACAAAAGAGGCTTTTCTACACCCATCCTTAAGTGCGTAGGGAGCAAAGACGCCAATTACGTGCTTAGAGAAGTGCACGAAGGTATCTGTGACAACCATATCGGAGCCAGATCCTTGGCAGCAAAGACACTAAGATAGGGATATTATTGGCCTACAATGCTCAAAGACACCACGGAGCTAGTTAACAAATGTAAGATCTGTCAAGAGCATACCCGGATCTCTCACCTCCCTTCCGAGCTGCTAACCTCAATCACCAGCCCTTGGCCTTTTCAATAGTGGGGGCTGGACATATTAGGGCCCCTACCCATTGGGAAGAGTCATTTCAAGTTTATTGTTGTAGGAGTGGATTACTTCACCAAGTGGGTCGAGGCCGAGCCATTAGCAACAATCACCGAACAAAAGGTGTGTAACTTTGCTCATGCTCCATAATTGCAGTTCGAATCCCTGTAGCCCTAGTATCCGACAATGGGAAACAGCCTCACAATCCGTTCGAGACTTTGTGTCGAGTTCGAATCAAGAATTAATACTATTCCCAAAGACATCCGCAGCATAACTGACAAAACATAAGTCCCTATAAGGACTCTCAAGGCAGCGTTGAAGACTAAACTGGAAAATCTAAAGGGAAAATGGGTAAAATACCTCCCCGAGGTATTATGGGCATACAAAACTACATGCAAATCAGCAACTCAAGAAACCCCATTTGCTCTAGTATTTTGCATTGAAGCGGTAGCTCCTATCGAGGTCAGCGAAATCACCAAGAGTCGAAGTTCGCAAATACCGAAAGAAGAATAACGAGGGAGACTCTCCGCCCGAACCCGAATTCTCCACAAAACGTGGAGTGATGTGTTCTAAAGGAATGGAGGACTATCACAAAAAACAACAAAATATTACATCTGATGGTCATGCCAAGGAGTTTTGGGGCTCGACAACCTAGTTCCAAAGAAACTCCCCGCTAACAAGTGAGCACTTCATGCATGTGAGCCTGGACCTAATCTAGGAAGGACCTTACGTGGTATCACCATCAGTCCGACCGCAACCACTTAACTTCTGGGAACACCGAGTACCATGCTTACCAATAGACCTCGACCAGGAGCTACAAGAAACTCACGCTTTAAACTTACGCTTATTATAATAACAAGCCTTTGTGGTTCATTTTCAGCCTGGTTAATATTCTCACAGATAAAAAAAAAAAAAACATGAAACAAGTACACACATTTCCCAAAGACTCCGTATTTCTACTTTAGAAGAATATTCCCGGAAATTACAATCAAGAAAGTCGTTTCTACATCTTAAAAATTACAATCGCAGCCATTCTCTACATCTGACACCACCCAATCAAGGCAAACCACAAGAAAGGAAAAAGAGAAAAGGAAGGAGAAAGAGAAATCGGTGGGAGAAAGAAGGGAGGAAAGGCATAATGGAGGAAGCGACTTAAAATATTCCCTGAAATGCATCGCTCCAAATATGTTCCTCTGGTCAACGCATCAACGGGCGACTAGGAATAAATAATAACCCCAATACAAGGGAGTGAACTAGGAAAACACAACTCCTACAAATGGCGTAACGCTGGAAATCGCACGCCGTCTCGCGATCACTGGGGACAGACTGCAAAAGGACGAACAAACCCCGGCTTCATCAGGTACGAACCCGACATCGTCGGGGCTATATGGAAAGGTGGTCAGGAGCAGAGTTTGACACGTAATCACACAAAGAGAGGCAATTATTTATAAAGTCCCGAACGCAAGAGCCACAAATCGTTCGATTCTCCTAGCGATCTCGCATTAAAACCGCATGCGCCTTCCCTAGGGGAGGAAGACGAAAGAGCCGTGTAGCTCAAATCAGGAGCCGAGGAGCTCGAATACAAAAGAGCTTCCTGTAGTTCTCGCTTCAACGAGCCTTGCAACCAATTCTGTAAGAGCTAGCCTGGGCTTCAAATGGGCCATGCAGCCTCTGCTCTAAAAACTTGATAGCCCAGAGTGCCATAGCCAATGAGCCATGTAGCTCGCCCAAAGGAGCCATGTGTACCGCCCAAAGGCCATGTAGCCCTGGGCTCTAAGGAACCCGATTCAAAAGGCCAAGTAGCCAAGGAGCCATGTAGCTTAGTTTCAAAGGGGCCATGCAGCTCGGTTCTTAAAGAACCTGACAGCTCAGGAGGCCAAGGAGCCAAGGAGCCATGTAGCTCAGTTTCAAAGGAGCCATGTAGCTCAGTTTCAAGGGGCTGATGCAGCCTCTGCTTCTTAAAGAACCCGACAACCCAAAAAGGCCATAGCCAAGGAGCCACATAGCTCGGGCTTCAAGGCTATGCAGCTCTGCCTAAAGAACCTGACAACCTAGAAGGCCAAGTAGTCGAGGAGCCATGTAGCTTAGTTTCAAAGGGGTCGTTCAGCTCGGTTCTTAAAGAACTTGACAACCCTGAAGGTCAAGTAGCCAAGGAGCCATGTAACTCAGTTTCAAATGGGCCATGCAGCTCGGTTCTTAAAGAACCTGACAACCTAGAAGGCCAAGTAGCCAAGGAGACATGTGGCTTAGTTTCAAAGGAGCCAAGCAGCCCACTCCCTGTAAGGCCATGCAAATTCGGCTCTAAAGAACCCGACAGAGCAAGAGGTCATAGCCACGAGCCATGTAGCCTGGGCTTCAAAGGAGTCATAGCTCGCTCAAAAGAGCCTTGCAACTCAGTTTCAACGAGCCTTGCAACTCAGTTTCAAAAGAGCCATGTAGCTCAATTTTAAGAGAGCCTTGTAGCTCAGCTTCAAAGGAGCCATATAACTCTGTTTCAAATGAGCCACATAGCTCAGTTCGATAAGAGACATAGTAGCTCAGCCGATCAAGGGCCGCACAGCTTAGTAAGAACCCGACCATTTAGGAAACCTTTCAACACATGTCATAAAAGAAAACGGGAAACCAAGAAGGTAGAAGGGCGGATATCCTTAGAATAACAAAACCAATGTTGGCATTACAGATGTCCAAGGCTTAGAGCTCGAAGTTAGCCAAAATGAGAAAAGATTACACAAAGGGGCCTAAATGTCCGAGGGGAGCCACGAACGGCCCTCAGTGTGAGCCCTCCGTCGCCGTCAGAGGCGAAGCCCCAAGATGCAGAGGGGAGAGTCGCCCTAGCAAGAACTCACACTTTAAGCCAGAAGAGGAATGTGATCCTGGGGCATGCTCGTAAAGACACCCCGAGATCCGCCGTCCTTAGGAAACGTATTCTCCTCGCTTCTTCCGCCTTCTTCATCGAATCAGTGAACCGGAAAAATCAAGTCCAAGCCCTGAAAAGCCTGTGCACCGCGCTGGGAAAGCAAGCCAACCGGGCGCGCGGCATGCCTCATCCTTCAACCCTTATCACCCATCCCTATGGCCAACCATAGCTTTCTCGCTTTCTCGGGAGGTCCCCCACAGAATACACCGGGTACTCCACCCAAGCCCCTCCACGAGCTCCTAGCCTCGAAGCCTCCGGCGAGCCCGATCCAACGCCGGCCGCTTCAGGTGCATAACCCTCCCTAGCAACCCGAAACTCTTCCCAACCACCCGCAGCCTCATCCTCACACACTCTCCGCCCCTCTATGGTCTTTCTTTTTTTTCTCTCAGTTTTAGTTTTCATACCCTTGCAAGCCGAGGCGCAAGCTTCAGCTCGATTTAAACCCCGCAATATCCTCTATCGGTAAGCTTCAGATCCGGGAAAGCTCTAGGGCTTAGCCCTCTGAGGCTGGCGGAGGCAGCCTGGCTGTATAAGCCACGGCCTAGTAGAGTTTCTCGCCAAACTCGGGTCTCCCTCCTGCAGTCCTTATATAAGTAGCCAGCCTCACAAGGAACAAGAAAGAGTTAAAGTGACAACATTAAATGACAACAACAAGATGGATAAAAGAAGGTGCTTGGTCATACCGAGACGGTTCCCTGAAGTGACAGGGCCAGAGCCTCCTCAACTCATAGGGCTTCCACATTCTGAGACCCAAGTCCTTTCTAAGATACTAAACAAAGCCCGGGCAAGCTCGTGATTGAGGTAACATAGTCCTCACCCCCCACCTCCAAGCATCATTTTCACATCTCCCGCCTGGAGGAAGGCGTGATGCTTTTGTGCCGAAGGGCCCGTGACAAAGATAGGAAGAACCTCTCAATGAGCTTTTCTCGACAAACTCTTCTCAAGAAACCTTTGCTCCCCGCAGCCAGAGACGAGTGATACCACGATCGCCTCCCAGACACCTCGTCCAAAGAGGGCAACGCCGCCCTCACCCGAATCCTCAAGGCAAGGAACCCCGTCCTGACGCGAGCACAACACAGATGCTTCCCAAGGGGCCTACGTGGCCCACCCCCAAGCTCGAGAGGTTTCCTCCCTCTCGGAGGACCCCGAGCCTTGCGCTTTATGCCCTTCGCAACGACTCGACATGTGCCCGTAAGTTCTCCTGTCGCTTCACTACGCAGGCCTCCCCAGAGAAGTTTCCATAGCAGGGAGCGAGGAGATCTCGTAAATGCAGGGGAACAAGGCGGATCACACCCGAAGAGCTGTGGAATGTCCAATCTGATCGTATTGAATACACCGAGTGGCACACTTGCCTACCGCTTTACTTCCCCCGCCCTTAGAGTAAGGTCGCCTGACATCAAGGCAACGCAACCAAAACAAAGTCAATAAATACAAATATGACCTCTGAAAATCACCCCTACTAGCATAGATTAAAACTCACGCAGTTCCCTTATGCTAATCCATACCGTCTAATCCCTAATCGTATCATCTTGGTCGGCATGGTTGTATTCCCAATGTCGACTTTGATAAAGTGAAATGTAGCTCTTTCCACACTCAGGGAAGTAGTTGAGGTCGGAAATGATAGGTCCGGGTAGTGGCCCCTTTGAAATATACAAGAGTCTGAGGCCCTTTCACGCCGAAGAGATCCAAAGCTAGCCAGCAATACTAGGGAACTGAGGCCCTTGTCCTCGAAAAACGAAAAGGCCAACCAAGACGCCCAAAAATTGGGAGAAAGCCGGGACTCGCACACATTAAGTTCTCATAAACGCTTTTGATGAAGGGGTGCAAAGGGAAGAGGAAGTCGTTCTCAAAGGCCGCCTCAAAAAAAACAAACCATCTTGGGAAAGGACACCACGTAAGACGGAGGTCGACACCAAATGACATCGCAGATCCATAACGAGTAGCTAAGATTTTAACTAACTAAGGTTTCGACCAAATGAGGTCTATTGTGGTCCGATACCTCACGCAGCCTCAAATATTTAGAGCCACCAGGATACCTAATCTCATTAATCTTCCCCTTACCTCGTTTAAAGTAGAGTAAGATAACCTACCGGAAGGCGACCCCGACAACCACCGCGGTAGGGATCGACTGCACCGCCGCGCTGCCTTAACTCACTCTCGCCGACCTTCCTCTAAAGGGAAGACTCAAGATAAATGAAACCCAAAGGAAGCATGCACAGACAGAGCGAGAGAAAGAACGAACAAAACGACAAAATATGTGGGACCCCAACCAAACAGGCCCTAACAACCTGAAATTCAAAACGAGGAAAGAAAACGTCATAAGAAGGTAAGAAAGTCGCACCGCACTGTGGTGGAGGAAACAAGGCGAAATGGCCTCGTGGAAGACATAATGACAGTACATGGCCGCGCTTGAGCCATGATCGGAAAAGATACCTAAACCCGCAAGAGCGGAAGTAAGGAGCACAAGGAATGATTCTGCAAGATATAAGAAGCAATGATGTCGTCCACCAGCCGAGCGGCACCTAAAATCGAAAGTTAGCGCCATCGCTTCATCACATCAAGACGTGTGATCCGCGACAAAGCCTGGGATCAAACTATCCCACTAGCCACGTGAAGCCAACCGATCCAAGAAACTCCATCCAATCTCCTCGTCTAAGCTTGCTCGACCACAATAACTGATGTAGAAAACAATGTAGAGAGCCCGTAGTGCAAGTCGGGCGCAGCTCCCAAGCCTCGCGCAAAGCCCAAGCCTCTCGCCTTATGAAGGAAAGCGGTGGCACATACCCAATAAAGAAGCTTCATCACAAAGGAGATTCTACCCATGCCAACGCACACCCGCCCAGGGCCTAGACCGAAACCACCTGCCGCAATCGGCGACAGAGGCAGCATTCAAAAACTTGTGCAAAGGAAAAGTGCTCTTAGTCTCCATGATTCAAATGCGTCCCTACTTAATTAGAAAGAAGGATCTTACCTGATCACGGCTCCTCCATTATCCCTTAAGAGTCAGTCCATGATAAGGAAAAAGAAACTCCTCACCCAATGGGAAAGATACCGTATTACCATCTAACAAGGAAAGTAACCTCTATTTCCCCTTATAAATACCAACTCGCCTCACCACACAAAAAGAGGGCTAATAATAATGTCATAAATGTCAATTTTTCCTTCTCATAAAGAAAAGTTAAAATGAATTAATCATATTTGAGCGGCGGTCGCTTTCATGTCCCTCACCGATCACCCTTTCATAGGTTACAAAGTTGTACGACTATCCGATCCAATGACCGCCCCTCAACTACCCCAAGAAGTCTTCTCAGTATTCGTAGAAAAGCACCATCAAAAAACCATTAGTAAATGTGATTTTAAATTTAACTAATACTTCATCTACCAATTGAGAGAATTTGATTTTGGGGTTAATTTAAAAACTCGTGGTTAATGAATCAATTTTCAGTGATTAGTTTATGATTATTTGGGGTAAAGAATTTATGTCTAATTTTTTAAAGTTACTTTGATATCAAAATCGACTATGTCCCTGGTCCGACTACTGGAATTAAACTAAGCAGGCCATAATCTTAAACTATTAATATGCGTTCCGGAATAAATTTCTAGTATTTCTCATATGCTAGCTCCGTGTAATATTCTTCTCAGAAATCGAGTTAGAAGTCTGGCCTTTTCCAGTTTGCATGGTGTGTATGACACAAGTGCGCAACATGAATCTCATCTTAAAAATGTTTTAGAACTGCATTTTTCGATTAAGTTAATAGTCTCCATGTCAAATGGTTTTAGCTAAGTTCCAAAATAGTATGAAGTATGTTTCAGCGGTTTATTTGAAAATAATGGAAGTAGGTACAAGAGGGTGTAATTGGTTCTCAAATAAGATATTTTGACCAAAATAATTGTTCTTGAGGAACCGGGGCATGAAAATTTTTTATCAAATAATACCAAAACCACTCCTCTAAACAACCAAACTATTAGAACCTCATTTATTCAATTGTACCCTAGAATTACAACTCGCAGATGAAAAGGAGAAACATTTCAAAGCCCAACTCTTCTCGTTTCCTCTCTCTCGCATGAATAATGCAAGAAAAGCCCTAATCCCGTTTTTCGATCATCTGCTTGAACTACCCTGGGCTTCTATTCATCCCTGACCAACTAACTTTGAGACCATTGATCCATTTGAGTTCTCCGCCGGTGTTTCTCTCATTCATGAGAGGGTCTCAGCTCCCAGTCCCGTATCTGGCCCCCTCCCGAATCACGTCAAAGTTCTTCTCCTCACAAGGTATCCAAATCCTCACTTATTACAAGCTGGTTTTGTGCTCGTTTTCCTGATTTCGATTCAGTGTTTCTATGATTATAGGATTTTTCATTTGACATGTCTCGAGAAAAACCTGATTTTCCTGAGAAACTTTGCTTTGGAAGCTGTTTGACCTGGGAAAGAGAGAAGAGAGGAATTGATTTTCTATTCATATCTAATTCAAAGTAGAAAATCCCTCGTTTTCCAGAAAATTTTTTTCATGCTCCCTGCCCTGCCACCCACCTCTCCATTTATGTAAAATTAGGAAAGTCGGGCCACTGCTGTACTAATAACGTGCGTAAATGACAAAGAAAAGATTAGGAGAATTTGAAGAAAATCAGAATAATGTAAATAGGTGGGAGAGATTTTTAGATTTCAAAAAATTTTAAACACTTTCAATAAATTGACAAGCACAATCCCCACAAGATCTTGTTAGTCATTGCCCACAATGAGGTATATTAAGTGATACATCTAATATTTATTTATTTGGCTAACAATAAAAAGATACGTGAGAGATTTTAGGATTTTAAAATTTTGAAACACTTCACAAAATTGGATAAGGTCAATCTAACGAAAGATCTTGTTAGCCATTATATTTTTAGTTTATTTAAGATATACATCTAATTTATTTATTTATTAACAATAAAAAGATATGTGAGAGATTTTAGGATTTTAAAATTTTGAAACACTTCACAAATTGACAAGGTTAATCTCACAAGAGATCTTGTTAGCCATTGTTGTCCCACAATGAGGTATATCTTTAGTTTATTGTAGGACACATCTAATTTATTTATTTATTATTACGTTTATTTAAATATATATTAAAATGTATTTTTTTTTCTCTACAAAAAGTAAAATAGTTTTTCCGAGATGATTATACTAATTTGAATAAAATTAATATATTATTTAAATATAGAAAACTCAGTATTCTTTTTTTTTTTTACTATTTAGTTAAACAAAGTATAAATATTTATAAGTTTATATCTCATCATTTACTCATTCCTATTAGTTCTTTTTATACAAACTGGCCTTAGATTTTTATGTGAGAAGTATGCTTTATTACTATTTGAAAATAAAAGGGAAGTAGTACAAAGAATTGTAATTGCCACAAGACATTTGACCAAAAATAATTTGTCTTGAGGAACCATTTAGCTATAATCAAGTATTAGAAAGTGCACCCATTTGGTATTTGTAATACAATGTAGTAAAAGCTTGTGTAATTTGTCTTTGTATTAGGGTATTAGCGTAATTGTTATATTTCTATTGTAGTCATATCATAGTGATTTGAACCATTTTGAGATGATAAAACATTTGTAGCTGTGAGTCATTTTTGCTGATTTTTCTCTATTTAGATTGATTTGGTAAAGCTTCTTTTAAGCATTCTGGGGCATTCTTCATTGAAATGTTTCTCTATGGATATACTAGCTTATGTTGTGTAATATATATATATATATATATATATATATATATTATATATATATATATATAGGAGAAAGATATATATATATATATATATATATATTTACATCTCAATGATGATTTATATTTTGTGATTAAAAAATTCAGTTCATTAGAGTTAGTTTTGAGATAAAAAGCTTAAAAAACCCATGTATTATATGATGAATTTTTTATCTTTGGTTGTTCCTCCAAGAGCATTTATATGTAGGAAACAGATATAAAGACATAACCTCCTTAATCCACATGACCATGCAAGATTCTTTACTTATTCTTACATACATAATTTGTGGAAGCACTCAATATAATGATATTAAACATGCTTACTTTAAACACGTTAATTGTAGCAAAAAATTATGAGTGTATTATTCAATACAATGTTGTCTAGCATTAAGGACTTGGTATCCCATTATTGATCGTGGGGACCATTCTTCAAATATATGTCTCAACAAGAAGATAATTTGAATAAAGATGGAGAACTAAATGTTCTTATATGCCTTTGGCAAAGTAAATGGTGAAGGATGCAAATGGGTCAATTGATTATAAAGTGGGTGATGCTTCATTACAATATTTGTGTGAGTCGGTGTCAGATCATACGACGAATTTGTTTCATTAGTTGCGGCGCTGGCTAGTATGCTGAAACCCACCCGTGAAATTGAACCACACGTAAACTGATCCATCTTACTTTGGTGTTAAATGGACATAAAGAATTAATGAAGATAAGTGTCTCGCATTCACTGATAGCTATTGTCGTATACGTGTTAAAGTTAAACACTTGGCACTTTAAATGGTGTAAACCCCACCCTCGAGGTATATTAAGCAAACCATCATTGTCATGAAGCTGCTTCATTTAATTTGTAAAATATATGTTCAAGAATAACTAAAGGTTTCCCATGTCTTATTATTAGTTACCCCACACCTATTAGGTTCCCTGAATTATGAACACATGCTCATGGAAATGAGACCCAAATCGTGACTCTGTCAATGATACTAAATGGCCTAATAATAGAGTCTTATGGGCGTCTATATCAGAGGAGTTTGAAAGTTCGTATGTGCCCCTCAACGTAGTACTAGGAGATTTCAAAATGTACCATGGGCGCGGACAAACGCTTCTTCGAATGTTTCAGATTCGACAAGCTGTACTTTAATATCTTACCGTGGAGACTTCTAGATTTACTTACAAAAGAAATAGTTATAAAGTGCCATTACTGCTATGGCGCACAAAGGACCAACTGTCCCCGGGAAAACATCCGCTCGGTTGTTGGTACCCTGGATGTTGTCCGCGCACACATTCGAAATGGAGCATAGCCACATATCGTTGATAGATGTGCTTTTCTCTCAACCAAAGAGGGAGAGATCTAATCAACACTGTGGTAACACAGGTTATTCTGATCTACTCCAGTACCAACTAATGACAAATTCGAAAAGATTTGCCGAGAACATGGAATGAGATTGACTTATCGCCGCCCTCTCGGCAAATCAAGAGAAGTGTCAAGGAGAGTAAACAGCATGGTCAACCCAAGAATTATTATGTTGGTCGCCTCGTGGACGTGAGCTCTAATAGTTCAGAATCCAGATCGCCGTCAAGCACCCTTACTCGTTGAAGGTAATTTTGAACAACTGTTTATACAGCTACGATGTGTCCACAAGGGTTTTGATGGGGTGTCGCCAATCATTGCCATTTTGACTTTATCTCCATGAGTGCCCTAGTGGTGGTGCCTTATCTTCGCATGATCTTTATGATGCCAATGACAACATGTTTCCATTAGCGCGTGGAGCAAGTGAGCCTCTGGAGAATTAAGATTGGCTGGTCATGGTTCTTGCAAAATTTAAAGAAAATTATTGGGGAGAGGAGTATATCATTTATATTCGGATAGGCATCCTGGTCTTCTTCTCAGAGGTGTACCCAAAATATTTAGCAGAGAACCATGCTGGTCAGGTGCCATCACTCATCAAAGGAGAACTTTAGTAGCCATTAATAACAAGCTAATAAAGGGAATAAGTGGAAGGAATGCACTTGAATGGTTAGATAAAATTGCCAAAAAGTGGAGTGACCGATTAGCAATTATCACATGTTTGAATTGCGTAAAGTATAACAATCATTATTAAAACATGGATTGAGCAAATGAAAAGTGGGAGCATCGGGGCTGTCAAATTCCCAAGAAAAGATATGGGACAAAAATGATCACACTCCCGGTTTCAGTCTTCAATGCTTCGTTAAAACGAGGTCCACATCACTCCATTTTTAGAAGTTTCATTATCTGAGCAAAAGTGACTGTTGGGGTGCAAATGCCTGTTCTCAAATGATGTCAGTCAAATGCATGGTAGCGGTAATATGAAATTTAAAAAATTCCTGGAAGAGGAAAGTAAAATTAATATTTGCAAAAGGAGGTTTAATCGCATCCTCATCCAGGAAACCTTGGCGTCAGGATTTGTAGGCATTTTAGTGCCGAAATGTGACATTATGAACAATCATGTACATGTCTGGAGTTATAAATGTCGCATTCCATGATCATGCATGCTAGCTTACTCCATGTATAAAATGCGCTCTGGATTTTGTCGATTGCATCCTTCAATCCCCAAGACAACAATTGGTATACTCAGCACTTTTCATGGTAGTATTGAAGGGTCAATACACATGCCAAAGTCCAAGACGATATGTTGTTCGAGATGTCATAGTGAAATGCCTTCTTAAAGCCACTACCCTGGTGCTAAAAGGCCTCCCCGTGAAGACCAAGCCGACAGTCACAATTTCAAGATAAGCTGATCGCTTATCGTCACGATGCAAATATGGTTGGCAGTGAGCACAGAAAACTTGCAAAACTACTGGCATGGGGATTAGCGTTGCTGATTTTCATATTAGTGAACCGCTTGAAGTACACATTCCATTTGGTTTGTGTTTTCTTTGTTAATAATATTATGAACTATGATGCTTTCACAAGTTTTTGCAAAAATGCTATATTATTATGTGGAATTATGTTTTTCCTGAGCTATGTTAATATTCTTTTCATGCACAAATGTGTGTATGTGCAAATTTATATATTATCATTCGTGCTTTGCCAAGCATGGACAAATTCTAAGAGGAAACGTAGTTAACATTCTCTTCCCATTAAGCAAGGGGCATGAGGTGATGATATAAAACTCCAGATCATTCTTTTCAAATTTTGAGACTTAATAACCGATTTAATGCACATTTCGAATTAACGGCATAGTTTCGTTTGTTTTGTATGTAACTTTAGGTAGCTCCCTAAATCTCGTTGTTCAGGAAGAAATTTCTTATCCATTATTCATCAATTGCCTGGCATAAGTCGAAGCTATTAGTGTTCAAAGTTTGTGACCACAAATTGCATGCCGAGAGATCCGCTACGAGTTATGTCACTATCTTATATCAAACTATGAAATGGCATATCATCGTATAAGATTGGAGAGAGATCGTACTCTCGAAGTGACAGTAGATGATGTCAAGAATGTTATGGGTATCCCATTAGGTGGACCCGATGTTATTGTCCATCCGCGGCATGGATTAACATCTCGGGTATATTCGCTTAATTAGTTGGAAGAAAGTCTAATAGACTTCGAAGTCGGCAATGAATTCCAAAAGGTGTTCATTATTTTTGCATGCCTGGCCGATTTTGGCACCAAGCGGCAGGTTGGAGGGCATACATGACTTATGGGACCTTATGGGATAGGTAAGGTTAATGTGCAAAGAAATTGAGGCAAATTTGTGCTCGATACTTAGAAAATGGAATCGGAAATTCGGAGTGCGTAAGCGGATACATGCGGTTGTTTGCTTTTCTACGGGGTATCACTTTTTCAAAGTTGATGCTTGTTGTTATGGTGTGCTATAATGCGGGTTATAATGAGTGCCCAATTTGTACTCGATTTGCAGATTTTTGCCTATAAAAACATATGTGCCATCGGTGGATGTTCTATGCTTGATACTTACTTTTGTTACATGCGGAATGACCGATTAATCCAAAGCTGACGACTAACTAATGAAATTACAATGTTCAGTGGATATGGCAAAATCGATGTAAGACAGTTAAACGCAAATCAATATTTCATGGTAAACTTGTATTTTTAATATATCTTATATTAATTTTTTGTTAATGTTGACATACTACAATACGGCCGAGAAATCCAAATTGAAGTAAGTTCCACCTCCATTTTGATGAAGCAGTGCATAAACCCGATCATGCACCTCCATTTGCTACGACAAATGTTTTAGCGCAATAAATCGAAATTTAGTAGACATTATGATGACTCCACTATTGTAAGGATCTAATTGCATTAGATTAATTAATTTGTCATGACCTTATACTATAAGTATTCAAATTTGGGTTTTCTTTCTCTTAACTTGACAGGGCATTCAACGTCGTCTTCATTAATCAACACAACAAATTTTACAATTGGCGTCCTCAATGATTCGCGATTTCAACACGCATGAAGAGCGTTTAAACTATCTGAGGAAGGCTTGACAAAATGAACTTGATACCATCCATTCATTCTCCCTCTATTCAATCTCGACCAACTCATGCATATCATGACAATGAAGATTTTCTTCTTTTGAATTTGAAATTGCATCCTCGAGAGATCAACATTATGAGGCTCCAACAAATGACTTTGATGTTGAAGTTGTTGTGAGAAATGATGTCATCAATGCGGCAACATATTCCTCGTCGAGAAATGAACCTCAGTTGGATGATGAGGAATAGAGCTTCTGTGGAGCCAATGACACGCGTGGTCCTAACAGGCGAAGGTTGTCCATCTGTCTCTAAGCCTCGATCAAAGATAGAAAAAATGCGTCGAGAATGGATGCCAAAAGATGATGCGGAAATTCTTGGAGTGGTGGCAGCTAATAAAGAAGAGGATGGCACGAGGCTCGTAAAGAGGCCTACGACATGCAAATCACCTTTAGTCCAACAATGTGCTCAAGAGTACCCTAGGCTTTCCCCCGAGCAAATCACGTGGTGATTTCGCCTTAGATCCCAAGGGTGATGAAGGGTAATTTCGTTGAAATTGTGCTGCTTTTATGCAATTTTGTGTTTTGTACGCCATTTTTTTAACTATTTGATGTAACAGGGAGGTATTATGTCGAATGTATGGAATGTTTGTCACTCGGTATGAGATGGCATGCCTAGAAGGCAATCAATTGCCAATTTCAGGTATCAGATATTATCACGCATGTTTCGTATAAAGCAATTTAATTATTTTATCGTATATTTTATCAATCATCGTTAATGATTATATCCATATACGTAAGTATCGAATGTATTGGCCGCTTATCAATGCACAACAGGATCATCACCTGAATCACTATTTCGATCATTCATTCGCGTGGTTTACCAATACTACTTACAACAATATATGTTAATCTTTAGTTTTTTGCATGTTCTAATTGCTTACGCAATTGCGTTATAGGTGGTTCTTGATCAAATCCTCAGACAAGCAAAAAAGAATTGTCGTTAGGATCGCCTCCAAACACTTTCTCAATTCAACACCTCATGCCTATCGTCGTGCACTTGTGGAAAGGTATGATGTTGTGCTAATCTTTAGATGCTATATGTTTGTTGATCCATTATCAAACTAACGAATGATATATTCACTAATATAATTATTTACCGTATGTGGATACTATCGGCATGTACACATATTAACCTTCACGAAAGCCGTATCGAAGTTACTATCTTCGCTAAGCAATGACCTGCAGTAAGTACATAAAGGGCTCTTCCAAGATTGTCACATCTCTTAGACAATGCTCAAGGCTCATGTGTGTAATGTGATATGGACATAGGGAAATTGGAGCATGTCTACCCTGATGTTATGCGTGCTAAGAAATTATAACATTATTTCAACATATTTCAAGTTAACAGCATGTTTATACAACACTATTATCATTACTTGTTTTTTCTCACAAAATGAAAATATTAATTCATGTGTTTAGGGCATGACTGTGAAATTTATGTGACCAAATATATAACTTTGGAATTATTCAACACTACCAAAATCGATTGTCACAGAAATGCATTATACTAACTGCTATATATATATATACTTTGGGACATTATACACTAAATTACACTTGTAAGTATTTATGTTTTGTAGACGAAACCTGATTATTATAGGATAAAGTTGTTATGTACATTGGTGATGCAATTATGATAATGTTGAACGAGACACTCAGAAGTATGTAAGAATTAATCTCATATAGTTTATAGCCATTTTTTGTTCTCCCGGATAACACAAACATTTGGAAACTATATTAATTATATTATGTAGTTGAAAAATCGATATGAGGTCAAGTACCCAAAATCAACCAACAATGTAATTGGGTGTCACCCATGTTTTGTATATCTTAGACTCTCACCGTATGACTAAATTGGTTAGGTTATACCATTTAAAAGGTAGAACTTTTCTCTCGTTTGTCGCTTCTTTTTCCATTTATGTGCTTTTGGGTTGCAATAGAATGATGTTCAAGAAAAGGTACATTGTATTGAATGGTGGATATATGTTCCAACAATATGATGCTTTTTTCATTTAATGAGTTCATTTAGAAACAATACAATTGCAATCATTCATCGAGCTGAAATTAATTTCTTGTTATCTTTCAAGTTGTGATTCAATTAAATAAATGTAGGAGTCCAAATATAATTCATGCATTTCATGAAATATAAATGGGATTAAACTGAGTTTTTGATAAAGGGTTTATTGACAATTCATTAATGTTATTAGTGATATAGACAAAGTTCTAATAAAGATCGACATTTGTGCATACCATAAACGTAATTGAATCAAATTTTATGTTTACAAACGTAAATAAATGGAAATTGGGAAAATTTAATAAATTATATTTTGAAAAGTTGCAGAAGTTGTTTATGAGCATTTAAAGTATAAATTACAAATTAATTGAATCAAATTTTATGTTTAAGCAAACGTAAATAAATGAAATTTGGGGAAAATTAATAAATTATCTTTTGAAAAGTTGCAGAAGCTGTTAAATAAGTTAATATATTTGTGTGCATAAATTACAATGTAATTGAATCAAACTTTATGTTTACAAACGAAATAACAAATTTTGGGAAAATTAATAAATTATTCTTTGAAAAGTCAAGTAGGAAGTTGTTTAAATAAGTTGGGTATGATGTATATATATATATATATATATATATATATATATATATATATATATGTTATATATATATATATATATGATGTCTGGTCTATTCCATATAAATTAATGTTTATTCAAGAAACTTGAAATATATTAAAAGTAGTACCCGTGGCATTTGGGTCATACTATAAGGTTTATTCATTTTACCTAACATACTACGTATAACTCATACAACTTTTTCCCCTAGCTAAGGACCTCATGCTCACTCGAAGTATGAATACCCAAACATTTCACATACATACTTAATTTGGTTCTCCATCTAGGAGTCTAAATATAATTCATGCATTTCATGAAATATAAATGGGATTAAAACTGAGTTTTTGGATAGCAAAACGTGGTAAATAAGGGTTTAGGGACTTTCTATTAAGGTAGTACCTGATAATTGTAAGGTAGTACATGCATTACATTAAAGTAGTACTTGAAATATATTAAAGTAGTACTGCATTCGGGTCATACTAAAGGGTTTCGAGTTCATTTTTACCTAAACATTACCGGGCGCATAACCCGGTTACACCTTCCCCCCAGGTAAGGACCATGCTCACTGGCATGAAACCCAAAACATTTCACATACATACTTACTTTGCCATTCATCTAGAGTCCAAATATAATTCATGCATTTCATGAAATATACATGGGATAAAATTGAGTTTTTGACAAAAGAAACGTGGTAAATAGGGGGTTTAGGACTTTTTTTATTAAGGTAGTACCCACAATTGTAAGGTAGTACTCGCATTATGACAATAAGAAGATTAAATATATTAAAGAGCACCAGGCACTGGGTCATACAAAGGGTTTGAGTTCATTTTACCTAAACATTACTACGTATAACCTCGATTACAACTTTTTCTCAGCTAAGGACCTCATGCTCACTCTCAACATTAAACCCAAACATTTCACATACATACTTACTTTGGTTCTCTTATCTAGGAGTCCAAATATAATTCATGCATTTACATGAAATATACATGGAATTAAAATTGAGTTGACAAGAAACGTGGTAAATAAGGGTTTAGTGGACTTTCTATTAAGGTAGTACCTAATAATCAGAAGGTAGTACTGTGATTACATTGGGCAAGATTTCAAAATATATTGAAAGAAGACTGCGGCACTCGGGGTCATAGGGCAAAGGGTTTGAGTTTGTTTTTACCCCAAACATTACTGGGCGTATAACCTTGTTACAACTTTTTCCCCAGGTAAGGACCTCATGTCACCGGGCATGAAAAACCCAAACATTTCACATACATACTTACGAATTTAGGTTCTCCATTCAGAGTCCAAATATAATTCATGCATTTCATGAAATATACATGGAATTAAAATTGAGTTTTTGGACAGAAAACGGGTAAATAGGGGTTTAGGGACTTATTAAGGTAGTACCTAATAATTCAGAAGAAGACTAAGATTACATTGCGTAGTGACTAAATATATTAAAGTAGTACATGTGCACTGGTCATGTGGCAAAGGGTTTCCAATATTTTACCTAAACATTACTACAGACAACTTTGCCATAACTTTTTCCCCTAGGTAAGGACCTCATGCTCACTCGAAGTATGAATACCTGATGAGTCTAAAACTCATCTAATTTTAAGCACATTTTTCATGACTATTTTAAGGCTTAAAATCCATTTTTATTGAAAATATATATAATATTCCCCAAATTTGTGTTTTGAAGGTTTTAATGAAAAAGAAGCTAAAAAGCAAGAAAAAGCAAAATTTTGGTTCAAAAATAAAAGCAAGAAGTGAATATATCGCAGCCAGGCGGATTAAATCGCAAAGATGATTCAAGATGGGCAGCCAGATTGGCCAAGAAGGAAGCTCACAGAGGACTAGAATAAGTGTATTGTAAACACAATCTTTGTATCACAATACAAAATACCAAGTTAGCCTCTAATTCAGGTTTTTCTACAATATAAAACCAAGGGGCAACGATACAGATCAGATCGCGACGATAATGACAAATGATACAAAATACGTATAATTAAAACACTGCTACAAAAAGAGTATATTGCGATACAAATTACACCTACCTGTAATACAAGAGAAGGAAGTCGTTGCATCGCGACACGCCATCAGATCGTGGATACAAACCATTTGGGCCTGCACAAAAACCCATGAAATCCGCATGGAATTCCGGCCCAGTAATGATTGGAGATTATAAATACGCATCTAGGGATTTGAGTAAGGCAGCTGGGGGTTCACCTTTTTGGAGACTTTGCTCAATCTGGGTCAGAAGGAGATATATGAGCCTCACAGAGTAGCTTAGAGCAGATTTTGCCTTATTTTATTTTGCTTTTTTATTTTTTCTTTTATTAGAGTAGCCCCCATTTTTATTCCAGTAAGAGTAAATTCTAAAGTCCCAACAATTGTGGATAATTTCTAAGATAACTAGCCGCTGTCACGCTTTCAAAGAGAAAAGAGAAAAGAAAATCCATTCATTTAATTCATTTTATATAAATAAATAAAGTTTAAAACAATACCTTAAACATTTCATATACATACTTACTTTGGTTCTCCATCTAGAGTCCAAATATAAATTCATGCATTTCATGAAATATAAATGGGATTAAAAACCGAAGCTTGACAACAAAACGTGGTGTAAATAGGGTTTAGTGAATTTTCTATTGGGCGTAGTGACTGATAATTATAAAGGTGAAGCACCTATATTACATTGGCTTAGATTTAAATATATTAAAGAAGATCCGCTGGAATATATCTTTAAATATATAAATATATAAATAAAAGAAAAGTTTAATTTTTTGTTTTTTTTCAAAAGACAAATTTTATTTTGGAATATATATTTAAATATATAAATAAAAGAAAGTTTTTTTATTTAACAAGATTGCTTTTATTAATGTACATAAGAGGTAGAAGTAGATTATACGATAAAATTTTCCTTTGGCTCAAAGACAATTATTTTTCTATTAAATATAAATGACCAAATCCAATTACAACTTCAGATCTACTTTCCATTTATTTTTAAATAAATAACCTGAAACATACTTCTCCCCCAAAAATAAAGCAGAAGAATCCAAGGAGTCAAAGAGGACCCACCACTACTCCCGTTATGAAAATAAAGCAAATGATAAAGACACGTGGTGGGCCCCTAGTAGTATAAAATACTTCATTTGTAACATAAAGAGAATTGAATTATTTGTGACATGAGAGAGATAAAATTCGTGAGTTGGGTAACGCATATTGTTCTCAATAATTTTTTTTTAAGATAATCACTAAATTAATCTCTCTCATGTTTTGAAAACTACATACACTGTAATTTTAAAAATTAACCTAAAAACTTTATTCATCAATTATGATTTTAAAAAATAAACCTTAAAACATAGTCAATAAATATAGTTTTAAAAATTAACCTTAAAATCATAATTAATAAATGTAATTTTAAGATTAATTTTAAAATCGCAATTGATAAATATGATTTCAAGGTTCATGTTAAATACAATTTTTTTTATAATATCAAATCAAGAATATTTTTATAAATGATGAGTAATAAATCAAGAACATTAAAGTCACAACAAGGGTTCCACTCAAGAACCTAATATTATTTATGCACATGATAATCACGGCATCAGTGCCAACTTTCATGAATTACACTACAAACACATACAAAAAGATTGAAAGCAATGGTAGTTTTCAACAATATTCACTCATGAGCAAACATTGTCCCAATCATCGCATTTTCAAAATATGACGCCCATAATTGAAGAGAATATAATACTACGATACTCCTCAAGATACCAAAAAATTCACTAAATTTAGTAAATAAAAACTTGTATTATATATATATATATATAACATCACTAATTTAATTATGGTTAATTGGTAACAACTTTTCCAATTCAATAGCTCTTCCATTTTGAAAACTTAGGTTAAAATAATTAATTTTTTTTTATCTCATATCTCTTTTACCTCCTTTGCACTTGTTCAGTATATAAAGTTTATATATATACAATAGCTCCCTCTTCCATTTTGAAAACTTTGGTTAAATACTAATTTTTTTATCTTATATCTCTTTTACCTCCATTAACCTATTCAATATATAAAAACATATATATATATATATATATATATATATATATATATATATATATATTACACAGGGGATATTTCTGATATATATAGAGATTAACGGGAAAATGAATAATATTTTTGGTAAGATAAGTAATAAACAAAAGTAGCTAGTGCTTGCTTGGTTAGTTTTAGTGGTTGATAATGGCTAGTCCGATGGGTCAAATGCATTTCGACTTTTTTTTTGTACTGTGACAAGATAATTCAGAATAATGTAACTGTGTTCATTAATACTTCAAAAAGCTCATACTATACAGCTTGCCACAGTTCGTTGCTCATTTTTTATTTTAAATTAATTTTAATGATTACATAATATTTTCTAATTATTAAAATATTACTTTTCTAATATAAAAATATAAAATACTTGTTTATAGAAAAATAATAGTTATTAAATAATTGTTTTTATTAAAATAAAATAAAATAATATTAGTGTGAAAAATAATTTAAAATAAAATAAAAATATATGAATATAACTAAAATAAATTATTTTATATAATCTTCTAAGAACATAAGAATAGACTATAAGCATTTCAAAGAAACTTTATTTTACAAAATATAAAATTTATAAAATTGTTATTTATTATTATTGTCGAAATTTTAATGTCTGCCCCATTTAGGCCTTTTTGGCTCGCACTACATGTGATCGACGGGACTAGTAAAAACGGGTTCGAATAAAAATGAATTAACTGGAGCATGATATATTTTGACCAACGATTCATTTAGGCCGAACCGATCCTTTTCTCTCTCAGCTATAGCCGACCTATAACTAGTTTGTAGAGCTAGCTAGCTCACGGTTACAAATCATGAAAGAGAAGAGAAAAAGAGAGAAATTAAATTAGAAATGGGTAAGGAAGGAAGGAAGGGAAGTAGCTTATGGTTACGTAGGAATAGACTCCGTTTTACGTTAAGGCATTACGACACGTTCTTCCCTTATATACCAACCGCTCTTCGGGGACGTACAAACTTCCTCATCTCTACGTTTGATTGCCACCAAGAAGGTTACACGTATGACTCATGGGTGGTTGTTTGTTTGAGCTAAGAAAGTGTCGCCCAACCGCCTTTAAAGAGAAGAATTCGACAAGAAAAGCACCGTACCTGCGCTGCTATATCTTCAAATTCCTAATCGGCGAAAGATTCGACCCTGGCTTGTAAATGGAGATGATTGCCCTGAGATTAGGCCCGTACAGTTTCACTATAGGCTTGCAGATCGATTGGTTACTGAAAGCTACTGGATGAAGTTTATAGGGCATGGGCCGGAGGCCCGAGCCAAAGCCCATGGCAGACTCCACGTGTTTTGATACCTTAATTTTAACAAGACTTTATCAAGAATTAAGTCATCATCTATGAGAGAGGGGAGGTGATAAGATCAAGCAGAAGTCGAAACGACACGAGTCGGGTAGATATGCGTTGGAGACAAGTTAGTTTTTCAAAGTCGGCGAAAGCGTTGATTTGATTGTCGGAGCTACTAGACAAGTTAGTTATTTTTAATTTAAACTCCACTTTTGCTATCTCTTGTGGTTTCTTCAACTTCACAATGTTTCACGCATCTCGGGGAAAGCGTTGATTTGGCTTATTTTCGTATAAGTATATACAGAGATGTATTTTCGTAAATACAAAGATGCCAATTTTATGTCGACCATCATATATATATTATTATATAATATTTATTTAAATATTAAAATTAATCTTTATAGGATTAATAAGGGCCTATTGAAACAATTTGAAAGAAGGTATTAATGGAAAGTGACTTCTATTATCATCGGGAAACTTATCATCTCTATCTTATAAATAATTATATTTTCAAATATCTAATAATCTGGTGCCACAAATTTGTAACTTTTCAAAAGTCGCGTTTTTTTTTTTTTACAATTCAAAAGACACTGTTGATGTACGTGACCTAGTGTGCCACACAGTATGGGACCCTAGAAACAGGTGGTTAAGAAGCTATCCCGCCAACCATTTGGAATGTTCCATGTCTATACCGATTCCCAACTTATGAAGTAATATTATAAAAACCATTCTAAACTATTTAAAAATTGTAAACCAATATAAAAAATTGCTATTATCTTTGGAATATTTGGACACATATTAATCAAGTAGTGTTTAGAAAAATCTAATAAAACCCCTTTTTCATTATTGAAAAAACTACCTTAATATTTCAAAATTTTCAAAAACTTATGAGTATTACTTATACTAACAACGAAGGATATAATATTTTTTTATAAAATTGAAAAGTGGATCCGATGGATTTCTCTTATTAATGGAAGATTCAAACTAAATTTTGATGGTTAAAAAATTGATAGTATAAGTGCATCATATTGGATTATTAGTAACATTACAATGGCGAATGTGCATTTAGGAATACTAATACTAATGACAAAATATATAGTTTTGAGAAATGGTGTTCTAACTATAGCATATAATGGTTTCTCAAACTTTGAAATTAAAGGAGATTTCAAAGTAATCATGGATTATTAAAATAAAAAGTAATTAGCATAATTTAATTAATCTTTTAATGGAGGATATTTGAAAACTTTATCATAATTTAAATATTTTTAATTGTTATCATATTTATAGAGAAACGAATAGATCACAACAAATTGTTTAACATAGAAGATATTTGTAATCCTAATTCAAATATTTTATGGTCAATTTTGTTAGAGATATTAAAAAATATGAGTTTGAAAATGATTGTGGGTTATCTTAAGGTTTAAGTTTCTAAATCCGTAGTCTTTTCTCACAAAAAGAAAAAAAGAAAAAAAAAAGAGTTATAAAGTAATAAATCAAGTTGGTTGGTTTAGATTCTCATGTTGGCCTATAGTGTGTTTGATCCACCTCCAAAATTCGTGTTGGTCTAGAATGTTAGACTCTCACAAGTCGTCAAAGTTAGAGTGGTTTTTCGATTTGATTTGTTATTCTTAATTCTTCCAATCCAGCCACTAAGTAGAATTATTATCCTCACACTTTTAATGGATATCAGAAAAAACTCATACTGGTCTTCCATTAAAATATTATGGAAACAAACACGATTACATTACCCTTTATATTCAAACACTTCCATTTGCTTTCTTCATCTTTCCAAGTAAAGTAGGATCGACCGGTCTACCAGTTATGCCGGAGAGCCACAGGTAAAGTACCATTTCTGTATTCTGTCTCTCTTCTCTTTCATATGTAAATTGTAACCCTTGCAAACTTAACATGCACTACTAGTTACTACTACTTTTTGAGAACATCACTCCCACGAAGTTTGCTGCTTTTGAGAAATTTTGCTGATACAAAGTTCCATTAATTTTTCCTTAAGCTTCTACTTTTTCTTAAAGAATTTCTGGGTTGATGAAGAAGATCTGAGTTAGGAAAGGATCTATTTCTTTCAATACCACCTTCAAACTCGATGTCGATTTTTGAAAACATCAAATATATGTTACTCGGAAGAATTTCAGCTCCGTTTGTGAAGATTTAGTGAGAGAAAGTTCCACTTTTCCTTCTACGTTTTGGTGAAGAAGATCTGAGTAGGAAAGGATCTATTTCTTTCAATACCATCGCTTCTGTTATCATTTGCAACAGTCAAGGAAAACCCTAAAGTCTGATTTTGAAAACATCAAAGATATGCAACTCTTAAGTATTTCAGCTCCGTTTGTGAAGTTTTAGTGAGAGAAAGTTCCATTTTTCCTTCTACTTCTACGTTTTCTTAAAGTCTTTTTGGTGAAGATCCAAGTATGAAAGGATCTATTTCATCTCTTCTAATATCATTTGCAACCCTAACGTCGATTTTGTAAACATCAAATATATGTAACTCTGAAGAATTTCAGTTCCGTTTGTGAAGTTTTAGTGAGAGAAAGTTTCATTTTTCCTTCTACTTCTAGGTTTTCTTAAAGTGTTTTTGGTGAAAATCTGAGTATGAAAGGATCTTTTTCTTTCAATACCATCTCTTCTAATATCATTTGCAATAGTTAAGTAAAACCCTAACGTTGATTTTGTAAACATCAAATATATGTAACTCTGAAGAATTTCAGTTCCGTTTGTGAAGTTTTAGTGAGAGAAAGTTCCATTTTTCCTTCTAATTTCTACGTTTTCTAAAGTCTTTTTGGTTAAAATCTGTGTATGAAAGGATCTTTTTCTTTCAATACCATCTCTTCTAATATCATTTGCAATAGTCAAGTAAAACCCTAACGTTGATTTTGTAAACATCAAATATATGTAACTCTGAAGAATTTCATCTGTTTGTGAAGTTTTAGTGAGAAAGTTTCATTTTCCCTTCTACGATTTTTAAAAGTCTTTCTGGGTGGGGTTAGGGGGTAAAAATCTGGGTAGGAAAGGATTTAATTTTAGACTTTCAGTACCTTCTTTCTAACAATGTCATCTGGGAGATCTGGCAGGATAATTTCAATTGTTTGTAACCTTTTCCAATACATGTAAAACCTTAATTCAAATGTGTTCTAAATTTAGTGTTTTTTTTGTGTTTTTTATGTTTTTCAAAAAAAAAAAAGAAAAAAAGAACCAAACATATTCTTATGTTTTCCTTTTTTTTTCATAACAAAAAAACAGTTTTTAAAAACTCTAGACAAAAACAAGACCATTATCTTGTTCTATTTGATAAAAAGAGTCATCGAAAACCCAACCCTAACTTCCAATAATGGCCATCCTTAGGAAGAGAACATCAGTGGTGGGCCTTTTTCTGGCCGGTGATACTTTCAATTGTTTGTGACCTTTTCCATGTAAACCCTAATTCAAATGTTAGTCATATTCTCCGACAATTGCCAACCACTCTTGGAACATACTTTTATTCCTACAGTTGGATTTCTGACTGAGAGAGAGAGAAAAATAATTAGGGCGTAGGCACAGAACTGAGGGGACATGTTGATTTTTAAGGGGCATTCCTAACTCCTATGGCCTCTATCAATTAATTAGTATATTGGTAAGGTTTTACTTTAAATCCAAGGACCTGAGTTCAAACCATATGCTTTTTTTTTTCCTTTTTGCCCTAAATTTTATTTAATTAAACACATGAGACATATTTAGGATTAAAAATTTATAATATTTAAATTTTATTTATAATTTTATATATTTTTATTATTTTAATTTTTAAACTTTTTTAATCTTAATTAATTTATATATAATTTCCATATTGTAGTCGAATGTTATCATAAAATGAATGTTAGTAAATATATCCAGTTTAGGATAAAACTGCTCGCAACACATTTTTTATTGGACAAAGAATCATTAATTATCTTGTAAATATAACAACAGGAAGTTGTTGCTTTTAGCTGTAATATGTAGAGAATTTGTTATCATATACTTATTATATATTTTACATTTTCCTGTTAAAAAGTGCACAAAGAGTTGATCTAATCAAACTTTCGTAATAGATTTGAACAATTCATGTTATTATATTCTTTTTTGTTTTTGGGATATTATTATACAAGGTTTATTTTAATAAATTTAAGTGAATCTTATGTTTATTTTAATGTCTTAACAGTGCCTCACTGCTCCTATTTACTCGCATTATGGGTGCCGTTGTTAAGTTAGTAAAACATGGAGATTGAATAATTTAATCCACTCTGTGTGGATATTGCATTGAAAACTACAATCTTTGCAGTATTGGTGTATAGTAAGGTAGTCATAATTCATGAAAAGTTCATCAATGATATAGGGGATCATTACCTCATTATATCATACAATATTAGGTTCTTGAGTGGAATCCTTGCTGTGACTACAATGTCCTTGATCCTGATTGAACCTTTTGGTTGGCTACTACTTATCATCTGGACGATGTGGTTGGTAAAGGTGGTCCTCAATCTTAGCTGAGCCATTTCACAACTTTGACCAACCTATTCAATTTAGCAACAATACTGAAACCAATATTTTTACTCCTTTGAAGACCATGTTTGCTTGTTTTTCAGGTTAGTTTGTATATGTACTTAAACATGTCAGTGAGATGGTTGAAATCTCTGCAAACTTAATCAAATGGGCCTCGAATAACTCCATTTAATACAATCATATGTAATGTAGCCTCATCAGATTAAGGCTTCCGCTCTTATGGAGATTTGTTCTCGCGCTGACACACAGTGCCAGCTGTTTTCCATACAGACAAGGGCACAGACAACTCATGATCTGACAAAAAATAAATAAAATAATGGTTTGTATATGTGTACGTATTTGTGTTTGAAGTAATAAATTGAAGAGCATTTTATGTTTATATGATTGTCTTTATAGTTTCAAGCCAAGATGACAAGATGACATGTGAGCTTCCCAATCCTTATGCCATTGACAAATATGACATGAGAAGACAAATGGAACAGACAAACACGTAAGAAACTAACCTTCCTAGAGTATCCCCTTTACTAATAATAGCATCATCTAAATCTTCGTAGAAATTAAGTGAATTAAGATAAAAAAATAAAATACATTGAAGTCAAAGTAAAGATTCTATTCAAACACGTAATGCTAATAAATAAGATAACTATATATCGAATCCAAACATTTCTTTTAAAAAAAAGAAAATGCCAAACTTTTCATGAATTAGGACAATAATATAACAAATGTATACTGCAAAAATCGTAATGCCTATAACAAATATCGCTGAGACTACAGTTCCTTATTGTAATATTATCTAGTGCAAAGAGAGGGAATATTATCTAACTATCATACTTACAAAGGCCACAGCATCCATAAATGAAAGTAGAAATTTAAAAAGAAAAAAATGGTGTGGCACCTCGTCAAGACACAAAGTAAACAAAAAATTCACTAAAATTATTATAAAAAAACATTTGAATTTATTAGAAAAAGACACTTAAATTTATTACAATATAATAATATGTAAAATAAAAAAGAATTGTGCAATCATCCCCAAATTTAAATGACATGAATTTGTCCGAATCATTTATTAAAGTTTGATTAGCCAATATCATGCAGTCTCATTTCAATATCCATTGTTAGAAATAATTATGTTGGAGAGAATATATTACAAAAGAAGCAATTAAATTAAATATAATAATAAAATTTCTGATGACAACGTCTAAGCCCATGCTTCATCCACAAAGACTTAAACTGGCTAGAAATTTCCAATTCTAAGCCCCATTTACACTGATGAATGTGCCTTCCGATGTTAAAAAACCCACCAAAATAACGTTAGAAATGTGATTATAAACATCAAAATTTTATTTTATTTTCTTGAATAGAAACATCAAAATTTTAGTTTTATAAATAAAATTAAATCTTTCTATTATCATTAAAACAGAATTAAAATAAATATATTTTTGATGAAATTTTTTTGGAAGAAAACATTTTATGCATCTTTTATTTCAATAAAAAAGAATATGTATCTTTAAGAGACACCCATACGCTATGTTTTATCTCTTAAATTGGTGGGAAAATGTAAGGAAAAAAAAATATAAAAGAACAAATGAAAAAAATAAAAAAATAGAGTTAAATCCAATATATAAATTTTTATTTAATAGTTCAAACTCATTTTACTTATTTTAATGATCAGTATAAATTTCAAATAATTTTAAAATATGCAAGTTTCTAAGTAATTTATTTGCACTTAATTTTCGTTTGAAAATTTTCATTAAACATCTGAATATATATAAGAAAATCATTTTTTTTAACATTTTTTTCTATCCTTAGTACTTTTAGGATCAAATACATCCTTAGTACAAATTTAGTTTTTATATGAAAATTATGAAAAATGTTTTTTTTAATATCTCCACCACTTTGTATCAAGATTCCAAAAGAAGCCATCAAGTGTAAAGGTTGTTGTGCTTGCCATCTTTTGGCACATTCGTATACATGCAGACAAGAAAAGAAAACATTTTCACGTGACAACGTCTATGCCCATGCTTCATCCACAAAGACTTCAACCGGTTAGAAAATTTTTAATTCTTTTTTTTTTTTTTTAAATTTTTTTGAAAAAAGAAAAAAATTCTAAGACCCCGTTTACACTGATGAATGTGTCATGTTCAATTCAAAACGTTAGAAATGTGATTATAAACATCAAAACTTTAGTTTTATAAATAAAATTGAATCTTTCTATAATCACTAAAACAATTTTTTTTTATTTTTTTTGATGAAAATTTTTAGAAGAAACATTTGCAGAAACATAGGTGCTTAGTTAATATGGAATTTCTTAGAGCTTCCTCTTTTGCTTCATCTCATTTGTCAGGACTCCCAACCAGACAATCCCTTGTATCATCTTCCCTTTAAAAATCCATTACCCATTTCTTCTTTTCCATCAATTTGTGGAAACTTCTCAAAATCAAAGCCTTGCAAGGCAAGGCCAGATCTTACGCTAGACCAATATCTGACAATGGAGAAGAGAAGTTTGACTGGCTTTCACAGTGATGGGCCTTGATATTGTTGTTTGGTAGGATAGAAAAGAAAGTGAACGGAAAGTGTTTGATGGTGCCTATCATCATAGATCGGTTTCATTGTCTGAAGTGTGTCTACCATGCAATAGTTATAATTATGACATACATCCAGAACCAGATCTAAGGAGCTTGAATGTGTTTGATGAATTGCATTTTCTTTTCTTTTTCTTTTCTTTTATTTGTAAAACATTAGTGGGATATAGTTCTTGACAAGTTCTGCAGGTTCACACGTCCAAGAAAGCATCTGCATCTGTTTATCTAAGTGCTATGAAGAAAAATCCTCCTTATATCCCCGAATTGGATGACCCTCATTTACCACGTCAATGCCGTAAAAAAAAAATTAAATATTTATATTTTCTAACGAAGGGTAAATTTAGTAATTTATTTTGGCATCATAATATAATAGAAAATAATAATAATAAAACCCCTTATTTTAATTGTAATCTGCTTCACTACGTATTCTCCACACCTTGTGGTCAAGAAGGTCATCAGCCAAATATTTTCTTCCCGAATCCCTTTCATCAAACGATATCGAAGCTAAGAATCAATTATATGGGCTTCGCTCTTCGAACAATTTCAGCTTCTTCGCGCTCAGAATATTTCGAAAAACATGTAACGTCACCTGTATGTGTTTATCTGAAGGAACGTCCATTTCTAGAAAATTTATTTCTTATTATAGATTTAAGAATATTTGTTAGGGTTTGATTAGATCTAGATGATTTTTCTTTAAAAAATAGAAAGAAAGAAAGAATAGTAACCCCGTGACTTGAAATTGAAAATAAAAAAAAAAAACAACAAAAGAAAGGGAAATTAGGACCACTACCTTAATAAGAATAAAATATATATAAAAAAAGTGAAGGGAGAGTAGGGACCAATATACTTAGAGAGATAATGAAAAAGGAAAAAAAAACACCCAAATCCTAGTTTGTCTTTTTGTGATAGGCTAATGTAGTAGAAAAAAAGAAGAATATTTACAGGTCTAAAAATCTACATAAATAGGTCTTGAAAATCTAAAGTGTATGTATAGAAACTCTGTGTATTAGCAGAAAATTTGGATAAATAAAGAAATAATTTTAGATATTTAAAAAGAAAAGAAAGTAAAATAATTATTTGAGATATAAGTTCTTAGAAAATAATTAATAAATAAAATAATCTTAAGAAAAAAATGGCTTGTTAGTTAATAAATTATTTAATTATTTGTTTTAGGTGAATATGTGGTTAATTGATTTTCGGGGTTAGCATTCAGGATCTTGAATTTTCTTTGAGGTAAGGGAAAATTAATGCAAATTTTTTAAATGTATTTTTATACGTACGATTTGAAAATGTTGGTTCCGTTTTTTCTTTAAATATAGATCAAATATGTTTTGCATGAAAAGTCCAAGGCTTGACTTATGTTTTATCGCGATATAAATTACGAAGATATATGTTTTGTGAATGAAATTATTGGAACTATGTTTTTTACTCTGGTAGTCCGGCCATGTCAACAGGATTAATGCTTGACACTATTCGGCCATTATCAATGCATTAATAGTTCGACATTTACATCTTCACTTTAATATAATCGATTCGAACACCCCAACTCAGTAGTGGTCAGAGGTTAAGGCACAGAGAGCGTTTGGTTCCTCATCCACCTTAAAAGGAAAATTCGGCGCTACCAATCTACCTGGAAAGCTGACATAACCGGTCACCATTTGATATTTGTGACCGTAGTAAAGTTTTAATTGACTATTTGAATGAATTTGATATGAAAGCGTTTGGATCCAAAAATGAAAGGATTTTGTTTAAATATTTGAATGCATTGACAAAAAATTTTGAAATGACTGATGATAATATATATCTTATTTTTCCAAAGGATTTGAAAATATTAATCCTATAATTGTATTAACTTACCTTTATCGAGCTTCAAGCTCACCTCGTTGTCGAATTATATTTTAAGAGACCTTAGTTTTGGCAAGAAGTACTAATAAAAGTTATGAATCGTATTTTATGATTTGACTTTGAGTTAGCTTTGGACTTGTTTAATGAATGAATTTAATTTAATTTAAACTATTTAGTTTATGTGTTTATTTTGGAAGAACATGGATTTTAGTTTGGACTCTTATATTTATTCATACTTGGATGTTAATTTGGAAAATTTTTGTTAGTATGGATTTGAGATTTGGAGATAGTAGAATGTTGCACTTTTACTCTGAACAGGTTTTCGATAAGTAGAATCAATTCAGTCACAATATAAGAATGAAGTTTTGTGTTGTTTTGTGCTTCGGGTCTTTAGACTTAAGGTGCGAATGAGGGTCGTTCAGACCAGTTTTGGGCTTGACATAAATGGGAGTCAAATGGGACCCCCGACTCGAACCCAATGGGAGGTCCGTTCCATTCGTCTCGTAGGGGTGTTTGTTGCTTGGCCCTCAACGGCCAGGCCTCAGGAGGAGTAAGAAGGCCACACACATCCCACACGATGTATATAAACCCCGCACTCATATAAATATGGGCTCTTCTCAACCTAGTAGACTCGTTTTAAAGCTGTGAGGGCCCCTTTGGCCATAGTAGACAATATCTACATGGTTGGGTCAGGTCGTTACAAATAGTATTCAAGCACTAGGTTATGATCTTGATGGGAATTTGTTTAGTTTACATATGGGAATAAATGAGTGACACATTAGTTAAGTTTCAAGTTTGTGTAGCTAGATTATGTTATTGTTTTCAATTCTGATTTGCTTATTTGGATTCCTAGTGACTAACTTATTTATACCTTTTTTTTTTGTATAGGACACAATGCCACCAAGAAGGGATTTATCTTCCTAAACTAGTCAGGCTAATGACGATATACCTCCTCAATTTGAGAACGTGGGCCTTATGAGTGCAGAAGGGCTTTATAGATATTTAGGGATTATTACTCGGTTGGTTGAGCGTCAGCCTCGAAATGCTGAGATTACCGGGCAAGTGGAAATCGCTACTAATGTGGGTAGTCTTCTTCTGATGATTTTAAGAGGTCGGACCTCCGATTTTTCTCGGTACATGAGCCCAATCGGTATGAGGGTCAGACAATAAACATGAGATTTTTTTGATGTCATTGATTACCTGATGAGTAGAAGCTCCTTTTGCAACATTCATGTTAGATAAGGACGCCGACTACTGCGGCATATGACCATTAGACTATCGAGGCTCAAGAGCCCATTACTTGGAGAAGATTCAATGATGCTTGGCCAGGAAGTATTTCCCCTAATAGTGTGAGGCGACAAAAAAGATGAGAGAGTTCATTCGTCTCAGAAGAGGAATATGACTGTATCGAGTATGGAGCCAAATTACTGAGTTATCTAGTTTTGCCCCACATTTGATCGCTTATGTGGTGCGGATAAGGCAATGAAGTTTCAAGATGGGTCAAGCACTACTTGAAGAATAAGATATCCATTATGAAGTTCGAGTGTATTAAGAGGTGGTATATATCTCTTATCAGAGAGAGGATTTCAAGAGCTTTATCAAGATAGAGCAAAGAAAAAGAAGAATACGAGGATAGTTTCATGGTAATCGCATAAAAAGTCCGGCTCCAAATAGAAATCGTATAAAGGGAAGGCAAAACTTTAGAACTTAGATATTGTTTGTCCTACTTGCTGTAAGAGGCATGGGAACATGCCATGTTATAGAGAGACAGGAGCTTGCTATGGCTGTGGGAAGCAAGGGCTTATGATTCGGGATTGTTTAGAAAATAAGAAGCTTAGGCCCTGTTTAGTTCACAAAAATTTTCAACTCTATCCAAAATTCAGAATATGAAAATTTTCAATGTATTCTAATCTTTAGTTTTCATTTTTAGAAAATACGTTTCGTACTTGAATTTGATTGAAAATAAAGAATAAGAAAATCCGTTTGTAAAAACCATTTTCTTGAAAATGAAGTTATAAAATGTTGAAAATAAAATCTCATTACGAATTGAACAAGGAAAACAAAGAAATGCGCTTTTCTCGATTCATATAAAATGTTGAAAATAGTGAATTCATTTTCTTTGTTTTTGTCTGATTCTCGTAACTAAACGTGTTTTCCTTGTTTTTGAAAAGTTTGAATAGAGAAAATAGAAAATTTTCTACCTACTAAACATGGCCTTATAGTTGGGGGATCTAAAGATGATAATGTGGGGATATACGTAAGCCTGTGAGCGCAAGGAAGAGTGTTTTCAGACTCATGGTGATCCCTGTGCTACTTCCGCTTCATGTGGTGACAAGCACTTTAGAATTCACATTTTATTTGCTAGAGTTTTGATTGATCCCGTTCGACACTCTTTTTGTTTCAAAGATATTTTGTCGGTTTATCGATATGCATGTCACTACTATGTATTTTGATTTGATTGTTGCTACTCATATGGGAGATTTTGTTGTGGCTAGTAAAATGTAGAAAAGTTGTCCTGTAATGATTGGTTATTAGGAGATGTTAGATGACTTGGTTCTTCTGGATCTCTAAGACCTTGATGTGATTTTGGGAATGGATTGGTTAGCTTCTTATCATGCTTTTGTTGACTGTTTTGGGAAACATGTGACCTTTAGTATTCCAAGTTAGCTTGATTTTAACTTTGAGGAGAACCATGTGGATAAGCCATTGTATGTTATTTCGGCTAGACGAGCTAATTCCTTACTCAAGAAGGGTTGTCAAGGCTTTTTAGCCTATGTGGTATGTAATGAGAATGAGGTAAGATTGGAAGATATACCCATTGTCGGGGAATTTTTGGATGTCTTTCTAAATGATTTACCAAGATTAACACCAGATATGGAGGTGGAGTCCAGATATGGAGGTGAGCTCAACTAATGACTAAAAGTAGAACAACTCCCATCTCTAAAGTGCCATATAGGATGGCACCCAAAGAACTTCAGGAGTTGAAGGTTCAGCTTCAAGAATTTTTAGATAAGGGTTTTATCAAACCTAGTGTTTCACCTTAGGGGAGCACCATTGTTATTTGTGAAGAAGAAGGATGGGTCTATGAAGTTGTGTATTGACTATAGAGAGTTGAATAAGGTGACAGTAAGGAACCATTATCCCCTCCTTAGAATCGATGATTTGCATGACTGTCACTTCGGTGCATGTGTGTTCTCTAAGATCGACTTTGCTCCGGTATCATCAATCGAGGTAGAGCGAGGGATGTACCGAAGATTTCCTTTCGGACTAGATATGAGCATTATGAGTTCTTGATTATTCCCTTTGGTTTGACTAATGCACCTGCCGCTTTTATGGACTTAATGAATAGTGTATTCAAACAGTATTTGAATTAGTTTGTAGCAGTTTTTATAGATGATATTTGGTGTACTGAAGGAGTAGAAAGAAGCATGGATGTTTGAGGTCAGGTTGCAACCCAAGTGTAACACCAGATGTAAGTTGAGTAAGCTGGAATTTGGCTAGATAGAGTCTATTTTCGACATGTGGTGACTAAGGATGGCAGGTCTTAGCTTGACCCTAGGAAAGTAGATGTCAGAGCAACTGAGAAGATCACTATGTGACTGAGATTAGGAGCTTCTTGGGAATTGCTGGCTATTATAGACGTTTTATTGAGAGTTTCTCTAAGATTAATCTACCTTTGTCTAGGTTGGATTTATAAAGAGTTAAATTCTGATGGTTTACGAGTGTGAACAAAGCTTTAAAGAGTTGAAGGACAGATTGGTGATAGCTCCTATTTTGACCATTCCTTAAGGTTTAGGCCGATTTGTGGTGTATAGTGATGCATCCCATTAGGGTTTCAGTTGTGTCCTTATGTGGGATGGTTAGGTTGTGGCTTATGCTTCTAGATAGTTGAAGCCTTGTGAACGAAATTATCCCACTCATGATTCGGGATAATGAGGTACTTACCCTTAAGATTTGGAGACCCTTCCTATTTGGTGAAAATTGCTAGATATACATAGATCATAAAAAGTTTAAAGTAATTTTTTTTTCTCAAAATGAATTGAACATGAGGTAGAGACCGTGGTTAGAGTTACCGGCGACTATGATCAGGATATTCAATACCATCTAGTAGCGCAAACGAAGAATCGACGCTTCGAGTAGGAAGTCAATTGGTTTTTTAGCAGCAATTAAAGGTTGTCAGAGACAGTTACTAGATGACTTGATGAGTCTACGAGTCCACATTAGTGTACATGACCCAGGAGCACTTGTGGCTAATTTTAGAGTACAATTGGAATTGGTTGGGAGAATTATGAGTTTACAAAAAGATGACTTGCAATTGGTGCAAGGATAAGGTTTAGAAAGGTGGCAAGTCCGACTTTATTTTATCCGATGATGGGATTTTGAGGTTTGGGACTCGTATTTGTGTCCCAAGTTATGAGGACTTAAGGAGGGAGCTTTTGGAAGAAGCTCATTGTTTTAGGCTTGTCATCCATCCAAGAGGGACCAAGATGTATAAGGACTTAAAACAAAACTATTGGTTGTAAAACCCGTGAAAATTTTAAATTTAAATTTTTCAAAAAAAAAAAAAAAGGGGGCAAAACGGTAATTTATTGAAATAGTTCGAAAAAAAGTTGGGATTTTTCTAGATCTTGGATGACGAAACGGATTACACCATTGGAATCGTCTCGCGAAATCTAGCTACCCATTTGAATTTCGTTGGATTTTGAGATAGTCGGGATTTCACGTATTTCGAGGCAACAAGTAGCCGCGACACATGGCGAAATATGTGGGATGACACATGGCGGCCATGTGAGGACACATGGCAAGCCATGTGTCACACGATGGCAAGGCTCATGTGGCTGTTTGACACATGGCATGCCATGTGTCAACATGCATGGCACTTTTGAGAGCTATAAATATGGGAGTTCCAATTCAGTTTGTGGGAGCAGCAAAATCCAATTCTTGGGAGCAGCAAGAAGAAGGAGGAGGAAGGGAAAAGAGAAAGGGAGGAAAGGAAAGAGAAAGGGAGGAAAGGAAAGGAGAAAGGGAGGAAAAGAAAAGAAAAGGAAAGAAGAAAAGAGAAAAGGAAAAAAAGGAGGAAGAGAGGAAAAAGAAAGAGGAAAAGGAAGGAGGTCGTGATAGTGAATGTAATCTGCACAAAGAAGAACTTGAACTGTGCTATAAGAGTGTGGTGGTTTCCTCCTACTCGTTATTTACGCCTAGGCAAGTAAACTGCTCAAGTGGGCTTTGGCCCGGCTTTCCCCGGTGAATTTGTATGTTGTGTGGTTTGTTTGTGATTGTGTGATGGTCAAAGACCGATTTTATGAGGTTTCAGGACTGTCTAAAACCAAACATTGTGTTCTCGACAGCAAATCCTCGAGCGTATCGAGAAACGGTGCCTAAATTTCGCACACTCGTGAATTGGCCGCATCAATCTCGCCATTACCATAACTCTTCCCCGTCCGAATTCGACATTTGCATCGCTTCTTGGACTTTACGGAAATCTCATTGAGTCTAGAATTTAATAGAATGAATTTCTCAGCCAAAACATGGGCTGAACATTTGGTTGGGTCACGGACAGTTGAGGAATGGTCCGTTTTGGGTTCCGAAACTCCTGTTTTTTTGGAATCGGTTTGTATCTTAAATGCTTCTGGCCGTATGGCCCGAAAGTGTGGAATTGTGTGTTGGACGTTGGTGTGCTATTTACTGGGTAACCTGGACTTTCGGATCGAGTCCGTAGATATTTCCGAGGCCAAGCATGGTCTGATTTATGGTCAGACGACTAATGCGTGTTATTGCCATAAGCAAATTGAATAAATATGTCAATATGTGATATATGTGTGATAAAGATGGAAATAATTATATGCATCAACATGGACCGGCATATTATACCCCCACTGAATATGAATTACAATTATGGCATTACCCGCCTAAGTAATGGTTGGAATTATGTTAATACATGCTTGAATGATGTGTCGACATGAATGAACCGAATGATAGAAAAGATGTAGTGCATGTCATGATGTGTGTCAATGGAATGTGTGGAATATTAACATGATTGCATATGTCGATGTTAACCTAATTATATGAAATGTCGTGCATTGTGACATGAGTGTTCATAGCACACACATAGTGTGGTCTGTAAAATGTCCATGTAGAGGTCTTCTACATATCACCATGGGCTCGAGTGAAGTGGCACAAATTGAATTGTATCAGGTAAGCAGAACACCGCATTACATGGGTGTGTGTACATGGTATCGATTTGGCACTCTGGCTTCGTGCCGAATCATGGGCTTGGGAATGGACTAAGTCCAATTGAGTTCCAGAAGATAAATGAAATGGAAAACGAATAGTGTCTGGCATAGCAGGATAGACACCTCCCTCAGGTGAAAAGCCTGAAAACCTAGTTAGACAACGTATCCATCGGTGAAAGCCCGAAAAATGTCAGAGGGTGTAAGAGACCCGTGATGAGACCCCGGAAAGTTCTGTTGCCCAAAAAGACACGAAACGATTAAATAAATATCGCTAAGCGCGATGGGAGCTCTGGACTCCACTTGATATCGATTTCCATCGGTCACTCAGATTGGTGGTGGGCCTGAGGTTGACTCCTACATGGGCATGTAGAGTGTTGTCTCATACATGCATGTAGTTTTTTTCCATGATAGGACAAATATGTACGATCGGATCGGGTGTTGGTTTGATCAGGAATGATTATTCGCATGTGCACTTAGGGAAGGAGCAAATTTTATAGATTTATCTCTATCACACAAATTTCTCACCTTCGTGGGACCCCCTTCCGTATAGACAAAAAGTGTGCGCATCGACGCTCCCAGAGGCTGGGATTACGGTCGCCGACCGCTGCCTTGATTCATGTTTTGTGTATATATTAGAACGAACTAGTTTTAATATATGTTTTGTATTAAGAGTTTCTATGTAATAACCTGATCTATAGAAACGTATTTGGCCAGGAACCATATGTATCTAGTATTTGATGATGGACCCTATCAGTCCTTTTACTTATGTAATGGGTCTCATGATACGGCATACACAGCTTCGCAGGTCGACAAAGTGGTCAACCTGGACCCCGGCTCTCGGGCGCCACAACCAGATCGTGAGCATGTGCACATGAGTACCTGTGGCCTCGGTGGACTCCGGGCTTAGCCACACATGCAGCATCATAGCTTGGTATAGCTGGTGCCGTAGCTTCAAGAATTACCTAGCTTTGATATCCAAATCATAGTTTGTTATCAAGGTCTAGGTAGGAGGTTACCTAGAGTCCATGGGCAGATTGCATCACGCACGCATTGCGGTGTTTTCTCAGGTATGCTTTGATTGTATGCGCGTGATTGTGTGTTACAAATTACGGAATTATATACGCAGGTGAGTATATAGGAAATGCGAACACTAGGCTGAGAAACCTAACCTTAGGAGTTCTGAAATGAACTGGATGAACTAGGATATTAGGTATATTATCAAGTTAAGTATGTGCACCAATAGTAGGACACCTAAAATGATTCTAAACTTGCTGTCTGACTTGTGTAGATGGGTGCAGAGGACGAGGCGGAGGTCGTCCACGGGGCGATGGTCGACCGCCACCTGTTTTTGATCAGCAGGCCTTCATAGAGGCCATGGGTGCTGCGATAGCCACTACCGCACAGGCTAATGCAGCTAGAGGTCAGGGAGGTGCCAGTAACCTCCAGAGGTTCAAGGCACATCATCCTCCGACGTTTACAGGAGGAGGGGACCCTATGGTAGCCGACCATTGGTTCCGTCAGATTGAGAGGATTCTCCGGGCAATGGAGATCACCTCGATATTACCGGACACGCCGGCTTCATTCCACCAGGCGAGTCCCAAGATTCGCGGGAGTGAGTCACGACTTCCAAGGACTCGGAGACTAAGTGACATGGGATGATTTTCGCACTATTCACGGGGAAGTAATTCTGGTCGCTAGATACGGTAAGGTTCCAGCCTCGGTACCTCGAGACAGGGACGAAGGATCTGTACGAGCACGTGAGCCGCATTCACGTAGTCGCGCTGTTTCGAGGTTGATTACGTGCTCCACCCTGACGCCGACAAGGTCGTGAGTCTGCTGGACGGGCTGTGTTGTCCATCCGGGCAAGATTATAGACATAACCTACAAGATATGGACTCGATGGTCGTGGCGACAACCTTGGATCATTGAGCGAGAGGTAGATGACGCCCGTGAAGATCCCGGATGCGTGCTAAAGGATATGTGCCAGGGGGAGCCGCTTCTTCATCGTGCCCGAAAAAGCGTAGGACTCTCTGCTCCAAGAGGGTTTCAAGGGCGGGGTCGCGACCAACAGGGCCAAAGCCAGGTCCGAGTTACTAGTCAGGCTGGGCAGATGACATGTTTCCACTGCCATTAGCCGGGACACATGAGGCTGAATCGTTTTTTGTGATACAAGGGTTTCGTGGATCGGGGGGACACCACACAACCCCGAACATCGCGCGATACGAGCGCACTCCGCATAGCCCGCCCAAAGACGGCCAAGGAACAGTATCGCCGTGGTGCGACATCTATACCCGCAGCTTCCTTACGACAGCCAAAGGGGCCGTGAGCGTACGGGTCGAGGTCAGGGCAGTTGTATTGGGGCCGGACTGCGGACTCAGTGGGCGTGCCCATGCCGTTAATTCGCAGACCGAGGCGCAGATCGCCGCTGATCTCGTGGCACGCTTCTACTCTTTCGCTCTCAGGGGCGGGTGTTATTTGACTTAGGTGAATTACATTCCTTTATTACGCATCTTCAGGTGAGAGTATCAGCTTTAGGTCGCGACTTTAGAATGCAGGCCAGCCGTATGTGAGTTCTCCCTTATGGACTAAAGCGAGAATTGATCGGATATGTCGGGGATGTGAGTTAGAGATCTCCGGGATTCTACTCATGGTGGACCTTCGGGTCATGGACATGTAAGAGTTCGAGGTCATCCTCGGGATGGACTGGTTGATGGCACATCGGGTTGTCATAGATTGTGACCGTATGAGAGTTACTGCCTACACACTATATGGTACTTGTGTTGTGTTTCAGGGGAATAAGCACGATGCTTCACCCCATTCCGTGTACGATTCACGATGGCACGGGCAGTTGACGGGTTGGCTAGCTAGCCTTACCTTGGAGGACTAGGTGAGACAGAATATGAGTCTACCTCGTGGTTTGCGAGTACGAGGATGTTTTTTCCTGGACGAAGCACGGATTACCTCCATCGATGTAGACTTCACATTGAGTTGCATCCCGTGGCCGCTCATTTCTATGACTCGTAGGATGGCGCTTCTGCTGAGCTGCGGAGCTCAAGGTTCCGGGATACGTGGAGTTATCGGGCAGTGGGAGCTCATTGGGGACCGAGCACTTCACCATGAGGTGCTTCGGTTCTATTTGAGAAGAAGAAGGATAAGATCCTTCGACTATGCATCGACACATGCATGGCCGAACATGGTTACACCAAGAATCTGTGATCCATTACCGAGATTGATGACTTGTTTGATCACCGAGGGGGCGTGAGTTCATCTAAGATAGATCTTCGTGACCGTCGTCATCAGCTTGAGAGTTGTGGAGGCATATCCTTAAGACAAGAGTTCCAGACGCAAGATAGGCATTTTGAGTTTACGGTGATGCCCTTTGGATTGATGAATGCACCGACATCATTCATGGACCTTATGAATGTGGTGACCACCCTATTTAGATCGCTTGTGGTCTTTGTTGATGACATCCTGATCTACTCCCAAATGAGGAAACATGAGGATCACCTGAGAATAGTACTACGCCTGAGGGATCATCACCTGTATGCCAAGTTCGCAAGTGCGAGTTTCGATTATTGAGGCGGGTTTCTTAGACACGGTGCTCGCCTTCAGCGTGCCGACCCTAGGAAGGTCGGGAGGCCGTGATGAGTCGAGAGACCGGTCAATCTTCGAGGATACGAGTTTCGGGATTGGCTGGTATTGCGTGAGGTTTATAGAGGATTTCTCCCGGCTAGTAGTGCCTATGACGAGATCAATCTCGAAGGAAGTTAAGTTTGTGTGGGATGACTCATGAGCGAGCTGCCCAGAATTGAAGAGGAGGCCATTTTAGCTCCTATTCTAATAGTCCCGGAAAAGGGACAGAGGTACATAGTGTACTGTGATGCTTCGAAGGATGGACTAGGATGTGTTCTGATGCAGTCCGGGAAAGTTATGGCTTATGGTTCTCAACAGTTGAAGAATTTGCTTAATTACCCCACGCATGACATGGAGTCAAAATGTGAACCTCACCTTGAAGATTTGGCACCACTACTTATATGATGAGCGGGGGCCGAGATGTTTTGCACTTCACAAAAGTCCGAAAATACATCTTCGTCGCCACGAGACCTCAACATGAGGCAAATAGTGATGGAGTTTTTGAAGATTACGACTTCACTTCAGACATCATCCCTATAAATGCTGCCATTACGACCACTAACACTATGAAATACGCTAGCATAGCTTCCTGGGAGTGGCGATGCTCGAGACAAGCAAGGGGCCTCAAAGATTGTGAAAATGATGAGCGTGCTCAAGGTACCTGGGAAGTCCGATTTGTTACGCCATCTCTAATGAAAGGTGAGTGGGATAGAGTCCTGTAAAGTGATGGAAATAAAATCAAACGCACTAGGGTTTTAAAAAGTTTTCGTAAAAATCTTATTTCGGTGAACCCATGCAAACACATATTAATATCAAAAGGTGAAGATCAGATCTATACATGTTATTATAGGAGATTTATAAGGTAGGATTGAAACAACTCCCTGCACCAAGGTCTTCAATTCCGCCCTCCTTCCTTGAGGTGTGTGGGCACCAACGATTCAGATATAGAACAATACACTCTAGTTTTTCTACCCTTGCGTACTCAACACATGAGGCAAGGATCTCTATGTAAGAGACTCTAGAGACTAGGGCTTAGAAAACCTTTCTTTTTTTTTTTCATTTTTTAATTGGGGCTAGGGTTTCTTATTTATAATCAACCCTAATTGCATAAATATCCAACCAATTTGGATATTTGCAAATTTTCCCCATACGGTCTTGATTAATATGAAACAGTCATACTGATTACTCATAATCCGTGAATCGGTCCAAAGAGCTACCTACGCTCCTACTTATTACTTTTAATCTATAACTGTCCAATATTAATTTGTAACAGTCCTAATTATTACTCTTAGTCTGAATCGTCCTAATCACGTTAGAACACAACAATTGTAACAGTTCTAATTAATATGTAACTGTCTAGAAAATTATTTTCCAAGCTTTGATCATAGAGTGTAATTTATTCTAATCATGAATTGTTCATTTAGTAATATAGGATGGGAATTGGGACCCATGGACTTGTAATTTCAAGCTCCAATAAATTCAATAATTAATTAAACCTTTTAATCAATACCTTAATTTATTAATTTTAGAGTTATTCCACTAAAAACTGAAATTGAACTCTGTTCTACAAGACGATTTTACCTGAAATTTAGAGTGTCCATTGATTTAACTTCATTACATGCGCCTATCCTCCAAGAAGTGGTTCATAACCACAAATGTGAAATTACCGTTTTGCCCCTCTAATTATATCTTGATCCTGTTCCATTAACTATTAGCCAACAAGCACTTATAAACTGTTATAAATTAGAGCGCTCAAACTGCTCGGGGCCTGTAACTAACACTTAAGGAACCAACTGGCCCGTGCTCCATAGAAGGGTCGGATTCCATGTCCATAGTTCACATTCCCGCAACCGTGATACATCAATGGCCTCCACACAAGTATTTGGGCTCCATTCCATAACCCGCTTTAACTCCATGACTAAAGGCCCAATGACATAAATGAGTCTGACTACTCAGATCAGACTCCATCCGCATATGATCATCTAAAGAAATGCTTTTAATTCTTGAGACAACCAGATTTAAAGAATTAAAATCGCATTGAACTCCGCCCTATATAATCTTATTATATATACCTCCACTTTAATGTCGCCACATTAATGACCCTGATTAAGGTCACTTCATTCTCAATGATAGCGGATCGCCCCCGTAATATTTAATTGAAGATCCCCAAACTTCACTAATTTATTACTTTACTGTAATTTGATTTTATAATTCATAACCTCGATCCTCTCGTGTATAACTCAAGTATGCCACCAAGGTTATGGTTATATTAATAACCGATTTTTGACGTTTCATTCATACATTATGCAATAAAATAGCTAAATGAAATAAATACGACAATTTGATTAATTTCATAAAACATAAATACAAATTCATGCTTTACAGGGCACTATCCCTAACAATCTCTCCCACTTGCTCTAAAGCATGTGAGACATGTCTTTTAAACCCATCCCGCAGAAGTGACCTCAAACGTTGGCAGTAACGTCTCGGGGCAGGAACTACGATCCGCAAGGTTTTCATGATGCTATCTCTCTCATAACAGCCACGCTCACCCCTGCACGATCTCTCTAATCGATGATACTTCCTCTCTATATGTTTCCCCCCTCAGGACTCCTGGTTCTTTGGAGTCTGCCACAACCCCACTATCATTGCGCAAAGTACTATGGGTTTATCCATTTGAACAACTTCCAGATCTCAGAATGAACTCTCTTGAGCTAACACCGCTTTAGTCAGCTCATGCCGCTATATATTCAGCTTCCATGGTAGAATCTGTGATGCTGGATTGTTTGACACTTCTCCATACCACAGCTCCACCACCAAGAGTGAATACTGACCCAGACGTCGACTTTCGACCGCCCCGTCTCGACAAGAAGCCTAATCGCATATCCGTATGGATTCAGTCAAGACCGAATAAATCAACATATAGTCGCTCTCCTAAGGTACTTGAGAATGTGCTTTACCGTATCCAAAGGCGCCAACCTGTGGTCGATTGGTAACTACCGACAATTTCTACCGCATAGCAAGATAGTTCTGTCTTCAGATACGAAAGATGGCATACATGAGGTCAGCGCCCACCGCCGAGGCATAAGGAACCCGTCTCATGTCCTCTTTTTCCCCGAGGAGTCGTAGGGACACGGCTTCCTAGAGAGGATAACCCATGCCTGGCCCAGAATGACCCTTCGAATCTCCGCATCAAACCGAGCCAAGACCTTATCAATATAAGATGCTTCGAGACAAAGGCTGGTCCGTTCTTGCGATCCCTTATGATTTGGATCCCAAGTACATAACTCGCTTGTCCCAAATCTTTCATTTGAAACTTTTCGACTAGCCATTTCTTTACGTCAGACAATAATCCTATATCATTCCTAATGAGTAGGATATCATCTACGTACAGCACCAAAAAGACTACTTTGGTTTCCTTGATGTACTTGTAGACACAAGGTTCATCAACATTTTGATCGAAAATGTAAGGTTTTGATCGTCTCATCAAACCTCGTGCTCCATGACCTAAGCCGCCAAGCCCATAAATGGACCTAAGCAGCCTTTGCACTTTCGCTTCCGCCTTTCAACTACGAAACCCTCAGCGTACTCATATAAATGCTTTCATCAAGATAAATCCATTCAAAAAGGTCAGTTCTTAACGTCCATTTGCCATATATCTCATAATCAAGAGCAAAATGGTACAATGGAAAGAAGGATGCGAATGAATTTAAGTATAGCTATCGGGGAGAAAGTCTCTTCTCATAATCGACTCCCTCCTTTTCGTATAGCCTTTGCCACAAATGCTTTGAAAGTTCCACTTTCCCATCCAGCCTCTCTTTTCTCTTATAGGATCCATTTGCACCCAATGGGCCTGACTGACTCAGGAAGATCTACAAGTTCCTTATTTGTATCAAATACATAGATTCCCATTTCTGCTCCATGGTCGTAGCCATTTGTCCTTTATCAGATCATCCATCGTGATGTTGTATTTGATTAAATGGATCTGTCATCACTAGTATCTAAGCATAAATAAATACGGTTTGAATTTCCACCCTCGTAGCGACTCGCTGCCAGAAACCCTCCCACTACGTCGAGGTGCAATGACATCCTGTATAGGATCCTCGTATTCCCTTTGTTACGCCCCCAAGAATTCAAGTATCGGTCGGGTCCGATATGATCAGATTGTAATTCTCTAAGATAACCTTACTGAGGTTCAAGTTCATTTTGTAGTCATTTTCAAGAAAGGTAGCATTTGTCAATACAATTACTTTCTTTAATCGACCGTAGAACAAATCCTCCTCGTGCTCTCGGGGTAAACTTCAACAAACAGACATACTGCTCGCGGCTCTAGCTTCCCGCCTTCCTTTCAAAGACATGTCGCATACCCCATACGGATACGACGTGAAATGGGCTTTTACGACTACCCATATCTCTAAGGGTGTGTTGGATAGACTTCTGTAGGGAACTACATTCAAAATGTAGATCGCATTGCGCCGCATATCCCCGTAATGATAGTGGCAATGAGGAGTAGCTCATCATAGACCTTAACCATGTCAAGCATTGCACCGATCATCGCAATCGCCGATTTCTTCTTCGCCACGCTGCCTGGCTGCGGGCGTTCCGTGCCGTGGAACCGGATACAATGCCATGCCTACTCAGTGATCCTCGAACTCAGATCAAGATATTCACCTCCTCGATCCGATCAAGGCACACAATGATTTACCTAGTCAGTTTTCGTACCTTCCACTCAGTGAATTCTTTTTAAACTTTCCAAAAGTTTCGTATTTTCAGATTAGGTAAACATACTGTACCTAGAATAGTCAAGCCAATGAAAGTAACTAAGTATTCAGAATCGCCCTATTGACATTCGTAGGTCCGCGTACATCCGAATGTACAAGTTCAAGTGGTTCCTTGCCCTAAAGCCCTCAATGGTAAAGATCTCTTAGTCATTCACATTCGCATACGATCTCACAGACCGAAGATTAAGCCAACTTTTTAGCTCTTTGGGACCATCCTTTACCATCGTTAATCCTATCCAGCTTATATGTCCCAACCTTAGGTGCCATAGGCACGTACATCATTATCAAGAATCTTTGTTTCTAAAGCTTAGGATGTTCTACTCTAAATAGTTCGTTGTTAAGGAGTCACTGCTTGTTCGCCTTAAATGTAGCCCATTTTCATTATTTGCATGACAAACGTTTAAACCATTTCGAAATAACAACTGACATTATAAATGAAACAAAGAAACAATTGTTCATACAACTTAGAAACTGAAATCAAATTTCTCCTGAATCCAGGAATGCAATAAACATTGTTCAAAACAAGAAATTTATTCCCTAATTCTAAACGAACAGCCTCCCACTCGTAATCGCGACACGCTACTTCCATTTCCGACTACCATCGAGCACTCCCTTCAAAGAAGCTCCCCAAGAACTAAGACCGCAAAGAAGAACAAATATGGTTAGTGGACCTCGAATCAATTATCCAGATTGACTATCAACTTCCACTATATTTGCTTCTAAAACCAAGAAATCAAATTTACCTTTTTACTCCTTCGCCGAGAGATATTTGTTACGCTTCCAATGCCCATCGACCGCAGTTGAAACATTTTCCTTTGGGGTTTCTTTCTTCGGGAGCCCTTCTTCTTATCGCCGCTTTGGAGCAAACCGCTTCTTCTTTCGCGGTCTTCTCGCAGGCACCTTTATCGTTTTCTCTCTTCTTAGCAGCCAAGAGGACGAGGCCTTGGTTTCAGCAACATTTGCTTCACTTTTGAGTCCTTTGTCTTCGAGATGGCCTCGTTTATTAATTCATTCAACAAATAAGTTACATTGTAATCCAAACTTGTTCATAACATATGATGGTGAATTGAAGAACTGTGAGGAGTGAATCTAGTATTATACCTACTGGGGTGCGCCATCTATTATGGCCCCGTGCGCCGCCTCATTTTATATAATAGCCATGTTCGTAACATGGTCACGAACAAGAGTACTTTACTCATCTTCGTTCATAGCTTTCTAAGAGCTTCATGATGCGATCGGTTTCTGATTGTTTCTAACATGTTTTGGAGTGGAATCCATAATCTTAATGGCGCTTCCATCCTCTCATGTTTTAGCCTAAGCACGTATGATAGTCGGCTAGAATATAAGCCCCAGCTTTGTTATTGGCCAACCAACGCTCATATGGTTCTCGCACACCATGAGCTTATCACGCAGTCTCGCAGATTCGTTGAGAAAAATCTATTGCTCCCTGCATCAAGACGATATTAACATTACTTTTCCACTTTACAAATTATCATTTATATGATTCATTCGTGAGTAAAGCAATTATGGGGCTCGAGGTGCATATTATTGCCGAAATTAAATAAAAACGTATTTGTTACATGCAAACAGAAGAAACATCAAATATATTTTGAATAGTAAACGTGTGATGCATGAATGCATAGAAATTAAAAACACATAAAACAAAAATAATAATCCAAGGTAAGTTAACCTACAATTAATATCCCGCCGTAGGGTAGGTCATACTAATTATAAATTAAATTTGAGACTATCTCAAATTAATAAATGAGACTCAAAATATCTCATATTTTCCCCTCATTTATTTACTACCTTTATTTCCGGGTCAAGAGACACTAACCGTTTAATTGTATCTTCAAGTGTGACCCATCTGCTTCGTGTTCTAACAACTTAACCCAAGATTGTCAGCCGTGAGGGGTAGGTCAATCTTGGAATACATCATCCAACCCTATCGTATAGGAAGTGCAATCGATGATATTAGCCTGTGTGGACACCTCGCAGGGAGGATTTAATCAAGGCGTCACTAGGCTACCTAAAACCTCATGGTGTTGACTAACGATGGAGACCGTAGGGCACATTGTCACATGCCCTTCTCCCACTAAATATTTTAAACTTATGTGTTTTCTAGTTATAAAACATCATATGTTTTATAATCCTAGCAAATTATTATATCCTCTATATAATTAATTACTAGGTGATAAGAATCTAATTCTATTAAATTAACAAAGATAGAGTTCAATCTAATTTGCCTAGGTTTATTAGCTAAAACTAATCCAATCTAATTCTGGGCTTAACCAATTTAGGTAAATCTAGCCTATAGTGAAAAGGGCCTATCTAACTAACTTTAAGTCCAAACATATTTAAGCCTATTGTTTATTTACCATCTTTTTACCAAACAATCATTTTATTAAATTGAATAATCTAGGTTAAACGGGCCTCTAACTATTAACCGCGCAAGCCCAAATTAAATTAAATTGAAATTACCAAGTTTAACTATTAACCATATCCATTATTTAATTTATTATCAACGGCAAATAAAACAAACATTCCTAGTAGAACATGTTTCTAAAGGATGGTGTATGCATGATACAATATGTGCATTCATGTATGACATGTTATATGCATGGGAAGGTGACTAATAGTAATAAATAAATAAAAGCTGGCTTGTTGGGTATTTCTAATAATTACAATCTTTGAAAAAATTGAAAAATTTAAATTACATAATGGGCTTTTGCAATTACATAATTCCCAAAAGCTCGCCCATCTTCACGCTCCAAGCCCGTTTGTAATTTCCGGTCCACTAAAGGCCCAAAACTTTTTTTTTCTTTGCATCGCAACTATTACACTTCGCCCAAGCCCAATCCTATAAACCTTGGAAAACATTTTTCCGGCTTGCTCCTCCTTGTGTAGAAATCCAAAACCAAAATAATAATACAAAAAAAAAAAAAAAAAATTACAACAAAAAACCTATGGCAATAATGGCTTACACAAGATCTAGGGAAAATAAGAAAACCTAACCCAAAAACACCATATAATTAACGACCCTCATCCATCCATACACAAACACAAATAATCACATTAAAATATGCCAGAATGCTCCACTCATGCATGAATCAAGAAACAATTTTCTTAAACACAATAAAAAAAAAAAATATTAATATGCATTTACATGGACCGCTCTAATACCAATTGATGGAAATAAAATCAAAACTCAGCAGAATTAGGTTTTAAAATTTTTTTAGAAAATCTTATTTTCGCAGGAACCCATGCAAACACATATTATCAAAAGGTGAAGATCGATCTATAAATTGCTATTGTTATAGGAGATTTGTTGGCTAGTAGGTTGAAACAACTCCCCGCACCAAGGTCTCAATCTTCGCCCTCCTTCCTTGAGGTGTGTGGGCACCAACGATTCGCATCTAGAACAATACACTCTGGGCTTTTTCCTCGGCTCTTGCGACTAATACATGAGGCAAGAGACCTCGAAGGGGAAGAGACTCTTCAGAGACTATTAGGGTTTGGAAAACCTTTTTTTTTTTTTTCATTTTTTAATCAGCTAGGCCTCTTATTTATAATCAACTCACCTAATTGCATAAATATCCAACCACTCGATATTTGCAAATTTTCCCATACGGCCTTGATTAATATGAAATAAATATACCGATTACTCATAACTGTGAATCGTTTAGTATTAATTGTGAATGGGCCTCATTTTTATTACTTTTTAATCTATAATCCATTCAATATTAATTTGTAATAGTCCTAATTATTACTCTTACTCTGTAACCGTCCTAATCACGTTAGAACACAACAATTGTAATAAAAAGTAAATTCTAATTAATATGTAATCAAGCCAGAAAATTATTTTCCCAAGCTTTGATCATAGAGTGTAATTTATTCCAAATCATGAATTACCATTGCAAGTACATAGAGGTGAATCGGGGACCCATGGACTTGTAATTTCAAGTCTAATAAATTCAATACCACTAAACTTTAATCAATTATTTTAATTTATTAATTTTAGTTATTCCACTAAAACTTGAAATCGAACTTTGTCTCTACAAAGATCGATTTTACTCTCTGAAATTCTAGAGTGTCCATTGATTTAACTACATGCGCTCTATCCTCCAAGAAGTGGTTCATAACTAGAGCTCAGTGAAATTACCGCTTTGCCCCTCTAATTATATCTTGATCCCAAGTTCCATAATCCATTAGTGAACGCTAATTTATAAACCCGTTATAATTTGGGGAGCGCTCAAACTGCTCAGCCTGCACCAACACTTAAGGGAACCAATCGGCCCGCCTTCCATGTAAGTAGTTTGATTCCATGTCCATAGTTCACATTCCCAGCTGCATACATCAATGGGCCTCCAAGACATAAGTATTGGGCCCATTCCATAACGGGCTTTAACCCATGACTCAAAAGGCCCAATTGACATAAATAGGAGTCTATGACTACTCAGGATTGAGACTGATCTGCATATGATCATCTAGCCTGCTTTTTTAATTCCCGAGACAAACTAAGATTTAAAAGAATTCAAACTACTTTGGTCCCCGCCCTATAATCTTATTATATATGAGCCTCCACTTTAACGTAGCCACATTAATCTAATCTTATTAAGGTCACTATTCTGTAATGATATGACCGCCCCTAGAATATTTAATTTGAAGATCCTCAAACTTCAATTAATTTATTACTGACACCTGAGTTTATAATTCATAACCTTTCGATCCTCTCGTAAGCAATCGGTTATACACTGAGGTTATGGTTACATTAATAAATCTGGGATTTTTTGACGTTTCATTCATACATTATGCACAAAATAGCTAAATGTAATAAATACGACACTTTTATTAATTTCATAAAACATAAATACAAATTCATGCTTTACAGGGCACTATCCCTAACAGTAGGACGTAGAACTAGTGTCTATCAGGGATCGAGTACAGTCAGGTACAGAGGACGAATGTTGGGCCATCCACACAGATGGTAGTCTTTGATATAGGGGACGGGTTGTGGTCCCCTAGTCGACGGATTTGAGGGAGTAGATCCTTAGGGAGTTCCATTGCTCCTGATTTGCTGTACATCCAGATGGCATGAAGATGTATCGTGACCTTCATCGCTAGTATTACTGGAGCGGGATGAAGAGGCATGTCGGGGATTTTGTCCGACGGTGTCTCACGTGCCAGCAGAGATAGAGGAGTGGAAGTGGGAGCACATCACGATGGACTTTGTGACTCACTTGCCATGGACATCGCGGAAGCATGATGCTATAGGCTATAAAGTGGACCGACTCACCAAGTCAAGTAATATTTTCTCGCCGTGCGAATGACCTTCACATCGGAGGAATTCCGTGAGGTTGTATATACTGAGATAGTACGGCCAGATGGAGTGCTACCCATAGTATCGGATCGGGTCCCTTTGCTCACGGGCCGCCTCAAGAGTTTCCATAAGGCTACGGGACATAGCCGCACGCAGTATCGCTTCATCCTCGTGACGAATGGTCAATCGGGAAAGGGTGACTATTCGATTTAGAGGACATGCCGCGAGCATGCGTCCCGGATCTCAAGGGTATTGGAGGAGCACTTTCCTTTCGTAGAGTTCGCCATACTAATGGGGCTTATCAGGCGAGTATTCCGATGGCGCCCCTATGAGGCTCTCATGAGCTATGTCGACATCGATATGTTGGATAGAGGTGGGAGAGATCTCTATCACTGGTCCAGATTTGATTAGAGACACCTCAAAGAAGGTGGGTATGATCCGAAAGTGTCTCCGTATTGCTAAGAGCCAACAGAAGAGTTACGCTGATATAAAACGATGACCTCTAGAGTTTGAGGCGGGTGATCATGTCTTCTTGAAGGTGATGCCTAAGAGAGGAGTGATCAGATTTGGAAAACGAGGGAAGCTGTTGCCTAGGTACATTGGACCCTAAGAGGTACTCGAGAGGGTGGGCATGGTTGCGTATCGGTTAGCGTTGCCACCGAGTTTGTCTAGCGTTCATGAGGTGTTTCAAGTCTCTATGCTCCGAAAGTACACTCCAGATCCAACTCATGTAGTGGAATGGGGCGAGCTTGTTGTTGATGCGGATGGGACCTTCGAGGAGGGACCAGTGCGTATCATGGATAGCCGAGAGTAGGTTTTGCGTGGCAAGACCGTGAGGCTTGTAAAGGTGTTGTGGCAGCACCGAGGAGTCGAGGAGGCGACATGGGAGCGAGGATACCGTGCGCGCCAACTATCCCTTCTTGTTCGACGAGGAAGGTGCGTTTTCTAGTCATTAATATTTTAAATGACTGTTTGATATGCATGTGTTTAAATGTATTATGCAAAAAATTTCGACAAAATTATTTTAAGGGGGCAACAAGAATTTCATCTAATAGTCCAAGAAAAGTTGGGATTTTTCTAGATCTTGGATGATCGAAGTGGATTACAATCAGTTGAATCGCCTCGCGAAATCTAGCTACCTAGTCGAATTTTGTCGATCTCCAAGATAGTCCAATTTCACGCGAGGCAACGGGTGTGCCAGCGACACATGGCTAGCCATGTGGATGACACATGGTGAACCATGTGAGTGACACATGGCAATCCATGTGTCACAATGCATGGCAAAGGCCTATGCATATGGGACACATGGCAAGCCATGTGTCAACATGCATGGCACTTTTGAGAGCTATAAATATGGGAGTTCCAATTCAGTTTGTGGGAGCAGCAAGAAGAAGGAAGAGGAAAGGAAAAGAGAAAGGGAGGAAAGGAAAGGAGAAAGGGAGGAAAAGAAAAGAAAAGGAAAGAAGAAAAGAGAAGAAGAAAAAGGAGGAAGAGAGGAAAAAGAAAGAGGAAAAAGGAAGGAGGTCACACGCGAGTGTAATTCCAGATGGCAAAGAACTTGAATCTACAAGCAGGTGAGGTTTCTCCTACCTCGTTATTTACGCCTGGGGTGGACTGTGGTAATACTCATGTGTTTCGTCCTAAGTCTGCGAATTCGTATGTTATGTGGTTTGTTTGTGATAGTGTGATGGTCAAAGACCGGTTTCATGAGGTCGATCATCCAAAACCCTAACATTGTGTTCTAGGACATCGGCAAATCACGAGTGTAATGGCAAACCCGGGTGTGCCCAAATTTCGTACACCCTTGTGAATCTAGCCAGATCAACTTTGACGACTACAACTTTCCGTCTCGAACTCGACATTTGTGACGTTCGACTCCCAATAAAAGCTCGCTGAAGCCCAAAATTTAATAGAATGAGTGCCCAACCAAAACATGGGCTGAACATTCGGGTCGGTCTGCATGCGCTTGAGAAATGGTCTGCCTGGGTTCCGAACTCATGTTTTTGGAATCAATTTGTATCTCGAAATGTCACGCTGTGATGGCCCGCGTGGAATTGCGTGTTGGATGTTTTGTGTGGTATTTACAAAAAGTGGACTTTTTGGATTGAGTCCAGATTATTTCCGAGGCCAAGCATGGCCGGATTTATGGCCTGGAATGGCTAATGCGTTTTATTGTCATAAATTAAATAACATACTAAATATGTGAAATTATGTGATATATGTGTGATAAAGATGGAAATAATTATATGCATTGGGATGTATGACTGACATACTATGTCTCATCCTGGGAATATGAATTATGGCATTACCTGCCTAAGTAATGGTCGAATTATGTTAATACATGCTTGAATGATGTGTTGACATGAATGAACTGAATGATAGAAAAGATGTAGTGCATGCTTATGTGATGTGCTGATTTGAATGTGTGGAATATTAACATGACTGCATGTATGTTGATGTTAACCTAATTATATGAAATGTTGTGTGCGTTAGACATGAGTGTTCATAGCACACACATAGTGTACGGTGTAGAATGTCCATGTAGAGGTCTTCATACATTGGTCATGGGTTTGAGTGCAATGGCACTAATTGATTTATCACAGAACACCGCATTACATGGGTGTGTGTACATGGTAATAATTTGGTAATCAAGGTTTTCGGCCACAATAATCGTGTGGTTTGGGAATGGACGGTCCAATTGATTTCCACAAAGGTTAAATGAAAATGGAAAATGAATAGTGCCTGAGTAGCAGTCGGGGATAGACACCCCCTCGCAAAGCCCGAAACCCGGTTACAAACGTGATCCATCTATGAAAGCCCCAAAATGCCTGAGGGGTGGAAGAGACCCGCGACATGAGACCCTGAAAAGTTCTCAAGGCTCAAAAAGACACGAAACGATTAAATAAATATCACATAGACTACTTAACGGGTTGTGAGATGGTCGAAGGGGCCGGCTCGGTGGTGATTCCAGCCCAAGCGAGTGCATTGGGTAGTGGGTCGGAGGTTGACTGGTACATAGGGCATGTAGGTGTCGTCTCATACATGCGTATGGTTTTCCATGATGGGACCAACATGTATGCCTGGATTGGGTGTTGGTTTGTTGTGAAATGATCATTTACATGCACTGGGTGGGAGTAGCCCTTGTGGATTTATCTCTCTTGGGCGTTAGCTGTCTGTCTTGGGACCTTTCGGTACGGGACGGGTGCGAGTGAGACGCGCTCCTTAAAGGTCGGGATTATGAAGCGGGCCGGACTGTGGCCTTGATTCATGTTTTGTGTATATATTAGAATGAACTTGTTTTAATATATGTTTTGTATTAAGAGTGATGTAATAACTCTTAGATCTATAGAAATGTATGGACGAGTATGGATGATGGGCCCTATTGGGTCATTTTACTCATGTATGGGTCTCATGATATGAGACACACAGGTTTCCCCAAGTTGACGATGGTCAACTGGACCCCCGGGTTTTGGGGCGTCACATTGGTGGTCAGGTATGAAGAGAGATATTGCTTAATTTGTGGCTCAGTGTTTAGTGTGTCAACAGGTTAAAGCTGAGCACCAACGACTAGTAGGGTCCTTACAACCGCTTGCTATTTCGGAATGGAAGTGGGAGCACATTGCTATGGATTTTGTTATTGGGTTACCAAGGTCCTTATGAGGTAAAAATGCTATTTGAGTGATTGCAGATAGACTAACTAAGTCTGCTCATTTCTTACCTATGAAGATTAACTTTTCCTTAGAGCGGGTGGCTTATCGTATTAAGGAGATTATGAGGGATGCATGGGGTCTGCATTATCCATTGTGTCTAATAGAGACCTCGTTTCACTTCCGATTTAGTGTAGTCTATAGAAGCTTTGGAGTCTTAAGTTGACTTTTATATTTGCTTTTCATCCTCAATTGACGACCCGGTCGCGTGATTAGTTTTGGAGAAGATTTATTTGAACTTCGTGTTTTGGACACAAAAGGTAGTGAGATGATCATTTGCCTCTTGTGGAGTTTGCCTATAATAACAATTTTCAGGCTAGTATTAGGATGACACCTTCTAAGGGGTTGTATGGTAGGAGATGTCAGTCTCCTGTTTGTTGGGATGATGTAGGAGAAAGGAAGCTTTTAGGGTCTGACCTCGTGCGAGTTATTTGAAAGGCAGCTTTTAATAGGAAAAGATTAAAATGACTCAAAGTAGACGGAAAAGTTATCTTACGTGTCATTAGCGAGACTTGGAGTTCGAGTAGGTGAGCCATGTTTTCTAAGGTTTCCTAGTCAAATCTTGTAATGGTTGGAAGAAAAGGAAAGCTCAATGCTCATTTATGGGTCCATTTGAGATCTTATGGAGAGTAGGCTTAGTGGCATATAAAGTAGCCTTACCTCCCGAGTTTTGAAAGTTCATAATGTTTCCGCTGTTTTGACCTTGAGGAAGTATGTTTTTTACCCTTCTCATGTGGTGGAATTGGAGCCTATTCAGATTTATGAGGACTTAACCTATGAAGAGGTACCCATTCGAATTGTAGACGTGATGGATAAGGTGTTATGACGTACAATAGTCAAGTTGGTAAAATTCCAATGGAGCAATCATGATATTCGAGAGGCTACATGGGAATTAGAAGAAGAGATGAGGGAAAAGCATTCCCATCTATTTCGAGACTCAGGTATGTTAAGTTTAGAGGACTAAAGTTCTATTAAGGGGGATAGGATGTAACACCCGATAAAAAAAATTAAATATTTATATTTTTCTAATGAAGGGAAAATTAGTAATTTCTTTTGTGAAGCCCTAATATAAATAGAAAAAAATAATAATAATAAAACCCTTATTTTAGTTTATCTCTGCATAGGATTGTTAGACCATAGAATTTCCACGTTAGAATTTGAAGAAGATGATCAAGGTGAAACTTTTCTTCCCCAATCTATTTCAAATAAAATGATATTGCGTTAGTAATCCGTTATAGATGGTTTCGGTCTTTTCCGAACAATTTTGAGTTCTTTCGGGTTCATAGAATATTTCAGGAAGACCTAGAACGTCATATCTATGGCTAAGAAGCAATTCGAAAGGTAAACGTTCCTTCCTAGAAAAATCTAGATTTCTTTTTATTATAGATTATGAATGTTTTTAGGGTTTGATTAGATCTATGTAGATCATGAATATTTTTAGGGTTTGATTAGATCTAGGTGTTTCTTTAAAGAAGAAAGAAAGAAAGAAAGAATAGTGACCGTAACTTGAAATTGGAAATTAAAAGAATAAAAAAAAAAAAAGAAAAAGAAGAAGAGGAAAGGGAGAGTGGGGAACCATTGTACCTTAACAAGAATAAAATATATATATAAAAAAGGAAAGGTGAGTGGAGAACCACTATACTTAGAGAGAGAATGGAAAAGGGAAAAAAAAAAACACCAAACCGTATGGTGTTTTGTGGGAATATAAATGGATTTGAAAAAGGTTAAAAAGTAGTTTGTCTTTTGTGATAGGGGTATGTAATAGAAAACACAAATAATATTTACCGGTCTAAATACCTACATAAAATAGGTCTTGAAAACCTAAAGTATGGTATGTATAGAAACTCTAGGTATTAGTGAAAATTTAGATAAATAAAGAAATAATTCTAGATATTTAAAAAAAATTAGAAAGTAAAATAATTATTTGAGAGATAAGTTCGTAGAAAATAATTAATAAATAAAATAGTCTTAAGAAAAAAATGTCTTGTTTGTTAATAAATTATTTAATTATTTGTTTTAGGTGAATAGGTGGTTAATTGATTTTCGGGGTTAGTGTTCAGGATCTCGAATTTTCTTTGAGGTAAGGGAAAATTAATGTAGGTTTTTTTTTAATGTATTTTTATACGTTCGATTCGAAAATGTTGGTTCCCTTTTTGCTTTAAATATGGATCAAATATATTTTGCATGAAAAGTATGTTGGACTTTATATTTTGTTGTGATACATATTAAGTTTTGTGAATGAAATTATTGAAACTATGTTTTTAACTCACAGTAATTCGGCCACAGTACTTGAGATAATAGTTAGCTGCTTATTCGGTTCTTGTCAACGGAATAAAATAGTTGATCTTTACATTCCTTGGTGGGAATGTAATTAATTTGAACCCCAACATCTAGGGGTTTTAGTTAGAGGTTACTAGTACTAGTAATATTTAGTTTTATCCACCTTAAAAGGAACAATTTGAGGCTAACCACCCAGTTAAAAGTCCCATATAGCTGGTCACCATTTGATATTTGTGACAAGAGTAAAAATTTTGATTTGACTATTTGAATGAATTTGATATAAAAGCGTTTGGATCCAAAATGAAAGGATTTTGTTTTAATATTTGAATGTATTGACAAAAAAAAAAAGAAAATGACTTGATGATAATATATTTTATTTTTTCCAGTGATTTGAAAATGTTTGATTCATGACTGCATTAACTTACCTTATTGAGCTTCAAGCTCACCCCCGTTGTCGACCATCTTTTCAGGGACTCCTAATTCTAGCGAGGAGTGACGAACAGGTTGAGGACGTATTTTCGAATTTGACTTTGAGTTAACTTTGGATTTGTTTAATGGATGAATTTAATTTTATTTAAACTATTTAGTTTATGTGTTTATTTTGGAAGAACATGGATTTTATTTTGGACTCTTACGTTTGTTCATACATGGATGTTGATTTGGAAAATTTTTGTTAGTATGGATTTGAGATTTGGAGATGTTAGAATGTTGCGCTTTTGCTTTGAACAAGTTTTCGATAAGTGGAATCAGTTCAATCACAATAAAGGAATGAAGTTTTGTGTCGTTTTGTGCTTCGAGTCTTTAGACTTAAGTTGTGAAATGACGGTCATATCCTAGGACTCGGTTTTGGCGCGTGACATTTTCCATTTGGGTATGTGGACAATAGCTATCTACAAGTTTAAAATGTCATGAAATTCCCCCCTAGTCGATATGGGAACAAACAGCATGCAAGCATAACAATTCTTGTTGTCGCAAGACGAGATTATTGTAATGACAAGCCCAGAGTTGGAGGTCGGTTTTGATCTGCAAATTGAAGCGACCTATCTGCTCTGTTATAGGCATTGTCGCACCCCAGTCCCCAGGGGTCTCATGATCTGTGAGCATTTCATCTTATATAATGTCAAAAACTTTCCCCTAGCTGATGTGGAATTTGATGGGGTGTAGAAAGTGTAATCTAATTCCCATGGAAGTCATGATAATACAAATTAAGCATATTTGAAATAATAATCTTACCTCTTCTGACTAAACTAAATAGGTGTCATTCAGGTATGATTTTCTGATGGAAAATGTCATGGACCCCGCTCAAGTTCCATATGCACATTACAGGATATTGCACGTTCCTCAGGCTAAAGACAGATAAGCAGATCTACCTAGGCCTAGTCTTTTGATTGATTTGTCTCATACATGATTTTCTTTCACACCCAAGGCAGACAGAGATTAGACAGATGATTTGGATGCAGAGGGGGACCATGCCATGACCAAAATAATTCCACCCTGTTTGTACTGTACTAGTTTGGAATTGCCGGAACTTCAGAGTAATAAATCTGTGCCATCAGGCCTAACCAAAAGAGGTAACCATTTGATTGATATTATTTGTTAGTTAATATTGTGTTGTATTTCTAAAATTTCCCTTTGAATCATACACATTTTTAACTTATTTGGTTCAGAAATCAACTTCTCATGTGTCGCCAAGAAGAGTACTTCTGTAATCTGTGTTCCTGTAAGTCCAGGAAATAGCAGATTTATATGGGCTTTTCCAAGAAGCTTTGGATTGTGGATTGATCATATTCTTCCATAATGGATGTCACATCTTACATCGAATTGGAGAGAAAGTTCTTGACATTATATAGGTATAATTTCTCTTTTCCAGCGCAGTAGGCGTTTTTTAAAGCGAGTGAGGCGCGCGAGCGCAAAGCGAGCGATGCGTATGATAGAGTCGAGTTATTCTGAATAGTATCGAGCCGTCTGCGATGTTTTGTCATCTTCGCATTTACATCGTCTTCATATTTTGTATTGTTATTTTCTGCCTAGGCAACATAGTAATCACATGGAGCCTGATGCCTTTGTTACTGAGAAGATTGGAGGAAAGCAAACTTGGAATCATGCAACATAGTAATCACATGGTTACTGAGAAGATTGGAGGAAAGCAAACTTGGAATCATGCAACATATTTTCCAGAAAAACCCTGTTAGCAATTATGTGCTCTTGGGTCCCACTTAGTATTCTCAAATATATGTATAAATTATAAATTTATAATAAATATAATTTATTATATGAGCAGTTATTATAATAAATATAATTTATTATATGAACGGTTTATAATAAATATAATTTATTATATGAGCAGTTATTTATAATAAATATAATTTATTATATGAGCGATTATTAAGCGTGTAATGGGTTTTAAGGTTTTACTGCTTTGAGTTTTTATAGATACATTTTTTGAGAATACGAAACGAGAGAAAGAAAGGTACACTACATTAACTGGTTTTTAATAAGTGTTAGATTCGAGTTACGTCGATTCGTTGTCTTGCGCCTGTATCATCTGCCCACTGAGGATAGATCTGGAAGATCGGACCGGTCTGGTGCGTCGTAGATTGGACGGTGTAGATCGTTGGTTGCGTCTTTATTCTTGTAGATCGCCCGGTGTAGGTGTGATTCTTTGGTTGGTGCATTTGTCTAGAAGTGTAGTTGACGGATCTGCAAATCTACATAGAGTAATTTTATTTAATATTGAATTTTAGATACGATTCGCATGTTTAATCATATTCACCCCGAATCCATGCCGTATGTGTTTTCATGTTTGTTGATTGAACATCGACATACATGATTAGATATGTGTATCTAGGTATTCAATAATGCATGTAATTTTGATGTTGATTTAGTATATGGCACCTAGGTTCTATTTGTTGTTAGATCGCATGATTAGATCTGTTAATTTTATGATTTTGTTCATGAATGGATGTATTATTTTAATGGTTTTGGCCTAGATCCATGGTAGATTTTTGATTGTATTAATTTTTTGGGTTTGTAACAGGGAGGCTGGTCATAAGATCAGGTTTCCTTCCTGGTTTTATTTATTATTTACATTTTTTTAATTAAAAATAGTTGTAATTTTAAATTTCAAATCCACAATAATCATGCACCCTTCATTATTTGGAAAGCTAGGAGAAGAATCCCGGACACACCATCTCGAGGCGTGACCAGGTGAAGCGTTGGGGAGGAGGAGGCAGCGTCGGACGGGATCGGCGGTGTGCCCAGAAGCGTCGTCAGCCTACCCAGCCGGTGGAAGTTCTGGCAGCGTGGTCCTCGCTCATTGATAGTCTTTGGGCGTAAGGGCGCGTGCGAGTCGTTTAGCGGCTACCCGTGGTGGCTCGTCGTGCAGTGGTGGTTCTTCCCCTGGGCCGGTTTTTGATTTGGTGGACGGCGGGACCTACTACCCTTCAAATTAGAACATGTTAGGGTTAATTTTTTAGGAAAACCATGGATTAGGGTTATTTAATTAATGCTTTTGTGAATGGTTTAAATTATATGCTTATAACATGTTTTATGTGATAACATGCCATATAGAATAGGTGGTCTTAATATAAATTTGCGTCGATGATAATTACATGTGCATAATAATTATTATGATTCTATTATGTAGTTTAATAATTATTATGGAAAAAATTATTTTATTTGAAATAATTTTAGAAAATCCACATTATTTAAAATATTGAATGGTGAAGGTTTTAATTAATTTAATTAATTTTTAAACCTAAGGGCTCCATTGTGGGTCTAATAATAAAGCGTCATGTGATGCCCCAACGGATAAACATGGTTGGATTTTATTAGATTAGACCTCAATTAAGTTCAAAATTTTAATAAGATTGATCGACTAACGTCGAGCAATCTTGGATATTAAAAATAATTTTGAAATTAGAAACAATGGTTAAAAACATTCAAACTTAATTTAATTATTACCCTCCCGACGAGGCTATGATATTTTTTATTAAGTGCCCAGAAAGTTTTTTGAAACAATTAGAGAGTGGAAATGATTATGTATTATCTAGGAAAGTTAAATACAGAAGGTGGGATTTAAGTAATTAAAGCGTGACTCCCCATCTTTCTGGGAACCAACACAGTAGGATACTAATCATTTCATGATCAAATTTAGTTGTTATAAATATCTTGCCGTAAGTGTTTATAATGAAGCAGAATAATTGTTTGATAAACGAGAAAATAGTTTTTGGGTTCGCCCAAATTTTAAGATTATGTTGTGTAAGATATTACGTTTAATCTTAGTGTGTATTTTTTTCGAGGAAAATGTGTCATTTAACCCAACTGCGATGATTTTTGAGTGAAAGCCTATGGATGGAAATAATTATAGTGAATGGAAAACCAGCACATGCATTGTTACGGATTTTGAAAAGCGAAGTTTGTCTAACCACTGTAGTGACTGAGCCGCGTGAATGCATCGACCAAGTCGAGAAAAGACTGAGAAGTAGACGAGGCAAATATATCGGTTCGCATATTCTTGCCGGTGTTGCTTTAGTCATTTGAGAGGACGGATATCATTGGAGCGAGAAATGGTCAGGACTCGATAAGATGTTCTTGTGATCAACCAAGGATTCTTTAAAATGAGGGGCATGAGTTAGAGGTATAATGAACAAGAATGGCCCAGGAAGTGCTGAGGGATCATTGTGCGAAAATGATGTCACATCAATCAAGGCGAAGTGTTGGGGATGAAGATGGAGCAAAGGTCCAAATTGATTTCATATTTGAATCCACACCCGATCGTTTTACTCGGTTAAAGTTAATTATAATATGAGCAAAGATGGATCCCAACTCCTACGAGGAGTTGATGCATGAACTTGAAAGTCTTAGAAGGGCTTTCGGAGAGTCGGCGGTGTTCATATGACGGGGTTCTACTTTCAAGCCCAAGGGAAACCTAAGGGTGGGAAAAAGAATAAGAACAAGCGAAGGGGTCGAGTGCAGTTAGGAAACCCTTGCATTTATGAAGAAGCCCAGAAAATGAAGTGCTTAGTGCGGACGGAAGGAGTCGTGGACGAAATTGCCCTCAGTTGCCAAAAGCAAGGTATGGAGTGAATTTAAATGTAGTTGAAGCTTGTTTAGTGGAGAATTATAATGATAAATGGATCATTGATTCGAGGAGCCACTAACCATATGCATTACTCTTTGCGATGGTTCGAGACAGACTAGCTTGGTTGGACGAGCAGGTTTTGGGAAAACTGAAGTAGAACATGTCGTTAAAGCATTAGAATGAAGTAGAATTATTTTCAATAATGATAGGACTTTATGTTTAGTAAGGCTGTTATATGTCTGGGATTTTAAAAGGAATTTAATTTACATTAGTTGTTTATTTGAGCAAGGTTTAACGATGGAATTTAATTCCTTTGTGCAAATAAGAAGTTCAACCGGAGTTATTTGTAGGTGATTTGATAGATGGTGTATTTATTATTTAAGTCCTGTCCTATGATGTTTAATTGCGAAATTGTTGATAAGCATGATCACTGGCGAAAGGAAAGTTTCAAATGAAAGCGTACCTTGGCATTTGCGATTAGGTCATATTAATCCTAATAGGATTCATGGTTTGGTAAAAGTGGGATCTTAGCTACCCAGACTTTGAACCTATATACCGAGTATGTGAATCTTGTTTGGAAGGTAAAATGACCAAAGGCCCTTCTAAAGCGAAAGGATATCGCCTTGACAACCATTTGGAATTGGTGCATGCGGTGTGTCTGGACAGTAAATGTCGAGCCCCGAGAGGAGGTGAGTATTTTGTCACCTTCTGGATGACTACTCCAAGATATGGATATATTTTTAATGCGCCAAAGTAAAACTTTGCTAAATTTCGAGAGTATAAAGAATTTGAGCGGGGGAAAAAGCAGGTGGGACTCCATATCAAAGAGCTTAGGTCACGACCAGGAATTGGTGAATACCTATCTGGAGTTAAGTCTTACTTGACTCGAGGGGACAGTTTCCATATTATCGGCACACAGAACTTGACAAAATGGAGTTGGAAGAAAGTAGAACTCTTCGGGATATGGTGAGGTCGATGCTTGGTTATTCATCTCTACATATCGTTTGGGGATATGCCATAGAAGCGCAATGTATCTTACGAGATTTAGTTCATACAAGCGGTTCTTAAGACACCCGGGAGTGTGGAAGGCGCGAAACTGGTTTAAGCCATATCAGAGATATGGGGTGCTCACGCACATGTCTTAAGAAAGGATCGAATAAGTTGGAATGTGCGTCTGAGAGGTTTGCATGTTTGTTGGCTACCACTAAGGAGCCGAGAGGTGGACTATTTTATAGTCCTTCGGATAAAGGTTATTGTGAGTACTCCCGCGACTTTTTGGAGGAAGCGCACAAAGCAATTTCAAACCCAGAGTAAAAATAATTCTTGAGGAGCTTGACTCATTTCAGGGAACAAAGCCCCGAACCACCAGTGTCTTGGCCTCTAATGCCAACGATTCCTATGCATGTTTCAAAGAGGGAAAATGTACGAAGGTGAGCGAGCACGAGGTGGAACCCGGTGAGCAGATCAATACATGTGGAACCCGGAACCGAGAAGAGCCGGTCTGAGAGGAACTAGTACGCTACGGGTTTCGAGACAATGAACCACAACCGGTGGAGCTTCGTCGTAGTGATAGAGTAAGGCGGAAGCACGAGATATGTCTTGCGGCGAGTCTTGCAAGTTATTGCTATTGTGATGAAGATGATCCGTCAATTACAAGAAGCTGGAGTGTGGATGTACGGGGTGGCAAAAAGCCTGGGCCAGTGAAATGGTGAAATGGAATCTATGTATTCGGTCGATGCAGTCTCTTATAGAGGCACCCAAAGGAGTAAAAATAGGGTGTAAGTGGATTTACAAGAAAAAAAGAGGATCGAGATGGGAAGGTGGAAACCTTAAGCTAGATTGGTGGCAAGGCTATGCAAAGAGGGGATAGATTATGAAACTTCTTTAAGCGATAGCCATGCTTAAATCTATCAGGATTCTTTTAAGTTGCAAATGCTAGTCGATTACGAGATTTGTGAGATGGATCAAAAAGCGACCTTTTTAAATGGCAATTTAAATGAGGACATCTACATCACGACAACCGAAGGGTTCAAAGCTAAAGGCAAAGAACACATGGTATCTGAAGTTGCAAGGTCCATTTATGGACTTAAGCGAAGCATCCGGATCATGGAACATCGGGTTTGATCGAGGCCATTACTTCTTTTTGGTTTGAGAAAATACGAAGAGACACTTGTGTTCAAAAGAATCCAAGCACGAGAGGTAGTTTTTCTAGTCCTTTACGTAGATGACATATTGTTAATCGGAAAGCGACAAACAAGTGTTGTCGGGTGTAAAGATTAGTTGCATAAACGAGTTTGATATGAAAAGACTTGGGGAGGAAGCCAACTATATTCTTGGAATCAAACTTATACGAGGCCCGGAAGAATAAAGTTGTTGCTTATCTCAAGCCTCTTATATTGATAAAATTCTTATCGGAGTTTAACATGGAAAATTCCAAGGGATCCTTACCCTTTAGACATAGAATTCATCTTTCTAAGAGCAATCGCCAAAACTCTGGCGAAAGACGTATGAGTAGGATACCTTATGCCTCGAGTAGGTAGTCTCATGTATGCCATGTTATGTACCGGAGCGGATCATACATTTATGCGGTGGGAGTTGTAAGCCCGGTATCAATCGATCCGGTGAAGAGCTCTTTAGTTAACGATGGCTATACTCTTAAGGCTAAGGAGAACAAGAGATTATATGCTAGTATATTCCGGTGGGAGTTTAGAAACCATTGGTTTTCACGAGACTTCAGACTTCCAAGGGATATTGACTCAAGGAAATCTACCTCACAGTTATGTGTTTACTATATGGTGGAAACATGCATTGGAGTATTAAACGGACGTGTGTATGAATTCCGCCCGCAGGAAAATTTGAATATGTTCTTATACGAAACTGACTAAGGAAGGCTACGTATTGGTGAAGAAGTTCATTATGGATCTTGGGTGATACCCGGTCTCGAGTCGGCCCATTACCCTTTATTGCCCGACAACGGTGGGTAGTAGCACGATCGAACCAGATATCCTGAGAAACAAAAACACATTGAGAGGAAGTACCACTTGATCAGAGACATCATTGACGAGAGACACGGTGGATTCTGAAATAAGCGTCGAGAGGAAAACTGGCGGACCGTTCCTGAGCTCTACACATTGAGGTTTTGAAGACATGTAGATTCTATGGGTGTTAGAGTTACCAGTTATTTTAGGGCCCCAGTGGGAGTTTTTATTTGAGCTTTTGTAGCAAGACAAATAAAATTGTGTATTTTTACGTATTAATAAAATTTCAATGAGGTATTAATTTCACCTTGTGCACACTAGTATTTTTCGTATTAAGGTCCGGATTAATTATACAGTATATGGTCATATGGATCGTCCATGGAAGACATGATCATAAGTTCTCATAATTAATGAATAAGATCCACAGTTATTGAATAAGTTGGGCGCTTTATTTAGAAATTGCAATATTTTATGAAATAATCTGTCTTGGTTATTATAAAATAGTGGTGCAGATTATGTTTGCATTGATAGGATCAAAAGAAAGATTTGATTAAAGTTAAATTTACGTGAAAGATTAAATCTCAAGTGATATTTGATTATTATTTTCTCAGTAAAGGTTTATTTTAAATAGGTAATTGAATAATTATCGGTCTTTGAATTGTCAATATGTGAAATCCTATTTTGACGGCCAATACCTAGATGATTTAGGAGCGTGATTGTTTATTACCGAGTATTCTCTGAAATAAACAAAAAAAGAAATTGTATGAAATATCCTCTTGATATGTTTAGAGTACTTGGATGTAATGAAGTCAGCGGCGGTGCATTTGATCCATTAGAGAAGCTGTTAAATCAAGAGATTAAAATAATTAATTGATGGCCGGAAAATATAATCGATTAATTATCGATATTCTGATAGGAGGAAATTAATATATATATCAATATTAATTTTGGAGTTCAACTACGGGCCTTTGTTGGAGTGGCACGGATTAGATAATTGCTTTTCAATTATAGGAGCCTTAATTAATAATAGCCGTTGGATCCCGGGCTAGCTCGGGGAAAGTAGGCGGGCTCGTATCGATAATGGGCCCATAAAAACTAGCGAAGTTGAGTTACGTGGTTTTGAAACTATCTTGAGTTTGTACTCAAGAGCAAGTGGGGAGATTCCAGCAATTATGTACTCTTGATTCCCACTTAGTATTCTCAAATATATGTATAAATTATAAATTTATAATAAATATAATTTATTATATGAGCGATTATTTATAATAAATATAATTTATTATATGAGCAGGTTATTTATAATAAATATAATTTATTATATGAAACGATTATTCCTTGATGTAATGGGTTTTTAGGTTTTCTCTTTGGAGTTTTTATAGATACATTTTTTGAGAATACGAACGAGAAAGAAAAGAAGAATTTTTACGTGCTTTTTGGTTTTTACTCTAGTGTTCTAAGATTGATTCCGTCGATTCATTGCTTACACACATCCATACCACCCTGAGGATAGATGCGGAAGATGGGGCGGTGCAATTGCGATACATGTGGGTGGACGGTGTAGATCGTTGGTTGCGTCTTTGTTCGGCTGTGAATCGGCCGGTGTAGATTCTTCAGTTGGTGGGCGATAAGTCAGTTGACGGATCTGCCGTCTACATAGGTAATTTTATTTAATATTGAATTTTAGATACAGTTGCATGTTTAATCATATTGCTAGATCCATGCTTCCGCTGTGTGTTTTTCCTTCAAACCCATCATAACAAGTATCTCTTTCACACTTTCTTTCCTTGGTTGACATTGTCTGCTTTGGGTCTCTCATGGCTTTAAAACATGTTTACAAGGTCGGGAATCAACTTTATGTCATTTGTAACAACTCATGTCCAACCTTTAAATGTTGTTCACATTGGGGACCCTCTCGCTTTAAAAAGTTTCCACAAATTAAGAACTATCTTTATTTAGTAGCGATGGCTTTCCCTAAATGGAGTATAAGATATGATAGCTTATTTTATTGAATTTTGCATGTTTCCTATAGAAGCGAAAAATTACGAAGGCAGGCCCTCCCAACTGGCACAAGGCTTGGTTCCCCAATCAAGTTCAGCAATGCCTTGCTCCCAACTCCTCCCAGAGAGCAGCTAATGGATAGGTAAGAATTGAATCACATGTTCAAGTTAGTACATATTGTTAGTTTTTCATGGGATCGAGCACACATGATGTGGGCCAACCACGAATTTTTTTAATTGATTTATTAATTAATTAAATTGAATTTTTAATAACTTGGAGAGAGAAATTAAAGCATTGTGACTGAAATATGGTTGATTGATAATAATAATTGATTTAAAAAAAAAAAAACTATGTAAATCCCGACTTCATTCCTTTATGGATCTCTGTGAACAAGGTATATCTCTTAAATATTGAAATTTAGTTGGAATTCATTATTTGGTAATGTGATTGGAATTCTGATTCTGCATATATATTGATCCTGTGAATGAGTTTCCAATCCGATTATAGTTAAATGTATTATATCGGTATATCAAAACCCCATCATTGGTATCAAAGAATATTTATGTTGTTTTCTGGCTATTATTTTATTATTTTTTTGTTACTATTTTTTGATATGGTTTCAACAAAAGAAAGATTAATGAGTGTTATTCTAATTTTCTTTTGTTGTGGATATGGATCCAATAAAAAAAAATTATTTTGGGAAAATTTTCGGAAAGAGATTTACTGAGATTATAGTTCCGATTTTTTTTCTTTTGAATATATAATCAGAAAACTTTATGATTTATATCAAAAGAAAATATGTTATGTTAGGATTTTAAATATATATATATATATATATATATAAATTTGGATTTGTTCTGACAGAATTGTGGATTTGTTTCCAGATAAATTAAATAATATATATATATATATATATATATATATATATATATATATATATATATATATATAATTTGATAATAAGTCTTGATGATGCTTTTTCAACCGGAGGCGGGGTGGAGCGTGTGGGGGTCATTGAAATTTGGACCGGATTGTTTTGTGTTTGGGATCACGGGCTCTTGGATTAATGCAGGGTGGAGTAGGATCGGCTCTTAATTTGTTGATCTGCGGGGCCCCAGATGGGGTACTCTCTGCGCAAAATCGAGGGAAAAAAGGGGGTCAGCGAGGGCTTTGCGGAAATGGCAGGCTCCGATCTGGTGATTCTTGTGAAGAGAGATGCTTAGGAATTAGTATTGATCCCGAATGAGCTGCCTTTCAGATGGGGTGGCACTTGTATTTATAGTGGATAGTCATGTATTTCACAATTGGATTATGATCTTGAATAGTATGTTTAATGAATTGGATGATGTGTTTGAATAGTATGTTTAAGTTGGGATGATATTACTCTCATTGGGTAGAATTTTATTTCCTTATTGTAAACCAATTAATAAAGGGGATAATTGAGGGTGGTAATATCTGCTTTCCTTATTGATAAGATTTGGTTTGATTCTGAGGATAAGTAGTTATTGAGAATTATCCTACTTTCCTCATTGGTGAGATTTAGTCTGATTTGCAGGATAAGCAGTTATTGAGAATTATCCTACTTTCCTTATTAGCGAGATTTAGTCGGTTGCGGGATGGGCATTCGATTATCCATATCATCGGCGCTGGAAATCGAGTGGGTTGAGGCTTTTCGTTTTGGGTAGATGGCCCAGGCAGGTGTTTTATAGGGCACGCCTCTCCTTTAGGCCCCTAATTGAGTAGGCACAGCGCTATTTTTCAAACCTCATCAAGTCTCATCCAAAAAATATATATTTTTATATAATAATATTATGTCACGTTATGTGTTTCTCATACTTGGGAGAATTTGGATAACCTCATATTATGATTTGTATTCATTTTTATAGAATATTTTTGTTTGCCGGTGAAACAACATAACCTTTAGTTTTGGATAATTTGTTTTATAAATTCTAAAAATTTGGTTCATAAAATTGCAAGCTTTGCATGACTTATTTTCGATTGGAACTTCGTCGACTTGACGACATCCTCCATTGGTGGCTTGCATGAGTTGTATTGACTCCTTAAGAACACTTACGACGATTTTGGTGAAGTCGTCAGCGGTGGTTGGGTAGAGATCATCCTTAATTAAATGGGAGGACTCGTCTGTGAGAACAATTGAGTAGAGCTCGTCCAAGTGAACTGATGGGAAGAGCTCGTCGGAGTCAGGCTTGGTTGAAGCGGAGCTGATCCATGTGGCGAGGGAAGGGCTCGTCAAAGTGGGTGTTGTTGAGTAGAGGCTCGTCCATGTGAGCGGGAAGAGCTCGTCAGAAGTGAGTGTGCTTGAGGGCTAGATCCATATGGCCCGAGAGGGAGGGCTGTTGGATATTGTTGTGGTTGTTAGGAGAAGAGCTCGTCAGATGGAAGTTGTTGTAGGCTTCGTCCATGTAAATAATGAGATTTCGTCAAGTAGAATTTGTTGGGAAGAGCTGTCGGGTGAAATTTGTTGTAAGAGCTCGTCCATGTAGATAATAGGAGCTCGTCAAGTAGAGCTGTTGGGAAGAGCTCGTCAGGTAGACTGTTGTAAGAGCTCGTCCATGTAGATAATAGGAGCTCGTCAAGTAGAGCTGTTGGGAAGAGCTCGTCAGGTAGACTGTTGTAAGAGCTCGTCCATGTAAATAATAGGGCTTTCGTCGAGTAAACATTGGGAAGAGCTCGTGGGAAGGCCCATTGTAAGAGCTTCGTCCGTGTAGATAATAGGAGCTCGTCAAGTAGAGCTGTTGGGAAGAGCTCGTCAGGTAGACTGTTGTAAGAGCTCGTCCATGTAAATAATAAATTTCGTCAGTAGAGTACATTGGGAAGGCCGTCGGAGTGAAATTTGTTATGAGCTTGTCCATGTAGATAATAGGAGCTCGTCGAGTAGAGTACCGTGGGAAGAGCTCGTCGGGTGGCTAATTGTAGGCTGAATCCATGTAGATAATAGGAGCTCGTCAAGTAGAGTTGTTGGGAAGAGCTCGTCAGGTATTGTTGTAAGGGCTCGTCCGTGTAGATAATAGGAGCTCGTCAAGTAGAAGAAGTTGTTGGGAAGAGCTCGTCGGGAAAATTTGTTGTAGGCTCGTCAGGTGTAGATAATAGGAGCTCGTCGTGAGCATTGGAAGAACAGTCGGAGTAGGCTATTGGGAAGAAAGCTGATCAATTTAAATAGTAGGGGCTCGTCTATGGTGAGAGGATGAGCCTCGTCCAAATATGAATTGTAGGGCCGATGCATGCGGAGTCTGCGTGAAGGGCTCGTCAATGTAAATAGTAGGAGCATCTGTTTGGAGATCCCGGTGAAGGGCTCGTCAGTGTAAATAATGGGGCTCGTCCATGCAGGTTGAGGATGAGCCCCGTCAATATGGTATTGAAGGGCCAGATGCATTTGGGTGCGGCCGAGAAACGTCAATGTAAATAGTGGAGGGCAGTGTTTGAGATCCCAGGTGAAGGGCTCGTCAATGTAAATAGTAGGGGGGCTGAATCCATTTGGTTGAGGATGACCGAAGTCAATCTGTTATAAAGAAGGAGCCCGTCCGTGCGGGTGCGCGAAGGGCTGCGTATTAAATCAAAATGGAGGAGCCCGTTTGTTTGAAATCCCGGTGAAGGGGCTCGTCGATGTAAATAGTAGAAGGGGGCGTGTTTGGGAAGTCAGTGAAGAGGGCTCGTCAATGTAAATAGTATTGGGAGAGGGCCCGTGTTTGAAGTCGATGTGAGGCTCGTCAATGAAAAATAGTAGGGGCTCGTCCATCGAGTTGAGGATGAGCCCCGTATCTGAATTGTAAGAAAGGGCAGTACATTTGGAGTGCGACGAAGGGCTCGTCAATGTAATAGTAGGAGGAGCCACGTCTGTTTGGGGATGAGCCTCGTCAGTATGAATTACTTGGCTCTGGCTGTTTGCGTGGCCGCGGTGGCGTTCCGGTAGTGAGCGTGGCAGTGGCGATTGAGCCGGTGGCGATGTAGCTAAAGTGGCGATTGGTAGGAGGTGGGGCGTTGGCTAGGAGTGGCGTGCGGCCGAGTGGCGGTGGTGGGGTGGGCGTTGTGGCCGAGTGGTTGGCCGAGTGTGACAGCCAGAGTGGCGGTGGGGGGCGGGAGTAGCCGGTGTAGCCGAGTGGTGATTAGCAGGGGCGTGGCGATTGAGCGGTAGGCGTTGGCCAGTGGGCGATTGGCGTGGCGGTGTAGCCAGAGTGGCGATTGGCCGAGTGGCGTTGTGGCGGTGGCGATTGGTAGAATGGCGATTGAGCAAGTGGCGATTGAACCGGTGGCGTTGTAGCCCGAGTGGCGGTCAGGCGGTGGCGATCACGGCTAAGTGGCGATTGAGCGGTGGCGGTGTGTAAGTGGCGATTGAGCAGTGGTGTTTGGCCAGGTGGCGATCTGTGAGTTGCGATTGGCCGGTAGGCGTTGTGTAGAGTGGCGATTGGCGAGTGGCGTTGTAGCCAGTGGCGATTGGCCGGCGATCGACTCCTCGGGTGGCGGCACTGGGTAGACGAACTTCGTCAAAGTGGGAACAGCGCATGCGACCGTTGACTCTGCCTTTTGGAAAGGTGCGAGCGTCTTTAATGCTTATTGGCAGAGAATTTGAAACGTTTGCGTGAATTTCCGAGTGCTTTGGCCTTCTTATAGATGGCGGCTTCATTGCTATGGAGTTTATACTTTGGATATTCACTATGGAGTTTATACTTTGATATACCGCCTCTTCCGTGCGTAATCGAATTCAGATGAAGCCGGCTTCACCGTCTTCCCGGGATCCACCGAAGACTCGGGTTAGCTCATTGACTTCGCTGCTGGAGCTGTGCCTGCCCTTCATGGCGCAGGGAAGTCAGAATCCTTCGAACTCGTCGTGGTCTTCGTGGGCGTTGCATCCGCCTCGTAAGCTGCTCTAACTCTTCTATCGTGCGTCTACAGTGAGGAGAGCGCCCACCTCGCTCGCGGTTAGCTCGCACTTCAGAACGCGTCGAGGTCACCCGCCCGCTGCTTCGGTCGGGTCCCCGCATCCTCGAGGATTACGCCGCCCCCGCCGCTCCGCCGATACCATCGCAATCGGTAAAATCAATTATATTTGTAAAGAACCGCCGTTCCTACGACGGCGCTCAACCGACACGCTTTTTCAACCTGAATCAGCCGAAGCGCAAGGTCGTCACTGACCCGATTGCTTCGCGGCCGGATGTGCCTGGATTGTTCTGCCGAGGTAGATCGGCCGCACCGCTGGATCTACGCCCCGAGAAGTACTTCTCCCAGAAAACCGAGGAAAAGTGGGGCCTGCGAGGGCTTCGTCTCGCAGCCCTCCGATGCCAAAGTCGATTCCTTCCTCGGAGTGTTATAACGCTAGAGAATCATTAGTATCAAGATCCGAATGAGCGCATCTTCACCGATGGGGTGGCCTCAGATTTATAGCGACGACCGCGACAACTTTCCTAATTGGATTATGATACCGAATAGTATGTTTCCTAATTTGATGATGACACCTAATAAGATGCTTCCTAAATGGCGACGACATTACTCCTCATCGTATGAGATTTTATTTCCTTATCAGAACCAATTAATAAGGGATAATCGAGGTAATATCTTACTTTCCTTATTGATAAGATTTGGTTTGATTTAATAGATAAGTAGTTACTGAGAATTATCCTACTTTCCTCACTCACAGATTCGATTTAAGGTGATGCAGCTTATCGAGAATTATCCTACTTTCCCATCGGCTGTGATTTAGTCCTGACTAAGTAGGATGTGGCCTTCCCAATTATCCATATCACCTACTGGGGGGCCAGTGGACTGGCTTTCTGCTTTTAAATGACTGCCATAGCTTCAGAGCTTTATAGTAATAGCTCCTTTCTGTGCCTGGGCGAGTAGTCTCAAGGCGCCTATTTTTCAAACCTCATCAAGTCTCATCCAAAAAATATATATTTTTATATAATAATATTGTAATCTGTTATGTGTTTCTCATAACAGAATTTGAATAGCCTCATATTATGATTTGTATTCATTTTTTTTATAGAATATTTTTTTGTTTGCCAGTGAAACAACATAGCACTGGATTTTGGATAATTTGTTTTATAGAATTCTAAAGGACTGGTTCCATAAAATTTTTAATAAGAAGCTTGTATACAAGGATATGTTCCGTCACAAAGTTTTTGACAAAAGAAAAAATTGGATAATTTGTTCTGCTGAATTCTAGGGTGAATTCTAGGGTGATGGTAAAATATTTTTATAAGAAACCTGTGTATAAGCATATGATCCGGCCTAAAGTTTTTAAGGAATAAGGGTTTTTGGATATGGTTCCAAACCTGCACATATAATAATATAAATTACATAATTAATATATATATCTAAAGGGCTGGTTCCATAAATTTTTTAATAAGAAGCTTGTATACAAGGATATGTTCCGTCACAAAGTTTTTGACAAAAGAAAAAATAGGATAATTTGTTCTGCTGAATTCTAGGGTGAATTCTAAGGTGATGGTAAAATATTTTTTTAAGAAACCTGTGTATAAGCATATGATCCGTCCTAAAGTTTTTAAGGAATAAGGGTTTTTGGATATGGTTCCAAACCTGTACATATGATAATATAAATTACATAATTAATACAGGTTTGGAACCATATCCAAAAACCTTTATTCCTTACAAACTTTAGGACGGATCATATGCTTATACACAGGTTTCTTAAAAAAATATTTTACCATCACCCTAGAATTCAGCAGAACAAATATATATATATATATATATATATATATCTAAATGCCCCATAGTATCTTTGAATAATAAAATTTAGATAATTATTACTCTTTATAATAATAAATAAATGAAAGGAATATGTTCCAATTTTCACATTAGTATGATTGTTAAAGACAATTATATATTTTTGGCTAACTCATTCCTAATTTTTTTTTTAAATAAAAGACTCTGGTTCAAATCTCATTGACAACTTTTTAATTAATTTTTGTACTAGAAATATGGCAAGAAAAATGAGGTCAATAAAGGCCATTAGAACCCTAAGACATTGACAAAAAGTAAAGAATATATGCAACTTGGGAGCATAAACTTAGAAGCACGTGTCAAGGATGATGATTATGACAAATTTCTAGTGAACTATATAACAGACATCAATGGTCAGATTCAAAAATTTGTTTTGGGAAGGGGCCTATGGAGAAGTATTGGCAAATATAAGGCTTTGAGGTCATGCCTTAGATCATCAAGGAAAGGAATTTTTATTTACTTCTATGGAATAGTTACCCTTATGATCACACTGAGAACTTATACAAAAACTTGTTAAGGACCATCCCCAGTATGTGAATCAAGCCAAGGAAGATCGCAGCTAAGGTATGGCATGTCTATTCGTAAAGGAAGAAACCCCAAGCTCCTGATCCCTGTTACTAAAAGTCAAATATGATCTTCCTTTGGAATTGAAGAAACAAATTTGATGATTCCATTCCTATCTTCATTCCATGAAGATTGTCTTAATTTTAAAAAATTTTTATTACATGAAATGTTTAGACATTGATAGTTAACTTTATGTTCTAGTTTGATGCATTTATAAATATTTATCTTTGGTATATATTACTCTTGAAATGCTATGAATTTATTAAGGTTATTGTTTGAAATTTGTCGAGTATAAATTAGCTAAAGTTTAGTAACTTTACTGCATAAATAATTAATCAGAAGCTAAGCATCAACTTAGGTACCTTTAGACGATAATTGGGAACATAGTGAACTTTCGACTCTAAACAGAAATTAATTGATCAATTGACACTTTACAATTAATTTAACATTCATGTATGTTTTGAGAATTGATTATAGTGCCTAATTGACTGCTTGTATTATAACAAATGGAAACTGCTACTATGAACATCAGAATAACTCAATATGGTAAAATTAATCGGTGATAATTATGAGATTTGGAGTATGAAAATCCAATACGTTATAGGAGAGCAAGAAAGCTCTTAAGGGGGTTTTTAAAAATGGTCAATGTTGTAACCCGATAAGGCAAACTTCACCCAAGCATATGGATTTCGTGAAGCTTATCATACTTGGAAAGTTAAGAACTCCATTAACCGATCATGTTGTCGAGCAAAGATGGATGGATGACATCATGAGGAGTTAAGAAAATATGAGATAACAAAGGACATGTGGTTCGCATTCTCCGAAAGGTTCGTGGTACACCAACCAAACCCATAGATCGTTTCACTAAATTTTGACACTTTACAATAAACGCCCTAAACACAAACATGAAAAAGATTTGGTAAATGTCAAATATGATAAGTGAACCTAAAGGATGCGTCAAACTATTATCGATGAACAAATGTAAGTAAGATAAGGATTTTGTTCATCACCCCGTTAGAATCACATGAAATGCACTGCACCCGCACGAAAACATTAAGACTCGAAAAGATGATATGCACCACTTAAAGCCTCTGAAGATCGCCTCATGGCCGCGAAGACAAATACCGATGTCTATGCTATCGCTCTAACTCATGGTGGAAATGGCTAAGTGTAAATTTCATGGTGGGAAACCAAAGCTAAGAGAATCAAATAGATGCTCATGCATTAAAAAACAAAAGTTCAACCAACTCTAGAAAAGGAAAGAAGAAACGCCTTCGCTAAAAAGAAGCACATAGTTCAAGCTCAAGTTCAAGTAACTATGGTAAGAAGGGGCATTTTCTGCTACGACTACAAAGAATGCAAGAAGGTAAATGACCTTTCTATTGTTATTAGTACAAGTTATGTTTCTAGTTCGGTCTTTTTCATTGAATCTTATCCTTTGTGGACTGTAGATAAGAGCCACAGACCACATAGCAAAGGACAAAAATGTCTTCATGGAATTTCGACTGATCCCGAGATGAACAAAATGGATATATGTAGGAAACAATTCTAAGGCTAAAGTGAAGGGAATTGGCACATGCAAGTTAGTCATGCGAAGTGGCCAAACCTTATTCCTACATGACGTGTTATTTGCTCTTGATATCTGTCAGAATTTAGTTTCTAGGTTGGTTTTGATTAAACTTGATTTTGAATTACATTTCCATGGACAAGGTGTTGATTTGTTTTTAGGACAACAATATTATGGTTCTGGTTATTTCTTTGATGGTTTTATAGTTCTTGATGAATATGGCGAAAGCAATGACTGTTTTTCTTATATTACATCAGTTGTTAATTATGACAATAATGTAGATGTTTGGCATGCTAGACTTGGACATATTAGCTAAAGTCGAATGAACAGATTAGCCAAAGAAGGCTTATTGGGAAATCTAAACAAAGTTGAGTTGTTAACCTGTGAGCATTGTTTGGCTAGAAAGACAGTAAGAAAACCATTTGGAAAAGGAACTAAGGCTAAATTTCCTTTATAATTAATCCATTCAGAAATCTATGGACAACTAAATGTAAAAAGCTAAGCATGGGGCAATTTATTTCATCACATTCATGGATGATTTCACTTGATATGTTACGTCTATTTGATTTCTCATAAATCTCAAGCACTAGATTGCTTATCAAGTTTACGAACTTAGTTGAAAATCAATTAGATAAGAAAATCAAAGCATTGAGAACCGACGAGGTTTTAGAACACATTTGTTTGACTAGTTCAAACAATTATGTGATGAAAAGGGGATAGTACATCAGTTGACTATCCCATACAATCCACAACAATATGGAATTGCGGAAAGACGTAATAGGATGCTCCTTGAAATGGTTAGGTCAATGATGACTCAGGCTTATATGCCTATCACCTTTTGGGGTGATGCACTTTTAACGACCACATTTATACTTAACCGAGTGCCTTCAAAGTCCGTTATTACCACCCCCAAATGAGTTATGACCAATAGGAAACCCGACCTAAGTTTCAAAACCTCGGGTCAGGATGCCTATGTACATAATTCCTCTCATAATATGGAAAATTATAACCAAGAGGAAAAAGAAAAGTATCTTATAAGATATAGCAGAACAACCTAAATGATATGTCTTCATAGGTGAGCAAGAAGGTGCTAACATAATTGAATTTGAATCACAAGATGTCACATTCTTAGAGAATGATTTCCCTAGACAAGGACAAATAGGTGAAGTCCTATTATTGTATGAAACTAATGACTAGATTGTTTCTGTTGCATAAGCATTGGATCCATTCTCTTCGAGTGGGAGTGTCTTGGGAAATGATGAATTAGTTTCTAAAATCACCCAAACACATCTTAGAGTGGATCCAACTATGCTTGCTTGTCTAAGTGGGAGTAACAACAAAATAGATGAATCCCACTCAGGAGAACGAATCGTCAACTGATTCCTCGTCATCAATTTAAGATTGAAGGGGAAGCATTTATTGTTACTCCACAAGACTTAAGAATGTTTCAAAGAATATAAAAGAAGCTCTCAATTGTCCTGCTAAAGAAAAAAATGGAAGAAAGCAATGGAAGAAGAAATATATTCAATGAAAACAAATCCAAGTGTGGGAATTAGTTTATCTACCCAAAGGATCTAAACCGATTGGCCACAAATGGATCCTTAAAATTAAGCGTGAAGTGCGGATGACCTACCAAAGATAGCAAGCCCGCTTAGAGTTGCAAAGGGGTATACACGACAGAAAGGAATAGATTATGAAGAAACTTTTTGCTTGTTGTTAGATTTACCTCAATACGCTTAATTTTAGCTATCGTTGCGATTATGGACCTAGAATTACATCAAATGGATGTAAAGACAGCTTTTCTTAATGGAGAATTAGACGAAGAGATCTACATGGAACAACTAGTAGGTTTCGTAATTCAAGGCCAAGAACATAAAGTATGTAAACTTTTAAAGTCAATTTATGGTCTTAAGAAGTCTTCGAAACAATGGAACATTCAGTTTCACAATGTTGTAATTTCTCATAATTTTAAAATGATTGAAGAAGATCATTTTGTTTATATTAAAAGGTCGAAAGACAAGTTTGTAATCTTGTCTTTATATGTAGATGATATACTGATAGCTGGAAATAGTAAAGAATACATTTTAGAAATAAAAGGATGATTGTCGTCCAAATTTGAAATGAAGGGATAAGGGGGTGAAGTTGCATGTGAGCCTCGAGTTAAGATTTCAAGGATCGATCAAAGAAATTGGTGTCTCTTTCACAAGAGCAATACATCAAGAAAGTCCTTTGAAAGTGATTCGTAATGCAAGGTTGTAAACCCATTGATACTCCGGCCGGTAAAAGGTGAGACCTTGAGTCGAAGATTATGTCCTAAAACCTTAGAAGAAAAGGAACAAATGAGCAAAGTTCCTTACTTGAGTGTGGTTGGAAGCTTAATGTATGATATGATGTGTACTAGGCCTGGTATCTGTCATGCCATTAGGATGGCTAGTAGATATCAATCTAATCCAAGTCAAGAACATTGGAACGTAGTTAAAAGGATATTGCGATATCCAAAGGGCACAATAAACTATTCATTTTGTTAAAAAAGAAATGATATGCAATTAAAGGGCTATAATGATGCTGATTGGGGAGGAGATTTAGATGAGAGAAAATCTACCTCTAGATTTATATTCTTACTCAACAATGGTGCCATATCTTAGAGTAGTAAGAAACAATCCTGCATAGTCCTATCAACACTGGATGCAAAATTTGTAGTGTTATCAGCCACTGTGCAAGAAGGAATATGGTTAAGAAGATTCTCGGAACATTTGATCAATAAGGGAGATGCCATAGAGCCTGTGGTCATCTGTTGTGATAGTCAGGTTGCTATAGTTTATACTAAAGACCCTAAGTTCCATGCTAAAACTAAACATATAGATATCAAATACAATTTTGTAAAAGATATGGTGGTATGAAAGGAAGTGAACGTGAAGTACATAACTACACAAGAAATGGTTGCAGATCCATTCACAAAGCCCATACCTAAAGAAGCTTACTTTAGGCATGTCAAGTCTGGCCATAGAAATTAAATGTATTTGAGAATATAAAATTTCTTATCATATGTCTAACAGTATTATTTTATGATAATATTTTTTATTTATTTTTCATATGCTAATGAAACATACATGAACATATATGTTAAGTACATATGAGATATAAAAGTATGTCGGACCTACTCACACAAGCAATCGCCTTAGTCACTTTGTGTGTACTGAGATGAGACAGTTTTTAAGCATTATTATCTAGGTGATAATTGAGCGAAAAGACTTAAATACAAATGTCGATTTCATTTAAAGAATGAATGAGGTATTAATACACAAGTGAGATATCACTTAATCAGTCTTAAAGCCAAATTGGAGGTATGATGTTTTGATAAAAAAGAGTATGTGAGTGAACTCATAGTTGGACATTGAGTGTGTTGAATTACAATCTGTACGGTGTTGAAAGAAAATGCATAGAGACATACGCTCCATGAGAAAGGAGATAACCTCGTAACATGTGATTCATACCACATGTGCATATGTAGACCAATAAGGGTAATGAAAATAATTTTGTTTTTGTGTGAGGCTCTCGAGTTTTAAGTAATCTCATATAGTATCCTTATCACTCTGACCCGATTTCATAATTAGTATCTAGTGTTTGCTATCTTAGAATGTTACCAAAGATTATGAATGATTTGATCTACTAGAACATTTCTAGAAAAGCAAACTAGATAAGAATTACGAGAATCGAGGAAGAGAAACCATATTTATAACAATAGTAGCAAAGCAATATGTATTCACGGGTCGACAATTATGTATTTCTAAAGGTAGAAACACGATAATCAGCGAATTCATATTTCTCGAGATCCTGCGAAATAGATGTGATAGAATGATCTCGGGGGATATAAAGATAACATTAAACATACCTGTCCTCATCGAGAAGCTATATCCTCTTAACAAATATATAGTGTAATTGCTCTCGAAGTATGCACGGTCACATGACTTATTTGACAAGTATGAACCTCGCAAATTGAGAAAAGAGTCAGTCCCATCATGTGTGAGTAGGGAGAGATGTTATTTTTGATCGTGAGCACAATACGATGTGGGCCCGACCATAATTTTTTGCTACTAATTAAATTGAATTTTTCATAACATTGAGAGAGAAATTGAGGTGTCTCTCGATTGTAAATACTACTTGACTCGATAATAATAACCAATTTTAAATAAAAAAATTTGTAAATCCCGACTTCATTCCTTCGTGGATCTCTGTGAACAAGATATGTCTCTTAAGTTGTGAAATTTAGTTCCAATTTGTTATTTGGTAATGTGATTGGAATTCTGATTCTGCATATATATTGATCATGTAAACGAGTTTCCAATCTAATTATTGTTATATGTATTATATCGTATATCAAAACCCCATCACATATAGATATGACTGATGCTAACTAATGTAGTTGTATCTGAAAAGGATTTTCAGGTGGCAGTTTCAACCTTAGGTAGCACCCACCATAGAAATCTAGTATCACTGAAGGGTTTTTGTTTAGAGCCAGAACACAAGTTTTTTATTTATGAGTGTTGGGTGTGCACCTAAAGTCTCACAATTTCACATCTAAGTAGGAATGAGAAGGCTTAAGAGTATATAAACATAGACTATATTCAATTGGTATGAGGCTTTTTGAGGCAAAAGTCAAAAAACAAAACCATGAAGGCTTAGGCCCAAAGTGGATAATATCATACCAATGCGGACAGGAAAGAGTCCATAAGGTTTCCCTACAATGAGTACATCTCAAATGGATCTAAGGATAAGTGGCTTTTTAGCTAGAAGGATGAATTGAGTCTTAAATGAGATTGAAGAAGTTCCAAACTCTTGATTCAGGTAAAATTTTTAGTCAGATTATCGCCGCCTTCATTTAACATAAAAGTAGGGGAATGAATGGGGGTTCAAAATTTTTATCGATTGAACTCCATCAATGTGTAAATCTTATCAAATATGTAAGCAACCTTGACATTTGAATGAAAATGTTTTGTCTTTTGTCTTGGAAATTGATTGATGAGTTTGTCTGTATCTTTCCTTTTTAGTGTCAGTAAGCCTTTGATTTATGAGATTTTAGAGCATGTAATGTTTTTGTTGCTTACATACTCGACTAGCTTAAGTTTCCAAGATTGATGAGACCAATAATTTATTCCCAACGTAAGATGAGAGCTGGCGCCCATATGTGTCTCGTATGTTCTAATTCATAAATAAGCGTGACATTTTAAGATAAGTCCCACTCCTCCGACCTTTTCATATGTGGGGTGCTATTTTGATGTCAGAATATAAAAAATTTACTAAAACCATTGCTTCGTCTATTTCGTATGCTGAAATTATTCCCAAGCGTAGGAACTAAGGTCATCAAACATTATATTACTGTGGGAGTCCACAGGTCATTTCCACAGGGAGTGGTTTCCTAGGTGATCTTTAGGAATTTATCTCCAAAGAATGTGCGTTTAAAAGTAAAATCTGGGGTTGTGATTGATTGATTGAGTAACCGATTAAATTAACTATTTAAAACAAAAGGGCAAATGATAGGGTTCTTAGGTTTCCACTCACTTCCGATCACGTAATACCCACCTCTTGTTCCAATCTCATCTAGAACTATTGATGAATGGTCTTCGACTTTAAGATGTAACATTAAAGGTTCTTTTAAAACAAGAATGATTGAGCGATGACAAACACTTGTTCAAACGATTTGCTTGGACTCTTAGCTTGCATTTGCGATCAAGCATAACGTGTACCGAGGGTCTCTTGTTCACACGTTGTCAAGAAGATGTCTGACTAAGGTTTTATAAGATTTTATGCAAATGCTTGGCATCAGATAACTCATGGAAGCACAAAAGAGGAATCGAGGTTATTACCTTGACGAGGTGAGTTTCCACCATTAAAACCCTATCAGCGTAGGTTTAACTCCATTGAAACCCAAAAATCATCTATGTTTGATAAGAAATTATGCATAAATGTGACTTTAGAAATAACACTTCAATTGCAAGGTTGGGATATCAAAAGCACAGAATCCTGTAAGAAAATACCAAGTTGTATGATCCAACTGAAAGATTTCAAGTAACTGAAAATTCAGAATCTGAAGAAAAGGTAAGTACTCTACTCTATAAACCCTAGCAAAATATGAGAGATACCCTCCACTGGTTTCAAAATAAACTTCTAGAATCAACCGATCTTCTCTCATTTCTTCATTGGTTTAAATACCCTTCTCCTTAGTGATCTCAAGTGGTGGTCGAAAGACGAGCGTACCCTTTGCACCAAGATTGAATTCCCGCTTCAAATCCCGCAGGGATCAGATGTTGGTACCCGGCACCAAAAGTGTACCGGTGCCTGCTTGTTTCGGGGTACCGGCACGCCATTTGGTAATCGGTACCATTGTTCACATGTGGGTACCAGACATTATGTGTGGTACCTGCATTCACGCTCCTCGTGAATGCTCCTCACCGTAGCACTACCCGAGGCTCGACAGCCGTACGCCATCAACCGCAATGATCTTACATTTGTTCTCCGACATGAACCCCTACAAAAGTGTGTGCACGTAAACTCGAAAAACCTGCACAAGCACAAAACACGGTGAGACGAACAAAGGCATCTTCTACACCACAAAATAGGAGAAAAACATGAGCTGTGTGGGTATAAAATCTATATAAATGTTGCACTTTATGTTCAACAACTATCAGATAGATCCCGAGACACATAATAAAGAAATGCCCTACTCCATCCTAAAGACTTCAACTAGTTAGAAATGTCAAATTTATTAATGTTTTTACTGACACCAATGAATGCACCTGGTTGTTCAAAATAGACCTATATGAAATGGAAACCATAGGATCTTCATGTTTGTAGTGTTGATTTACTTTCTAGGAAGGGGACCCTATGTTTTTTTGTCTAATACTCTACTTTGGGACTTTAGTAAATCTTGACATCTCAACTTTGTGGAAGAGATTGAAAATTGCTTTTGTCCCTTATAATGCACTAAAAATCTTAATTTTGAAACTCCTAATTTTTAATGTCCAGGGTTAATTTTCAGTACTCGTGTCTAGAAATGTTGTTATAATTTCCACACGTGGTAGATGATCATTTGGGATTTTGAGAGTAATTAAGAAATAGAGAGGTTGAGGAGTTATCCACATAAGATCTTTTTCCATAATTTTATTTTTCAATACTAAAAACTGGATTTCCTACAAGGTCTTTTTGATGTGACAAACCCATGTCGCACCTTCCCTTTTATCCATCACCAAAATTTTCTTTTTATCAAATTGTTGAAACTTCTCAAAATTAAAAGCCTTGCATGATCATATCCTCTAGTAGTTGAAGCAAATCCATGTACTTGCCTTGACCATCTCTCCATAGAGAGGAGAAGTTTCACTGGTTTTCACCAATTTGGATTCAAATCCAATCCCTCTAAAAATCTGAAACTACATGTTTGAGTGTGCTAAATGATCACTAAGGAATGAATTGGATTTTTCTGTTGAATTTGTAAAAGGTTAGAAGCATGTAGTTCCAATTGTAGTTTGTTGGGTTTGAAATTGTTCATATCTTCGTCTCAAGTGTTCTACAAGAATATAGCTACTTTAGAGATTGAGTTTGATGAAGATTTGATGGAATAGATAAAAAATCCCTTGTAGGACAAGAAATAGTTCGGACGAAGGCTGTCCCACAGTGCAGGGACGTGTGACACTCGAGAGTCCGGACTAGGGGCAAATCTGCCATGGGATGCAAAGCAGTTTACTAGCTTGGAGGCTAAGGAACTTGGGGAGCAAGCAACCTATGGGCTTGAGATGATTTTTGGCAAGTGAATAAAAGATCAAATCAAGAGGATCCGGACTTCTAAGCTATCAAACCAGAATTAGAAACAAATTAGGATTCTATTATGAAGATGATACTTGAGCAATAAGTTTCCTGATTCCATTGTAATAACTTAAAGGAAAGGACATAAAATAGAAGGTAGGGTTGGAGTCATATTAGGATAATGATCAAGCCTTATCTAGATTTCCAAGACTGAATTACAAGGCTATAAATTCGAGGCTTTGGAAGTTGCTTAACATGAATTTTAGGAGGAGAGCTTGAAGAAGAACAAGTGAAGTTTGGATGCGTTGAAGGAGGCGTGTGAGTGATACTCTGGCTGACGATTGCACATTAAAAGCTTTTCACTCCAGCGTGAAAGATGATGTTCTTATTTTCTTCATCTTATAATAATGTAATATGGTATCAGGGTGCGACAAGAAAGAAGAGGAATAGGGAGTTCATTTTGAATTCCATTAAGAGTGATTAGGTTTCAAGAAGGGTTGTGGGTAGAGAGGGAGTCTCGTACCACATAAGACTATTAGTTAACCTTGAATCAAATCGATGGAAATCCTTTCATCTGGGAATAGCCCCGTAGACATAGGCAGGTTACCAAACCACGTAAAAATTGTGTGTACTTTTACTTTATTGCAATTATATCACATCTACTCGCAAATACTAATTAAGACCTTATAAGGAGTTCTAATTCACCGCACTAAAGTTCGGAACGACTACAGTCCGAACATCAAGGACTGAGCACTGAACACACACTATATCTATCAATCAGACAGAGCATGTCACTCTAAGTTATTGAGTGAGATTCGTGTTGTGTGTGAGTATCATATGTGGATTCAATGCAAGGAGGTGGTCCTACTAGCCATTCTCTCCTTTCTACTGACTTCGACAAACTATAATTACTAGGAAAGCTACAGGATGTGGGCCTTCATAAAACTACCGGATGAAAAGGCATGAGATTGGGCCTCAAGCAAGGATGGAAGCCCCTACTAAAACTTATGTTGAAGTGGAAAATGTTCCTAAGGACTAAGCAACTCGATGCCTAAAGAAGATGCCCTATCCACCAAAAAAATTCACAAGCCTTAAATGTAATCTTCTTCAATGGTGTGATCCTACTCAATTCAAGATGATCTCCACCACCAAAGTAGCCAAGGAAGCATGAGACATTCTTCATGTGAATTTTGAAGGAACCGATGTAGTTCATGAATCTAGGTTAGAACTTCTTACAACAAAGTCCAAAAACTTATGAATGAGTGAGGAGGAGACTATCAATAATTTCAATGGAAAATATTACAACATAGCCAATGAATTGTTTGCCTTTGGGGAAAAGATTTCAAAAGAAAAGCTTGTCAAAAAGGTCCTAAGATCCTTGCCACCAAGGTTTGTATGTAAGGCAACAACAATAAGGGAGGCAAAGACCTAAAAAAAAAAAGATTTGAAGAACTTATGGGATTTGTACGTAGGTTTGAAATAGAATTGAGCGAAGAGTCCAAGGAAATGAAGAAACTTGTGGGACTAAGGACTGAGTTTAAACTACCCGTTGATGAAAGGAATGAACTTTCAGAATCTGTGACCTTATTGTTAATTTTTGTTTGAAAAAGCCATAAAAAGCTTGAATACTTGGGTGAAAGGTAACCTTCAAACTTGTAAAATTGCATATGGCACTTTTATTCCTACAAAGTTTGGGAGGACACAAGGAACTCCCGGACCAAATATCAGGGACAAATCAATCCAGTGCAGAGAATGTGCAGGTTATGGTCACATCTAAGTAGAGTGTGCCAATACGAAAAAGAACCGATCCGTTCTTGTTACATGGAGTGATGATGAATCAGAAGATTACATAGGGTATGAGGAACAAGACAATCAACCTAGCGCTCTAGAATCCATGACCTTGATTCCTGAATCAGACACAAAGCATTAATAATTCCCAAAGGTGGTAACAACTAACGTCCGAACATGCTCAGTGCCTAACCATTTGCCACAAGAGCTAGCACGTTCTTATACAATATTGCACAAAAGCTGGGTAAACACTGTAAATATCAATGATAAGTTCTTAAAAAGGGAAGGCAAGGAAATTAGATGCTACTACTACTGAAAGATGGGGCACATTAGATGCCACTACAAACATTACAACCCCAATTCAAAAAAGAAAGTAGATCAGTGAAAACAAATTCATCTAGCCCACCGTAAAAAGGAAAATCTAAGAGCCTTGTCATTCTTACCTCTCTCAAGGCTATAATAGCATATGATCAAGGTGGTGAGTACTTAAGCCAAGAGTTTTTGGATTATCTTAGATCATGGGATATAATCCTCATGGACTCCACTTTACACGCCACAATACAATGATGGCTAAAAGGAGAAACCAAATCTTGTTAGACATTGTGAGGTCTATGATGGGCAATGTAGACCTTCCCAAGTCCTTCTAAGGTTATGCACTCGAGACTGTTGTTTATATCCTAAACATAGTCCCATCAAAGTCAATTGATGTTACTCTATATGAGATACGAACTAACAAGAAACCTTATCTTTCTTACATGAAAGTATGGGGTAGTCAAGCTTATGTGAAGCGGATATTATCAAACAAGCTAGAAGCTAAAACTGATTAGTGTCTGTTTGTAGGATATCCTAAAGAAACAATGGGATATCAGTTCTACAACTCTTTGGAACAAAAGGTATTTGTTTCAAAACATGTTGTTTTCTTAGAGAAAGAGTTTCTTCTAAGTGACAGTTGGAGCAAAGTTGAGCTTGAAGAAGTTCACATGCCTGCTAGACACAAATCAACCGTGATGCATTCTAAGGTTGTTATTCATAAGAGATGAGACATTAATTGATCCTTCAAGCACAAGCGCTTCATAAATCATAGGATACATATTATTCTGTAGAGAAATATTGGATTTCCTCATCACGAACATAATGATGTGTATTGCTTATAGAGAATGCAGATCTACCTACTACCCATAAAGAGTATCCTCGAATTTGTGCTTAAGAATCTAAATAAATGGCTTCGTGCTCATGAAATCGAAATGGATTCCGCATATAATTAAACCAACTATGGATCTCATTAACCAATTCAAGGGATAAAACCCATAGGGTGCAAGTAGGTCTTCAAGAAAAAGACAGAGATGGAAGGTAAAGCTGTTACCTACAAAGCTAGGCTTCTTGTAGCCAGCTGGATATCAAATAAAGATAAGGAGTTGATTATGATGACTTTTAGTCCTCGTATTATGCTTAAATCTATAAGGATACTTAGCCTATCAAGGTTCATTATGATTACGTAGATATGGAAAATTGATGTGAAGACGACTTTCCTTAATGGAAACCTATATGAGGATGTGTATATGACACAACCAGAAGGCTTTACATCTAAAGATAAATATGCAAGCTTAAAAATTCCACATATGGATTGAAGCAAGTATCTAGGAGTTGGAACATTCGATTTGATGAGACAATCAATGAGTTTGGTTTCTCACAAAATCAAGATAAGGCTTGTGTGTATAAGAAGGTTAGTGGGAGTATTGTCGTGTTCATTGTGTTGTATGTAGATGAAATACTACTTATAGGAAACGACGTCTTGGTTTACAATCTATCAAAATTTGGTTATCTAAGAATTTCTTCATGAAAGACCTTGGAGAAGAAACCTACATCTCTCAAGCATTTGTGCGCTTGATCGCCTAAGGGAGTGGCTCATCTCTATGATGCATGGGGATTACACTCTTGAAGTCCATGTGTCCCTTGGACACAGGATGAGAGGACACACATGAGTTGATCCCTTATCTTTCGTCTATAGGATCAATCATGTATTCCATAATAAGTTAACATGTCTAATCCATTCTCACTGGTGTGTTTTTTCTCCAAATATAATTGCTTTCACTCAAGCACATCATGAATCCAATGATATCTAACATCAATATGCTTCGATCTTGAATGGAACGTCTAAATATTTGAGAGGTGAATGACACTTTGAATATCACTATCAACTACATACTTCTCTTGTTGCAATCCCAATTCTTCTAAGAATTTTCTTATCCATAAATCTTCTTTACAACCCTTAGTAATAGCAATGTACTCAACTTCCATGGTGGTAATACAACACATTTTTGCAACTTGGATTACTAAGAGACAACTCCCCTTGTAAAAGTCATCAAGAACCTTGAAATAGACTTCCTAGAATCAACATCACATACCACGTCTAAATATGTGTATCCATCTAGCATAGGCTCACCACTGCCAAAACACAAGCACACACTGGAAGTGCCTCTAAGATATCTCAGTATCCACTTTACTGTTTCCCAGTGCTCCTTCCCATGATTAGTAAGAAACCGGCTAACAACTCCAACTACATGAGCGATGTTTGGCCTAGTACATAGTCCATAACATACATCAAGCTACCAACAACAGCATAAGGAGCTTTGCTTATCTCTTTCATATCTTTCTCACTTATATGACATTGCTTAGAGCTAAGCTTTAAGTGGCTTGCAAGTGGAGAACAAACTGCCTTAGACTTTCTCATGTTGAATATCTCAAGAACCTTCTCTATCCATATTGGTTTGATATTGTCCACTTTGGGCCTAAGCCCTCGTGGTTTTGTTTTTGGGCTTCTCCCCTAAAAGGCTTCATACTAATTGAATGTTATCCATGCTTATATACTCATAAGCCTTCCCATTCCTAACCGATGTGGGACATTTGTGAGACTTTGGGTGCATACCCAACAATCCTCCCCTCGAACAACGTTCCACCAAGCATCACTTCAAACTAGGATTTCCTTTTATCAGAATTGGGCACACCCCCTTTATGTGAAGCACCATCCTCTGCCAGGCCTACCATCATTTTGTTTTGCTTCCACCCACAACTATGCTTGAAACCCGGTTACCTGGATTTGATACCACTTGTTGTAAAACCCATGGACTCATCCCCATTCACATTAGTATGATATTATGTCTATTTTGGGCCTAAGGCCCTCATGATTTTGTTTTTGGGCTTTTCCTCATAAAATGGCTCATACCAATTAGATGTTATTCATGCTTATATACTCATAAGCCTTCTCATTTTTGTAATCGATGTGGGACATTGTGCGACTCTCAGGCATACACCCAATAGATACAAGAATCACGAACCAATGTAAATCTCTATGTATTATTCTCGTTTTCTTGTCTAATGGTTCACTATTCTTTGCACCAACACAACAATCTCATGTTGGTGTAGCTACATTATAGTGTTTGTGAATCTTCTCAAATCCTTTATCTAGATTCTTTATATTAACAATTTATGGTCTCGATCAATGGTTGTAAGCACTACATTGGTATTTGATGCATCCAAGCAGCCCATCACCAGGCCTCACTTGAAGTTGCAAACAATGATGCATACAAGCAAGCAGCCCAACACCGGCTTATTTGAAGATATAAAGGAGCCTAATATAAGTTGTCAGCTAGAAGAGACAACCCAATTTGATCTAATAGTGAAATAATTAAAGGCCAAAATTTAATGTCTGACCAGTCCAAGATCTGGTTTAATTAATAAATCATCAACCTCATTAAGTAGGCAATGAGATTTGGTCTTAAGTTATTTTGTGACTTTTGATGTCTGTATTTTGGTCTTTAAATTGTTATGAATTTTCATCTTCTTGATTTTGGTCTTTAGTTATCAGGTTTCCTTTGTCCTATTCTGAGTCGTCTGAAAAGATATAAAAAAATTCAAATGAGAAGAGACTTAACATATCGTGTGGATTTGAACCCTACGCTCTTCATTTTCTCCTCATATGCTCTCTTTTCTAACCCTCTTTTCCTATAGTAGTAAGAAGAGAGATGATTTTTTGTCATTCTTAGCTTAAAATCACCCCTCTACACCTTTTTCTATCATTTTTTATAGTCTCTTTCTTTCATTTTTCTTTCTCAATAAAGTGGTTCTTCCACACATATATGGTTCTCCACACGTATATGAGTTTTTAATTTGTTTTTTCGTGATTTTATCGCCGAATTTGTCAGGGCGCTGCTATGCGCTGCCTGCATAATTGGCCGGGAGCCATCATCTTATCGGGTGGACGCTTACTAGCCGCGATTCAAATGAAAAACATAGCCTGACGATGCAGATAATAAAATCAAATCATGATCGCCAACATGCTACAAAACTAGTCATGTAATCTAGTCATTATAGATTATCAAACGCAGAGGCTGAGCCTGATCCATTATGCTATAACCTAAATGTTACGCCATTCTAAAGCTTTCAACAAATTTATTCTGAGATTTTTATCAATGTATTATTGGTTTGAATCACAAAATTATATCTTTAAAAAAACATATTATGATTGAGGAAAACCTCTATTTTTCATATATTTTCTTAAAATTTCCAATAAGGTTGATTCCTTTGAGTGATGAGCTTTGATTGCAAGGTTCTTATATTATAGGTGCTCTGCAGCTTCCAAGATGGCTTTCTTCGTCTCTTCTTCATTTACAAACCTTCCAAATATCCTTCCGCTGACACTAGCGTCTCAGTATTCATAAATTTGACCAAATTAATTGCATGACCAATACAATGTTAAATTTATGATAATGATAATTCTAATACACGAAAATCTAACTTCGGAAGCAAAGTAATGAAACAGAAATGTAGGTGTATGAAAATACATTATAATCAACCAAATATAGCCCCTTGAATTTTTCCTACATAATCTGCAGATGATCTTCAATGAGGTAAATATACTTTCCTTTCATATTGCTCCAATAAAATGAACTGGTATCACAGGTGTTATTCTAATATATTCATGAGCATGCCAAAGTCATAAAATGGTTGATGTACAATGATTGTCACCTTTATCAAGAAGAAGAACCAGAGGAAGAATTCCACTCAAGAACCTGATATTCCCTATAATAGTACTGAGATGATTACTGATTTGAGTGTTGAACTTTTCTTGAATTGTAAGTACTACAGTGCAATATATAAATATAGCAACGACTGTGGTTTGCAGTGCCATGTTGTCTAGTGAAAATGCAGAAACATCTTTCCAATATTCATACTTTACAACAACAACGGCAATCTATAAATGTAAGAAGGTAAATAAGAGTTGTGTGCGGCAATTGTCGTGGGACAATAAAACAAATGTTAAATAAAACACTTAGATTTATTACAAAATAATAATAATAATAATAATAAAACATGTATGACAATATCTAAAAGAAAAAAAGTTATACAATCTATTCCAAATTTAAATGATAAACTAGTCCTAATCATTTATGAGGCACTTAATACATCATTTCTTTGGAGGATGGGTTTACTTAAAAGAAACCTTTGAAACATGAATTTTTGAAATCTAAGGACTTGCTTGGTTCTGCAAAAATTGTTCTCGAGAACATTTTTTGAAAACATAGATGGTATCTTGAATCTATTCTCAATGACGCCAAATAAGTGTCATAGCAGATATTAGATTGAAATACGATGATTAGATAATGACGCTAAATATGTCATAGTTTTGATTCACAAAAGATGATGCCTAAAATATGTCCTAGTAAAATGATATATACAATGATAGTCGAGACCATGACGCTTTAAGGAAATGTCATTATAACTCTTCAATGACAAATTAAATGTGTCATTACTATTAATTTTTCAGTGTCTTGTTTTTAAATTTAGTGTTTCGTGGCTTTTAGAACAAAAAAAGAATCAAAATGTGTTTTCCCTATTTTTCTTGTTTGCTCCTCTTGTTTTTTAAAATAAAAAACAGTTTAAAATTACATTAACACTTCATCATTTTTTGACTACATAATGACAAAATACCTTATTGTTTTCTTTGAAAATAACTCTTCTTTAGAAAACATGTGTAAATACTCTAAAAACAAGTAATGAGTTGTTTTCAAGAAAAAAAATATGGGAATGTTAGTTTTTTATATATTTTGAATTATTTTAACCAAGTATTTCTTCTTTGTATAAGCCTCAAACTTTGCTGTTGATTTTATGGAAAGAAAAGAAGGCATGCTTTCAATTATGTTGAGACTTGACTGCTATTAAATCTTCATTTTGTTCACATTTATGAATTAAGGTAGGTGTACATAAAGGGCCTTTCTTTATCTATGATTGAGATTATGGATTGGTACAAAACGACATGTACAACAATACTTAAAAGAAAAAAGTTATTCAATCTATTCCAAATTATTTTGATAAGAATTAATTGTCTAAATCATTTATGAGAATTCTACCACATCAATTCTTTGTATAAGCCTTGCAGTCTCATGTTGTCCCTTATTAGATTGATTTTGTTGAAGATATAATATACCATGTATGAAACAATTTAATTATAAAATGTAAATAGTTAAAAATTCTATATAAATACTATGACATAAAACACCATTTATAAATGGACATACCTTGCGTCCTCTTGATTTGGGTTAAGATAACTCGATAGTGGGATGGGATCACTAAGTTTGGTGTGAACTTATGTATAAAGTGGTGTTTATTTCATTTTATCTTGTTTTTATTTAATTTTAAATAGAATTTAAGACTAAATGATAGTTAATGATGTTAAGTATCCCTACAATTTTAATATTTGTTTCTTATTTGTGATTTGAAAGTCTATAAAAAGACCCTGTTTGGTTTGCTTATCTCTTCATACACGGCATTTAAAACTATATGCAAGGAAGGCATAAAATTTAAAATATGGTATTCAACTCAAATCCTATAAACTTAAATTTTTAGTGAAGTTATTGTTTAATAATATCCTTAAACATATTAATTAGAATATTTTTTAAGACATATTAGAATAATATTTTTATGACATTAGAATATTTTTTTAATGTAAGCCGGGATTCATTTTTCTTATAGAGGGGTCAATGTTCCACTCATCTCTTACCTATGTCGCATATTTTACTGTACAAATAAAGGTGTTTGATCAATTGAATAACGAAATAAATTTTTATTTTTGAATTTAGTTACATTTATTGATTAGCTGGGCTGCGACCTGTCTTCCAACTCTATGGCTGACACAAGGCCAATCCCACTTATATGCTTAGACTGGACCTTCTACATCTTGTCGGCTTATTAATTCTATTTTTCAGTACCCATCCTTAACATTTTACTTCTATCTTTTTATTCACTCGTTAAAACACTTTGGGCTTACATAAATGCAAGTAAATCAAGCTTTCACTGAACTGAGACCCCCACTTCAATGGTAAACCCAAAAATTTAGTTTAAAAGAGGCATTAATTGACAAACAAACTCCAACCTAGTGATGTTGGATCTTACAAAGAATTTTTTCTTTTAAATTTTAATGGAAAAAAAATTATAGTCAAAATCAAATAGCAAAAGAAAGAAAAAAAAAAGAATCTTTTTATATCATTCAATGAGAAATAACTTTTTAAATTAAAGAATCGAAATCAAGAAGAAAAGGAATTCACAAGTAGATTTTGAATCAGATGTACACAACCAAGATAATCTTGAATCAGTCATCTCCAACCATGAAAAAGATATTGAAGAAAATTATGCAGGATCATACTTAGACATGCAAAAAGGTACAAAAACAAAGCAATTCAAAAATAACATGCAAGCAAAACTCGATTTATTCCTACAAGAGGGGCATAATTAAGCTTTTTGTTTATAGTCCACCTTTCTACAAGAGAAATATTTTTTTTCAAAAAAAAATTGAAGGGGCACATATCCTCTAGGCATTTGCTAGATCCGTCGCTCGGCTCCCTTTCCTATGCCCTGCCTTTTTGAAACATTAAACGTTCTACCACATAAACTAAACATTATGGATTATGCTATGGCATGTGACTCATATTAAGAGTAAAGGGGGGGCAAGTGCTGGAGCAGAGTGACATCTGGCTCATATTGATGCGAACTCTGTTGTGTTTTGCTTCAAGATTAATCAATTGTTGTGGATTACTCCAAGGATCTTTAAAAGCGATCTAAAACAATGGCCTCATCCCCTTGACTATATTGAATCAAGAGCCGTAAGCAAAGATGTTGCGTCTCCGTCCCCTTGGTTATATGGAACCAAAAGCTGTAAGAACAAAGGAAAGTAACCCCGTCCCCTTTATTATAGAATAACCAAGAGTCATAAGTTTGAATACTATAAGGAATTAACCTTAATAGACTCGAAAGTTCTCACAATAACCATCAAGTGAAGAAAACCTCACAAAATAATTTTTATTCATCAATGTCTCTCAAAGACTACAATAAGGGTGGGGGTGTGGAGGTATATTTAGGCTCCATTCTTTCTAAATCAAATAAAGTAATTCATACTTGCACTTGGAAAACAAGACTTTCTAATTTAAATAGCAAACTCTGATAAGCGAGAGTGTGTAAATACGCCATGTGATGCGCGCATGCGCCGACCGCGCAATATAATGAAAGTAAGAGTATCGTTCCCAAGAGGAATAGGTTACGAAGTACTGAAATTGTCCTAGTCCCGACTTTATCTGGATGATGGATTTAATGGTTGAAATAAGAAAACAACAAAAATCTTAATCTATCATGCAAATATATGAAATAAAATGGGAAAAGCCTAGGGTTTAGATTTCATTTGATCAATCCTTATGTATTATGGACCAATTTGTTCCCAATTATTATTCTAATCACTTATTAATGGCAAGCCTCACTATTGCACATGTAAATCTCTCTCGATCGACTCCTAGGACTTAGGTATTTTGCATCTTTACTCAATCCCAAAGTCTTAAGGACGCAATAAACCCAATAGATCTAATCTACCACACAAGACCCAAGAATATCTCTAAACTATGGTATGCTGTTCTACTCATGTCTAAGTGTTACAATATTTGCAAGCGCACAGCTCTTACAAGTAACACAGTGGACTAAAAGTCTAGATATTGATCCCACATTGAAAGTGTGGTTTTAGTGAGGATTGAGTACCTTGACTACTAAAGTCATTCACTATTTGAGTGACTCAATGTTTTGAAGTGAGAAATTGAAAAAATACTAAAAACAAAACAAAACCAAAACAAAAGTGTTTTGTGAAAACTGGAGTAATTACATAAAACCGGGAGAAAACGACTTAGAGAGGAATCAGGGTTGGTTATTGTCATTGATGTCTAAGGGTTCATCTCGATATGGCCCGGGTTAAATGAACTATGACTTGAATTGGTTTGAGGATACGGTACAAGGATCCTGCTTTCATGTTCCCGTTTTTATTTTTCGCACTATCCACCTATTCACAGTTATGTCCTTCTAGGTCGATATGGTGATGCTTTTCAAAGGAAAATTTTCTTCGGGAGATCTATTAGTCACAGTTACGTCAATGGAATAAAGCTACCCGGACTAATTTTAGATCGATCATAGTTATGTATTTACAATCCCCACTTAATACATTTGGTGCCCCGTCCTATTGAAATCCGCTTAGTACTAAACCTTTCTAATTCCCTAAGCTTCTTTGACTAAGTTAATTCCAATCTCGATTCATTGATTCACACCTTAAGAGACTCAAAATCATATTTTAGGGCTTAATCCAAGCGTCACCAAGGATACCCTAGTAAAAGGATTGAAGATCCGATTCTTAGCATGTATTAATTAACCAAAACCTTAGTAATCCAAATATTAGCACAAAATACAACAAATCAAGCATAAAACATCTAACAAAACTAAAGATTAGATGAATCAAACACCAAATCTGATAACCAACCCTATGAAATATAACTGTCATTTTAATCATTAAACCTAATAAATTCATGTTGTTGACAAACATAAAACTGTAGATATTGAAGAAGGAGAAGAGATGGAAATACAAAATGTATTTCGTTTCGTAAATGACTTCAATTCCAAATCCAAGTTGAAATTCAGACCTACAAGGTCATAAGCCTCTAACAATAGTTAATTACAAACCAAAGAATTCACAAACAAACCTAAATCTAACAAATCTAAGAAATCTAACCCTAGAAAAATGTAACAAAGCTTGAAGAGGGAAAACCCTAGGAAAGAGCCTCATTCTCTCAAAGTTCGAACCTTAATAAGTCTTGAAGTTGTCTTTAAATACACATTGGAAAATGGGTAAAAACAAGCCCGGGAATGGATGTATTCTAGGTTCAAATCATCGCATGGTCGCAACCACAATTGCCTCTCAGAGTCACGACCACACTAAGGCGTAAAACAAAGGTCGCAGGAAATCGGGTCAGGTTGCCACCACACCGAGAGCTCATAGAAATACTCTATAGGATGTTGTGGTGGTGACCACACTGAGCGTATGTTGAAGATAGTCCTCTATAGTCACACACTACACCGTGACTACTAGAAACATGTCTTCTTTTTCATGTGGTCCACTCATGAGTTCTTCCATGCATAACTTCTTCATTCTACCCAAATTACCGCATTCCGCTTGTTTCTAAAAAATAATACAAATATAGGAGGTTGTGGGATAAGGAAATGAGTAAAAAGAATGCACTAATATGCTACATTTTTCACTAATAAAGGCAAACCAAAAGCACACCTAACAAATTCCCCCAACTTAGTATTTTGCTTGTCCTCAAGCAAAGTAACAGAATATACTTCCTGCCCACAACTAACAAGCATGTTGAGCATCAATTTGCATATAAATGATAATTTGGCTCTCAAGGATTATGCCTTCATATAACACAAAGAAACTTTATATATAGCCTTTTTTCAAAAATAATAGATTGACTAGAGTCAACAACTTAAACCAAAGTTCTGCAAGTGTGTGTGTAGTCTTTTCCATTTAGCCAACTATAATTTAGATGTAATTAGATGAGTATGAGGAATATGATCTCTCACTCACATGGTGAGTGTGTGTTGACTCATAGGCTTGTCAGTATATCACTCTCCATTAATGTAGGCAATGCACAACTCTAAGGATCAATTAGGTCTTCAAAAGCTTGTAATGTATGGCTTAGGTAAAGGTGGTTAAATAAGCCATTTAGGCTTCAGTTTGCCCAAAGCATACATGTTTTCCTTTTTCTCCGCTTAATTGTCCACCCTTTAGCTTAGCACATTCTTCACAATTGCCTTCCTAAGCTTCCCCCCAAACTTAGTTCTTTTCATATTTTTATTACATAGCTCCCCTAAATTTGCATGATTTTCACCATTTTTACAAGAATACCAAGAGATTTATTTTTCATAGATTACAAGGCATGGAGTAATGGAATGTTCAACCCCTTTAAGCTTTCTACTTACCCCATGTAACGAGCTTTAGGTTAATAACTCCAAGACCAGTTAGCCTTAGGGTACTAGGTGTAGAACACCCATAAGAACTTACTTGCTCAAGGTAGGAAGGCTACGAGGCTAAACTTACTCCTCCTTGATTCATTCTTTCTTTTTCTTTCTTTTTATACTTTTTTCTTTCTTTTTCTACCCCAAACCTCCCTTTATTTCCATTCAAAGCACACCCACTTCAACCAACTCCCAATTCACACTTCATGTATTCACAAGATATAACATTGAAGGCAACATGTCAGGGTAAACACGGGATTTTTGACTAAAGGGTATTCAACAATAGGGGATAAGTGGCTCATTCTTGGCTTTTCTTGTAAAACCCAGGAAAATTTAATTTTTCTGAAAAATGGCAACAATAATAAAATTACTAGAATGGTTCAGGGAAGCCTGGAAAATTCTCTAGATCCCGGATGACGAAACAGATTTCACCGTTGGATTCGTCTCTCGAAATCTAGTTATCCAAAAAAATTTCGTTGAATTCCAAGACAGTTAGATTTTTCACGATTTTCGAGGTAACGGACGTCTAATGACTCCCAGGTATGAGATTTTTACGAGAATCTAAGGAGTTAGGACATAACTCAAGTTAAGTTCATTTCAAATAAATTGAACTTGAACTGAGATGAAAATGAATTGTTTCGGGGTAGGAACGGATCCGAGCGAGGATCATGTGACATGTGGCACCATGAGAGCCACTTATAAAAATTAACTTAAAATAAGTTAAGATAAAAGAAAAAGAAAAGAAAGAAAGGGGAGAAAACGTAGAGAAAGGAGAGAAGAGAGAGAGAAGAGAGAGAGAAGAGAGAGAAACTTTGACTTATCTCTAAGATCTACTTTAGCTCCTGGTGGTCGTCTCAAGAGTTTGTGGCCAAGAATGTAAAAGCTCATCACTCAGCATACTACGCAGGTGAAAATTAAAATGATTTCATTGGCATTCCAAGGAGAGGAGTCTGGAAACTGTTCTAAGCCTAGAAGTGTCCAATAAGACTCCTAGAGCTCTTCTACGCCCAAAAGGTAGGGATCTCTTCCTACTCCGGTTTATTCCATTTTAAGGCCACTTGGCTTGAGTTTAGCCAAGCTCCTAAGGGGCCTGGAAAATTAATGGCAGGGAAGAGTCTCGCTTTGACCCTACATAGATGTCCAAATTTTTCCGATGATTTTTGGGTTAGGAAAAAGGAGAATTCCTTGACTGTATATCCAAGGAAATTTTAGCCTTATCTGAGAACTTGATGTTAGGCTTTTGAATCACCGAAATTAGATCTCTATAACTCAAGTTATGGTCCGTTTTCTGGGACTGCTACAACTTAGGCTGTTTAATGAATTGTGTCCAGATTTTTGCTACAATTGGTATATGATTGTAGTATATCATTGCAGGAATTGATTGATATACTTGGTTGAAATTGTGTGTTCTAATGGTTTGGCTTGTGATGTGCTTGTATGAATAAGGCCATTACATGGCTTATTGTAGGCTAGTTGTATGTCTCTGTCACACCCGCCTACCGGTCGATGGATGTCGCTACTCCGAAAGTAAGAGTGAGTCAGGATGTCAATGTATGCAGATTGATATGTCAATAGAATTGTATGATATATTTGGAATTTAGAGGCTTTTTGATAAATGTCCAAATGATTCATGGGTAATTATGCATGAGTAGGCATGCACATATAGTACTCATCATATATGTAGCATGAAAGGAACGAGCAATGGCATGATTGCATTGCATTATGCACCAGATACCACATGAGTGTGAGCGATGGTAGATCACACCTGTTTGGTGCCTGAACAAAAGGTCGGGTACATGGCTGATCTATTAATCGTGTTTGTGTTTGATGGTGGGCTTGGGTAACAGGGACAATGTCCAAAATGAGTCTCACTTCCGCTTAAAAATGAAAAACATATATGTTGTAGTATAGCAAGTCAGTAGATCCTCCCTCCCCAGCAAGTTGGGGTAGATCAAAATATGTAATGATCACCTAATTCTTATCTAACCAAGCAAAATTGACCAAAAGGGTAAATGGCTTGTGCTAAAGATGCTAAGAACATGTGGTTAGGTCTACAACTATGCGGTCAAACCATTATGCTCTATGTTCAAATATCTCTTATTTTCTTCATGTGAAAGAATGGTTAATCAATGTTCATCATAGGCATCACCATCAATCCCAAAACCAGCTCAACCAAAAACAAACTAAAAAATGAAAAAAAAAAAAACCTAAATTGAAAACATATAAAAGAAACTAAAAGAAAACACTAACAATAGATACACTTATGGATCATAACTCGACACACAGCATACGTTTATGTGTGTCATTCTTTTTTCTTTTCTTTTCCTTACTATAAACTTATAAACTTTAAGTTTGTTCATTCATATAATGTTAAACATTTAACTCTGTAATAAGACTGAAAGTTCTAGGTCGCCAAATAGTGCAAGCTCCATATATGGAAGTGTTCGACATTTATAATATTTACATTGTTTACAAAATAAAACATATACAAAAATAGACCAAAAGGTCTTTAGTGGGCACCCTGCAGTGTGTTGGCCTTGCTGTCGAAAGCGTGGAGTGTCCACTTGTTTCTCAAGCTTCTCCTATACCTACAATGATGAAGACTCGGGATTAAGCTTACAAATTATAAATTAATACTAAGGTGAATAATCCCACAAGGGTCATCGCACTTCTATACACATGCATACATCTAACATATCATATCATTTAAACATGCTATAAGGCTATTTTTCATATTTACTTATCACACCATGTTTCATTTCTATCATTTTGCACTTTGCTTCATGTCTTTGCTACAATATACTTGATCGTATGGTAGCAGGCTTTATCATATCATATCATATCATATGACATATTCAAGTCATTTGCTTTGATGTTTGTTTCCTCAAGAAACCTGTGGCTGACAAAGGAAACTATGTGCCAGACGTTGTACTCACTGCACGAAATAATGGTCTATATGGGCCCGGCTTGGCTATCATCAGGCGGTGACAATGACATCTATAAGGGCCCGATATACCGTTATCATCAGACGAGACACTAATCAATCTATAAGGCCCGGTTGTAATGACCCAAACAAAATAACCGACCGCAGATGGCCGCACTTCTATTTTCCCTAATAGGCATGTCTATCTATCCCTCTATCAGCGAAAACCAATGCAGGTTTATGTTCAAGACATATCTCATATTCTTTTTAATAATTATTGTCATCCTAGAATCATATGCGATATTTACAATCATTTATTCAGATCTTTGCATTTCTATATCTCATTATACGCACGACACACAGAACCATGTATTCTTATGAGCTATTTACTATCATTCCAATTTCATCAAGCTATATATGGATGGATTCTAGACTCAAAGGGCTTTCCATAGAGTCCAAGAACATTCGAAACGGAGTTCGGACGAAGAAATTATGATCGTCCGAAGTTGGAGGCTTCCCATGAACAGTGAATACAAGCAGAACCAGCATGGCCTACTATTTTTCATGATTTCTGGACCTAATATGAGTTCCAATATTATCAAGCTATACATTGATGGATTTTAGACTCAAAGGTCTTCCATAGGAAGCCGAGAACATCGAACGGAGTTCGGACGAAGTATGACCATCAAGTTAGAAATTTTGATAGCCTCTCCTAAAACTGATATTTCCCTTAATACAAATATTCCTCAATTAGGGATTACAATCAACCAACCCAAGTCCAAAACACAACCAATATACCAAGTAGGGTTCTTTTAGACCCAAATTCATCAAAAATCGGTTTATGGTTTGATTTTTTTTTTCCATACAAAATCCATACAAAATCCAAACTAATCCATAAAAACCCATACTTCCATACTAAAATCCATACAAAACTTAACAAATTCCATACCTTTCTTTGTCTTTCTTCTCCTTCTTCTCCTTCTTCTTCTTCTTCTTCCCCTTCTCTCTCTATCACGGTTTGCTCTCCAAAAAAAATGAGAGACTACTTGGTCTCATCCCCTTTTTATCTTAATTTTCACTTGGGTCCTCAAAGTACCCTTTATTAGCAAATCAAGTTATGCATATTTCACTTTAGCCTATAGCCTTCTTATCTTATGACTTTTATGCCCCTTTTTTGACAAATTACAAATTTACCCTTGCTTATCTTGTACAAATTCCAGGTTTCTCCATTTTCATGTTTGCATTTAAATTACGAAAAATTTCCAAATGCACTAATGATATATCCTAATTATGTTTAAAAATGACTAGGGTGTATTTTGGGGTGTTACATAATTGAAGCTGGAAATTTTTAAAAACAAAGGGACACCCCCAATACCCCCAAACTTAAAATATGCATTGTCCTCAATGTGTGAAATATGAAAGTTAAGAACAGAGGACTCCCCTAGATGATCAAGTATGATCACTGGGCTCGGGTTTATGTGGGTGATATGAATCATCTTCAATGCCTTGAAAAGCAAAATCCAAATAAAAACTCAAAACAAGATCAACATGCAACACATATTAAAATAACCAAAAACACACTAAAACGGAATATGAATAGAAATTCTTATTATTCTTTTTTGATTGGGTTGCCTCCTAAGAACCTGCTTTGTTTTTAGAGTCTAGCTAGACTCATTGTAGAAGTCCGAGAGCTTTGCTTTGACCCTTCATCCTTCATGGCCCGATTACTCCTCACATACTCATCGCCTTGCAGGATGAGCTTCTTCACCTTCAAAATAGGTGATACAAGCTCAAATGCCAACTCTTTGGTGGGGAAAGAGTTGGCCTCTAATTCAAATCCTTCAAGAGTGTCATCTTGAAAAAATATAGGTGCATTATCCTTAATTGGCAAAAATGAGCTCTTTATCTTCATTTATGCCCTCATTTCTTTATCCGTTAGTGGCATGCTTTGGTGGAAGTCAAACTTCATTTTCTCCTCACCCGACCAAGTGTCATTTCCCGTGTTCGACATCAATCCATATGACGCTGTAGCGAAGGAAGGTTTTTATAAATGAAACTTATTGGTCCTCTTCCATGCCAAAAGTCAAAGAATCTATGGGGAAATTGAAGTCTTCAACTCCAACTAAAACATTTTTAACTATTAGCTCCAGATGTTTCTTTTCAACTTGCATCTCTTTCAATGACGACTCTTCCACAATAGCAAACTCATTATTCTCAACCAATGTCAGGTCTTGCAATTCTCCCTCAAGAATCAAGGACATTTTGTCATATTCCATTGTGTTAATGTCCTCATCTAAAGTCAAGCTCGAAAGTTCCTCTTCAAGGCTCAAAGTTATGCTTTCACACTCCCGTATGTCATCATTATTTTTTGTCTCTCGGGAGTTGCCTTGAAGATTGTTCCTTTAAAATTTTTGCTAATTCCTCAACTTGTATTGTTGTTCTTTCCATGATAGCATACATTTCTCTACTAAGGTTTGTCGAATTGGTGACCATGTCTGCTATCATGTTGGTGTCCATCTTGGTTTCCATGATTGGCAACCACATTTCTTAAGCGTCTTTATTCTTCTTAAGTTCTTCCTTGAAGCGAAAATTGCTCCTCAATAGATAGTTTGCGGGTGTTCTTGAAAACTTGGGGAACTTTAAGCTCTTGACTTTGCATAATTGGATTTCCATAGGATAAATTGTCTTATGTCCCCCAACCCAAATGATAGTAACTTAGAATGTTATTGTGGGGTTGAGAGAAATAACCCGCATTGTTGTTGGAATAATTCACCCCTTCAAAATTATAAGCTTGCAGGCTCATAAAGGTTTGTGCTTGCATTGCGGCAATATCCTCCTATGTTTGTTCTCTTTGGGTTGTGTGAAAGGAAAATTGATTCTTGAGGGTGTAGAGAAGTCCATTTATCTCTTCATCCGTCATTATGCTTAGCACCTTAAAGAAAAACAAAAAAAAAAAAGAAAAAAACGAAGTATACTAAATACAAATAAGAAACAAATAAAAATAGGAAAAGAAAATTTTTGCTCAAATTAGCAAACTTATCTTTTGCCAAAATATCAATCCAAACATCAAACCACACCTTCCTTGACAACGGCACCAAAAATTTGTTACGATATTCACAAGCGCACGAGTCGTACAAGTAATACAGTGGACTAAAAGTCTATATATTGATCCCACAGGGAAGGTGTGGCTTTAGTAAGGATTGAGTACCCCAACAACTAAAGTCGTTCACTATTTGAGTGACTCAATGTTTTGAAGTGAGAAATTGTAAAAATACTAAAAACTAAACTAAACCAAACAAAGAGTGTTTTGTGAAAACTAGAGTAATTGCATAAAACCAGGAGAAAACGACTTAGAGAGGAATTAAGGTTGGTTGTTGTCATTGATGTCTAAGGGTTCATCTCGATAAGGCTCGGGTTGAATAAAATATGACTTGAATTGATCCAAGGATATGGTACAAGGATCCCACTTTCGTGTTCCCCCTTGTATTTTCTTGCATTATCCCCCTATTCATAGTTACGTCCTTCTAGGTCGATAGAGCGATAATTTTCAAAAGGACATTTTCCTCAAGAGCTCTATTGATCATAGTTACGTCCTTGAAATAGAGATACTCGGACTAAGTTTGGATTGGTCACAATTACGTCCTTGCAATCCTCACTTAATACATTTGGTGTCCCCTCTTAGTGAAATCCGCTTAGTAATAGACCTTTTTAATTCCCTAAGCTTCTTTGACTAAGTTAATTCAAATCCCGATTAATTGATTCACACCTTAAGAAACTCGGAACTAGATTTTAGGGCTTAATCCAAGCGTCACCAAGGATACCCTAGTAAAAGGATCAAAGATCTGATTCTCAACATGTATCAATAAATCAAAACCTTAGTAATCCAAGTATTAACAACAAATATTATAAATCAAGGATAAAACATCCAACCAAACTAAAGATTAGATTAATCAAACACCAAATATGATAACCAACCTTATGAAATGCTTAGCCTACCATTTCATCTATCAAAACCCACAAATTCATGTTGTCAACAAACATAAAACTGTAGAAATTGAAGAAGAAGAAGAGATAGAAATACAAAATAGAGTTCAAGCTGTAAATGACTTAAATCTTCAAATCTAAGCTAAAATCCACATTCCACAAGGTTGTGCTTTCCAACAATAGTTAATTACAAACCAAAGAATTCACAAAACAAACCTAAATTTAACAAATCTAAGAAATCCAACCCTATAAAAATGGAACAAAGCTTTAAAAGGGAAAACCCTAGGAGAGAGCCTTTCTCTCTCAAAGTTCGAACCCTAATAATGTCTTGAAGTTGTCTTTAAATACACATTGGAAAATAGGCCAAAACAGGCCTAGAAATGGAAGTATTCTGGGCTCAAATCATCACGTGGTCGCGACCATAAAACTGCCTTATGGTCGCTACCACACTACATGTGTATAATAGTGCTGCAGGAAAATCGGGTTGTGGTCGTGACAACACCAGAAGTTTGTTGAAACAGTCTCTACAGGGGGATGTTGTAGTCGTGACCACATCAAGCGTATGCTGAAGGTAGCGACCACATTGCATCTTTGTTGGAAATAGGTTCTTCATTTTTTTTGCTTCATGGTCGTGACCACATGGCTACATTTGCAACCATGGGTTCTTCCATGCATAACTTCTTCTATTCTTGCCCAAATTTATCGCTTTTCATCTCGTTTTCTTTGTTTACATAAATACCTGAATATAAGGGTTGGAGCATGAAAATGAGTAAGAAGGGTGCTTGGTTAGCATCAAAATCATTAATTATTCTATGCTTTGCACTAACAAAGGCTAACCTAAAGCACACCTAACACTAATCCAACTCTCACTTCTCAGATCTCGAATTGAACCACAACACATATCAGGGAGAGCTTATCATCAATAAGCATTAAGAACATGATAGAACAATTAATAGAAAAATGCCTCAAATATCAATTAGAATATAAGTCCATGTTCAAATTCAAACTACATCTTAAACTCTTGAAAATAAAATCAAAACATGAGATGAAGAAATACAACCAAAGAAGAATCAGAAAACACGAAATAAACTTCTTGCTTTGATCTTCTTATCAGAGCAGCTAAGGTTGGACTAGTTTATTCTTTCTCCTCACATAAAGAAGCCTCCCAATTGATACAATAATGTCTCCAGTACCCCCTTAAATATGCATTGGGAAGTGGGCCAAAATTAGCCCAAACCGGAAAATTGTTGGGCCGAAAAGTCGCGTGGTCGCGACTAGACTGTAAGCTTGGTGACGACAAGATGTCATGGTCGTAACTGTAAATTTCTGCAGTCGCGACAATAAATTTCTGTTGTCGTGACCGTAAATTTCTATGGTAGCGGCCATAAATTGCAACTTGCATACCTTCATCATTCCTTGTCCCAATTGCTTTATTCTTGTCCCGTTTTCTTCCATTTCTCCTAAGAGATGGCCTAAACAAAAAGATAAAGCATTTAGAACATTATAACACTTATTTATAACTAAAAAATACAAAAATAACACAAAAATATAGGGATAAAATGAGTATATTTAATACTCATTACAACCCTAAACTTAAATCTTTGCTTGTCCCTAAGCAAAGGAAACACAAACATAAGAACAAAACACTAAGATAGATATGAGTGTGAGTATGGTGCTGGTCTGGTAAAGAGAGAATGTGGGGTCCACCGCCCGTGACCTCGGGTGGGAGCCCCACTCATAGGTGCCCATTGCGCCGGTCGGCGGCCTTTTCTTTCGCCTCGCGCGTGAGCTTTCGAACCAGCGACGAAAGGGACTCTTATAAGAAGTGGGGAGCACTCACTACCAATTATTTAGTAACTTAGTTGGTAGTGAGAGTGCTCATTTATAAATCGCTTTTAGGCTCTTCAGCTTTCTGAGAACTTTCTTTATAATTATTTTGGCCTACAGTCACGAAGGGTGTGGTTCACTTTGTGTGGAGTCCACACCCTTCGTGACCCCTTAGGGTACCCTTCAGGTGGGAGCCCACTCATAGGCTCTTGTGTGCAGGGTCGGCCCGGCACTTTTAACCGCGCAAAGTGAGAGCTCGAACCCACGGCCAAAGGGACTCTTATGAAAGTGAGGAGCACTCCTGCCAACTTCAGCTACTAGCTCAGTTGGTAGTGAGAGTGCTGTTTGCAAACTTTGGTAAATAGCCAGCGGCTTAAGCGGGGTGGGCGACATATGCTGGCGCCACCTATGAGCCCACTGAAGGCTCACGGTGAACACAATAAAAAGCAGCCTATGGTTTTTGTTGGCCAGGGTCCACACCCTTCGTGACCCCTCGGTGCCTTCGGTGGGAGCCGCTCTTGGGGTGCGTTGCGCCGGGTCCCGGCGGCAGCCTCCCGCCGTGAGAGTTCGAGGCCGTGCGGGACTCTTATAGCAATGGGAGCACTCTCACTACCATGGCGCCTTTATTGTGAGGTCCTGTAGTGACCCCTCGAGTACCCATACGGTGGGAGCCCGCTCACCAGGTCTTGTTACGCAGGGTCTGAATGGCCTTTTCTTCCGCCTCATTGAGCTCGAACCCGTGATCCAAAGGGACTCTTATAGCAATGGGGAGCACTCTCACTACCAACTGAGCTAGTAGCTCAGTTGGTAGTGGTGCTTTCCCCAGCCTGGCTCCTTTGTCATGGAGTTCGGCTCCTGTGAGCGTGGGCTGCCCCTATGAGTGAGCTCCCCACTGAGGAGTCACGGCAGTGTTTCTCTGGCGCCTTGTGGGGTCCACGCCGTGACCCCTCGGGGTACCCTTCGGTGGGAGCCAGCTTCATGGAGTCTTGATGCGCGAGGTCCCAGTAGCGCACTCTTTCGCCTCAGTGAGGCTTCGAAGACCCATGATCAAGGGACTCTTATAGCAATGGGGGCACTCTAATTACCAAATGAGCTAGTAGCTGGTTGGTGATGAAGTGCCCGATCTGCTCGGTTGGTAGTGAGAGTGCTCAGGTGTATAAGAGTCCCTTTGATCATGGGTTCGAGCTCTCACGGAGCGAAGAAAGGCCGGTTAGCTAGTGCTGTGAGCTCCACCCAAAGCCTACGAAGGAGGGGGAAATCACAGACTACAAAAATGAAAAATTCAAAGAAGACATGTTAGCGCCCCAGGACGAACATTTATAATCTAAAGGACGAAGTATCCAAACACATGGTGATCAAGGCAAGTTTGCCCCCAAGTTCTCAATAAACCTTTCCTAAAGTAACTCAGTGAAAATGATGTTTTAGGATCTAAAATGTATACAATGATTCTCAAACACTCTTAAACCAATCTCAACTCACACTTTTGAAAGAAAATTAACTAAAACAGGCTGAGAACACGCCTTTTATTCAACAACATAAAATTAGGTAGTAGGATGCAATGCTAAAGAGTACTAGAAGAGTGTCCATGTAGTGGGAATTCATTGTGACTCACAGTTGGTTAAGAGACACCAGGACATTAAGTTCCTTGAGCTTCACCGACAATCAAACTGAAAACCTTAGCACCTACTTGTGAGTAAACTCACTTATTTATTTCTTTTTGACATTTTTGCTTTTTCTTTTTCATTTTTTCCTTTCGTTCTTTTTCTCTTTTTCTTTTGTTTTCTTTGGTTTTATTGGGGCACATTGGCAATCTTTTTATTAAGGTGTCCCACCACTATAGAAGTTAAGGTCTCTCAAGGTAAGTTCAATTTGAGAAAAATGGGTCAGGACCAAGGTATAAATCAGAATCAAACTACATCTAAAACCCTAGAAAATAAAATCAAAACTTGTGGGGTGAAGAAATCTGACCAAGAAGAACCGAAGGCATGAAATAAACTTTTCTTCTTCAATCTTCTTCCTCTAAGAGCCTTGCCCTAGGGTTAGGAACCCTAGAGGCTTATTCATCTCTCCTCTCATAAGAGGCCTTGCAGTTCGACCCCTAATAATGTCTCAAAGTACCCCTTAAATATGCATGGGGAAGTGGGCCGAAATCAGCCCAAAACATGGAAAATTGTTGGGTCGAAAAGTAGCGTGGTTATGACCATGAATGCTCTATGGTCGCAACCACACTGCAAGCTTGTTGAAGATAGGATTCCATGGTCACGACCATAAATTTATGTGGCTGCGACCATAAATTGCTACGGTCGCGACCATAAATTGCAACTTGCATAACTTCTTCATTCCTTATCCAAATTGCTTGATTCTTGTCCCGTTTTCTTCCATTTCTCCCAAGGGATGACCTACACAAAAATGTAAACATTTAGAACATTAGAACACTAGAACACTTATTTATAACTAAAAACTACAAAAATAACACAAAAAACATAGGGATAAAATGAGTATATTTAATACTCATTAACTCCTAAAGGAAAATCTTTCTAAAAGAAATAATAACATGAAGATAATTTATTCTTTTTCTTATTGGACACCTAACCTTGATATTTTGACCATAATAAACTAGTTGGACAACTAATGACTTGCACAAGATTTGGCAAGTTTGATCATACAACTTGCAATGCTGAAACTTTCCAAAATAAGTCTTTGATTGTGCATGAATTATGGAAACAATATAGCAATGAATTTTCTTTATTTTCTTGTCTTTTTAATTTCCCGAAATCATGGTTATTATCACTTGATCATGATAATATTTTATGGACTTGCGGAACTTCCTTGTTGGCTTGATTTCTTGGCTTAGGTGACTTGAGAACCTTCTTTGGGACTAGGTTTGCCTAAATAAACTTCTTCATAAGCCTATTGAAAGATTCTTGAAGCTTTTGGGCCCTTGCTTGGCCCAATCGGCAATTGAAGTTGATCATTTGTTCTTTGATTCTCATCACATATGGTATGGTACGGTATGTTCAAGGTATAGGGGTATTTTTGTATTTTGATCATATTCATGGTTATTATAAATACTCTCCTATCTAACCCTATTTCAGTGATAGTGAAATTTTGGGTTGTCGTTCCCGTGGATGTAGGCACACTACCGAACCAAGTAAAATCTATGAATTGTGTTCTTCTTGTTTTTATTCTCCGATTCTTATCACCATTGTTGCACAATTCATAACAGGCTAATATTCTAATTATTTAAGTAGCTTGATTCGTTGATCCTCATATAATCAAAGCTAGTGAGCTATCAAGTAGGTCTCTAAAATTAACAGACTTACAATCTAGGATAATTAAGCGTAACACGAGAGTGATAATTAAAATTTTCATATTTGAAAATTAATATTCAAAGAGGTAACTTGGAAAAGATCAAAAATTTTAAAAAATCTAGGTACAAATGTCAAGAATCTCAAAAATATTGTACATGTTACTTTATTAAAGTTGATTATTCAAGGTTTAAGTGTATTCTTCATCGTTGCATAAAGAAAGAAAAAGTATGTATCGGCTTTGGATTTGGAAATAAAGGTTAAAAATGTATGAAGAATGGGAAATACATGGTTTAGAAAATGTCATAAAAAAATAAGGGTTTATTTGATTCATGTTTCTTAAAATTATTCTTGAGAATAACTTTTGAAAATAAAGAGAACACCATTGTGGTGTTCTATGAAAATTGTTCATGTTCTTTGAATTTTGTGTTTTTTGTGTTTTAAATAAAATAGAATAAAAATTGGAACCAAACTTGTTATGTTTCCTTTTTCTCCTTATTTTTTTTATAACAGAATACGATTTTCAAAAAACAAGAACGAAATAAGCCCTAATTGGATTTTAGGTAAAAGTATTACCTTAACTAATTGTCGACACTACTTAAATAATTGATTAAGATAGTACCTAGAACTAGTTAAGGTAATACCTCTACTTAAAAGCTAATTATTTTTCTTGGCATATTCTCAACCATGTATTTTCCATTCTTAATTCTTTATCTTTGCTTAAGTATTACCATTACAAGATAAAGTCATTGTAATAAATTATCTCTGACTCAGTCATTAAATAAATCATAGATGATATTATTTACAGTCTAATGTGATAATAACAATGTTTCAGAAAATGCATATTGTACATGTTTGATACTATTTAGTAAGTATCCACTTTCGATTCAAGGGTCCTCACTGCTCTAAAACATGTATACAAAGTCAAGGATCGACGTCTTATTTATAACAACCACTTTTGATCTTGTACATGTTATTAAAACTGCTTAAAGACCCATGGCTTTGAAATACGACAACAAGGTCAAAAAGATCGACTTTGATATCATTGTATTCTTTCGTACCCTAGTCTGCCAGATATTGTCCCCTTTGGGTTGAAGGACCACTCGGAAAGCTTTAAAACGTGTCTACAAGGTTAAGAAGACTTATAAAATGTCAAAAACTTTCCTCCTTACTTGGTAAGACTTTGAATTTCAAGTTCAAGTTAGCATATATGTAAATTATTACAAACTTGTTCATAGATACACGAAAACAAAATGATGAGGGGAAGGAAAATTACAAAGGAAAGAAAAGGAAAAATTACAGAAAAAAATAAGGTCAAGTCTTTGTCAGAGATTAAAGACACCAAGTCTCGTGATGAGTCATGATCTCATTAAAATAGATTCGTCGTCTCCTTTGGTACTTGGAGAAAATCACACCGATGTTTGCATCCTAGAATGAAACGACTTGATGAATGGCTGGCAAAGCACCTTGCACCACTTTCAGATGAGGCGAACGGGTTTGCTACATCAGCGGGGTTGTATTGCGTGAGAGGAGTGAAAGAATTCGACTTGGGTAGGATTACGTGATCGTTTTCCAAAGGAGATTCTAGCTTGCACTATCAATAGTGCATAGGAAGATGAATGGAAGAACAAAAGAGCGATGAAGCTCTATCCGTTTCAAGTTCAATGGAAGGGGAATTAAATAGATTTCAAAGGTCATAAAGGGTTTTAATTCCTTTATCCAAACATCTCAAAACAAAATTAATTTCATTCAATAACAGATATCCAACAATTCCCGCACATGAATGAAATTGACACCTAAAGGAAGGACAAACGATTCCTCAAAAATGATAGAGTACAACGGTTGAAACCTGCATAAAAGAGGTAAGTGTTACCCTTTGAACCTTCCCTTGTAGAAGTATGTTTACTCTACTAACTAAATAGTAGACACGATGTCCTTGGCTCTGTTATATGTGTAGATGATGACATACCTCACACATGAATCTTCCTAACATTTCCCAATTCTCACTTTTATGTTCGTTTTGGCCATGAACATACACTTGGTTCTACAAGAGTTTAATAGGAATTATGACCTGCTCAATTCCCTTTGAAGCGGCCCCACTTCACTCTTACATAGGTGATCTCTTAAATTAAGAGTAGCTCATATTACTCTTTCCAATGCATAGAGATCATTAGAAGCATAGCTTAACCTACTTCATATGAGCATCACTATTTCATCATAGGAATGGACAAGGGAAGATCCCACAGTGATCAAATCAAAGTCTTCACAGTTTAGTTATCCTTTGTATTAACTTATTCCTTTATGAGCTTTAATCCCATTCCCATCGATGACTGATAGGCTCAAATGTGCTGCATAAAATGTGTGTGCCTATATGCACAAGTGCATGTGTCACCTCGAGTAATAAAATAGAAGTATAAGTATTGTCCCACGAGGATTAGGTTACTAAGTATTGAAATTAGAATAGTCCTAACTTTATTTGGATTAACACAATGGTGAAATTTAAATGGAAAACAAACTAACCTAAAGAAATCCTAAACTAAAATCTCTAACATGCAAAGGGAAAATGTAATTACAATAAAACCTAGGGTTTTGATTTCATCTAACAAATTCCTATGGTGAGGCTCTATTTGTTCCTAATGATGCCTGAATCATATAGTAATGGCGATTCCACCTAAGTACATTCTATTCTTTCTCAAGCAATAACAATTCACCATTGGAAAAGGTTCTAATGTATATCTACCTCAAACCATCATAACCAAGGATTGCATTATGCATTAGATACCCACAAACCCACATGTAACCCATAAATATCTCTATTCTATGGTGAAACATGACATTCCATTCATGATCTAACATAATTATTGTTTCTCAACCTCGAGTGGGTCCTGAATCGTATTAATGAAAATCAATCATCAACAAGCATGAAGACAAAGAATCGAGACATTTAATATATGGCCAAGATTGAGGTTCAAGGTATTCTGATTCAAGCACAACACAATAGGCCATTGTCAAACTACATAAAAAATCCTAGAAAATGAGATTAGTTCATCAAAAGGGAAAATACAACCATTAAAAGAGAGGAAAAGGAAGAGGGAAATAGAAAATAAATAAATATGAGTGAAAGCCCCATCTTCTCCTCCTTCATTTCCTTCTTCTTCGAGCCTTTCTTCCCTAAGATTTGTGCTCTATGGTGTTTCCACCCTAAGAGCTCTCTTTTTGGAACCAAGAGACTCCCCAAACTCTAGCTCTCGAACTCCTCCTAAATGCCCTAATTTCTTTCTATGATCAAGCCCAGTAAAAAGAGGGCATGAAAAATGGTCTTCAGCACTTTGGGCTCAGAAGGCCGCGAAGCGTGATATTGTCATTTGAAGGTTATAGGCTTGACCCGCATTTGCTTGTGGTGTACCACACTATAGCGTGAGCACACTCAACTGCAACGTGAGTCCACTCATGTTGTATCATGAGTTGGGCTCGCAACCCTCTAGAAGGTGCAGCTTCTTTCTATTTTTGCATCCTTTACTTTCGGTTGTCGTAACTTGCACATCCGTACTCAGAATCATGCAATTTTGTTATCTACGGAAAGCCCTCGGTGTCTAGAATATGCTTATGTCAATGAGGGAGCCATATAAGGATATCTTGCAGGATAAATGATCACATGTTTACTGTAATTGCATGATGACTTTGCCGATTTTTCTTCGATTTTGCTCGTTTTCGCTCAATGGTTGGCCTAATCACAAAATTGAAAAAATAGATCATTAGGACACTTATTTATCTCATCAATGACTTTTCCACTAACTCTCTATTTAACCCTTGGGTTAGAGGATCCGCGATGTTATACTTAGATCTTACATAATCTAGAATGGCTTGATTGAGAAGTGGTTAATACGTGGTGTTGTGTCCTCACAAAATATGTTTGAACTTACCATTATACATAATGTTTTGTGCTCTACCAATAGCATATTAACTATCTGTCTTGTATGCATATTGGAGGCACAGGTTTTAGCCATCTTGGAATATCCTCTAGGAAGTGGCATAGCCATTCAGCCTCTTCTCCACATTTTTCTAGTGTTATAAACTCAAATTCCATTGTGGATCTAGCAATAAGCATTTGTTTTGAGGATTTCCATGAGACTCCTGCTCCTCTTAATGTAAACACATAACCACTCCGGGATTTTGAGTCTTTGACATTAGATATCCAATTAGCATCGTTGTATCCTTTAAGTACAATAGGATATCTTGTATAGTACAACCCATAATCACGAGTAAATCGTAAGTATGTTAATAATCTCATAATTCCTTATGAATGCTTGACTTCAGGATTACTCGTGAGTCTGCTTAGTTTGTTAACTGCATAGGCTATGTATGGTCTTGTGCAACTCATTAAGTACATTAGACTTCCTATGTATTCTACTTGAGAAACACTCTCCGCTTTATTCTTGGAGAAATTTAGAGTTACATCTATGGGTGTTCTAGTGATTGACTGACTTTTAACATAGACCAAATTTAATAGAGTGATTGACTCAGATACCATAAACTGTTTCAAATATCAAATTCTCAATAGCTATGTCAAAACTTGTTTCACTAAATATATGAAGAAAAAAATTGTTTTCTGCTATTGTTTATAATAATGCTATTAAGAATTTGTTTTGGTCTAAATCACTGCAAGTGCACTACACATACAAGTAATAAAGTGGACTTTATAAGACCGAATTTCATTCCCACATGGATTGATTAGAAAATTTGAATCCAACTACTTTACTACTCGAAGATCATTACTATTTGATCATAATTTCGAGAAGAGAAATAAAATAAATTGAAAAAGTTTCTATATCTTTGTTTTGTAATGAAATAAATCTAAAATATGTACTAGAGAAGTCAGGCGAAATAACGGGAATGAAATTAGTGTTATGACTATCAATTTGAAAAGTTCCCAAAGAAAATACAATTAAGGGCATGAACTCTGAAATTGTCTAAGAGCATGGCAGTGTAGCCTTGGAATGCCTCATGACACTACACATTTCGCTCTCTAGATAACCATATTCCTAAACCAGGTCAATGGATCTAAGAGCTACATGTAGGACTTGATCCTCTTTAAGAGTTGATTGTTTTTTCTTCGGTGCTTACGGTCATCTCTTAGGGTAAGCGCGCGTAGACGAGGATAATGCAAGCCTTCTCGATATAGCGTACCTCGACCGTCAATTAGACTAAAATCTCCTCTGCTTGATTAGAATCTTGGCTAACACAGATTTGAGATTATTTTACCAAATTGAGGTGAAACCTCTATGGATTAAATTGATAGATCAGTAAGCGGCTCTTATGCCTCAAGAACACACTCCTATTGTCACCTAGGAGCGAACCTTGAAGTCAGAGGTTAGAACATCACCAGTGATGTATCAAAGTGATCTTTAGAGTGCATTAGTTCCTTGAATATCAGTATAATGTACTTACAGATAATACGCTCTTTGCTCTCGAGTCATCCATCCACGTGTCACTTTCGGGGGATCTGAATCATAACACTGATACAACTCTTTCTTAGTATAAAACACTTATATTTAGAACAGCTCATTGTAAGAGCAATACTAATTAAATCACTATGGTTTTCATTCCCAAATAGCATTAAAATACTACAAACATTAATCAAAATAGTAGATTTTGCTCAGAGGGAGCTTAACCTTCCATTACTGAATTACAAATGACAATGACCATTTGATCAAACAAATTCATTGAAATTGTAATCAAAACTAAAAGAAAAATGAATTCTAGAAAAATTTCCAGATTCCACTAAAGTTTAAACATGAATGAAGCTTGATTTAATCAATCTTTGGCTGAAATCTTGAAAGCAAATCACTACTCCTAGTACAAAAGAAAGAAAAATAAATCTAGAAACAAAATAAAAAAATAAAAAAAAAAATAAGAGAAAATATATACAGCAGAACTTTGCTTCCTCCAAAAGCACAGGTGGATAAAAAAACGGTTGAAAAAGCTCCACACTCCTCCCCGGGAGCTTCTATTTATAGGCTTCAGACATTAGGCCCTAAAAATGAGGAGGAAATTACAACCTTCGAAAAAGGCAAGAGAAATTCTACCCTAGTGTTGATGTCGTGGGTAATGTCGTAACGATGTCGTGACATCGGAGCTGCTATGTTGTAGATCGAATCTGGTGTCGCGACATTGAAAATCTGCTGAGGCAATTCTTTATTATGAGTTACTAGGAAATGTCGTGGTGATATCGCAACATCGGAGATGCAGTGTCGTGGATCGATTCTGGTGTCGTGACATTGCCTCAATATTACCGAACTTTGATGTCGCTACATTGTCATTTGATGTCGCGAAATTGCATATTCAATTCTGATCGTTTCAGCCAATGTCGCGACATTGCTAACCTATTGTTGCGACATTGAGTTGATATTCTGAGTCTTGATGTTAATGTCGTGACATTGAATATCTGATGTTGCAACATTGAATATCTGATGTCGCGACATTGGTCTATTAATGTTTCAAACTTGGTTGCCCAGATATGATGTTGCGACATTGAGTTGTGATGTCGTGACATTGCCCTTGAGTGCTACAGTCTAGTGTGATGTCGTAGCTGATGTTGTGACGAAGTCTCGACATTGGTAATTTTTGTTCTACCCACTTCAGCCAATGTCATTACATGGGTAAACCAATGTTACGAGATTGAAGTCATGTCAAGACATTCTCCACACGATGTGCGACATTGGAAATCTGATGTTGCAACATTGAGTTGATGTCGCGACATTCTTTAGTCAATGTCGCGACATTGCTGCCTTTTCTACACAATGCTAATTTCTGTTTCTTTCCTACTAATTTCTGCTTCTTTTCCTTAATTTCCTACAAAACATAAATCTGGGTGAAGACTCCATAATTTTACATTAAATTGAACTTTTAAGCCTTAAATATGCATGAAAAATGGGCTTAAAAATAGATGAGTTTTAGACTCATCAAACTCCCTTAAACTTAAAGTTTTATTTGTCCTCAAGCAAAGAAAAGACTATTTGTTTGTCCTCAAACAATAAAAATTGATTTTTAAGGACATTTTTCATTTCAATCATCTTTTCAATCAGATCAGCAAGTTAGCCTCAATAGCATTTCAATTGTGATATCAATTCTAATTAAGCTTCACTTTCAGGATCCTAAAAATTTTCAATTTAGATAATTCAATATAGCATATAATTCATAGTCAGTAAATAGTTACAGTTCTTGACCTAGTGAGTGTGTTGAATATTCCCTTTATGACTAATTTACGATTAAGTAGCCTTATGAGACTCTATAGATATTATTCTCTTTTCTAGAGTGACTTGGGTCTTATAGGCTTGTTGGTTATATCATTCTCCCTTAATGTGGAAGGCATAACCACGACCCTCAGGGATCAAATAAGGTCTTTTAAAGCTTGTAATATATGGCTAGGGTACTTGGGTAGATGGCCCGGACATTTTTAGGTTAACAACAGCGCATACATCTTCTTAGCATTTTGCCTTCTAATTGCTCATCCTTTTATTTCTTATCAGAACTTTTTCAAAGGCACCTCCAAACTTGATTTGGTGCATATTGCTTCATGTTTCCCACTGTGGCTTTTTCTTGCTCCGCTTTTTGTTTCAACTTTAGTTTCTCAATTCAGAAACTCATTTCCTATCATTTTTGTTCAAGGTTAGGAATGGTGCAATGTTTTGCCTTCTTAAGCTTTCTACCACCCCTTAACAAGCTTTGGGTCAGGTACTAGGTGTAGAACACCCCTAAGGACTTAATTTCTCGAGGAAGCGAGGCTATAGGAGGCCGAAACTCACCTCCTCCTTGGCTGTTCCTTTTTAGCTTCTTAGTTTTACATTATGTACCTTTTGTACATATTTTTCTCACTTCTTTTTCTTCCCCATCCTTAGTTCTCATTCTTTTCTATTTTTCAAAATTGTACTCCCCCAAATTTGTCCTTTTGTTCATTTTTGTTGCACTTATTTTGCAGTTTTGGGAAAACTCAAGGTTCTTTGCTGTAAGTTCATATTTTAAGGAAGGGTTAAGGTTTTTCTTTGTGGTTTTTATGATAAGAATGACTTTTAGGCTCAAACAATGTACTAAAGTATATGCTTGTAAGCATATCAAATGGTAGGTTTTGAAAGGCACAGACTATCAAAGGATGGCCTAAATCATTTCCTGTTGGTTGTAATGCCTAGGATTTCGCCTTGAATAATAATACAAGAAGTTCTAGGACCTTTTGAGGCTGACTAAAGGTAAGTCTAATAAGGTGTTCCTAACTCAAGTAGAATCAGTTTTCAAGGTGTTAATGACCAATGTGTCAGTATACAGTCTTTTTCTGAACTTAATTGTTCATTCAAACTAGAATTACCAACCTGATTACATTGATTTCAATTTCAGTCTTTGAGAATCTAAAATTTCAACTTATTTGTCCTTGACATCATAACTTAAAATTATGTTACACTCATTCACCCCAATTTCATTGACATATTTTTGCCTTGTTTGGTTTAAAACAGATTGTTGTGCTACTGTACATTTTAACATTTCATTTTGATCTAGCATTTCAATTTATTTCACTAACAACAATAACACAAACAACTCAACAAGTTCTCCCAATTCAACCAAACAATGATCACGACTTTCCTTCGAAAGTATGCAAAAATATAAAATTCACTTCAACCAAAGCACAGTGCACTTACGACTTACGAAATTCCAATTTTCTTATTTTAGATTCCATAATTTATGTCTTAATAGTTTCAACACTAATATTTTAACCTTCTTATATTTTCATCTCAGCAATTATGCATTTAGTTCAACTAAATTCTCAATTATTCATCAAAGCAATACACAATTTCAACATTGATTATTGTTAACTAATTGCAAATTATAAATTGAAAAGGAAATGAATAGAAGAAAAAGGATAAGGGAGACAATTGAACACAAATTTGGAAACTGATATTCATTTAAGCTTTCAAGTATGATTACAATGGATTGAATTAAAGGGAGAGAGAAAAGAGATACAATGGATTTTTTTCTTTTTCCTTTAGGACTTGAAGGATTTTAGATTTACTGGTTCATACTAGTAACTAGCTTGAGAAGGAATGTATTCAGCGATGGAAGGTTGGGGTCTTGTTGTTGTTCTATCTCCCATCTGTTGGTTTATCAACCAATCCAGCATTATGGCATTAGACTTTATCAACTCATCTTGTCTCCCTCCTAGAATTCAGAGCAGCTTCAAATTCACCTTAGGCATTATACATCTTGATCATGTTGGCGTGCGTGTCTGGGCTCTACGTCAAGCTTAACCATTGTAGTTTAGGGAGGGAACTGATTCTTCATCCCTCCTCTGGATGGTGACCCTGATTTCCTTTTGATGCTCCTTGTATAAGTTCCCGAAGGCATATGCTTTTTGAAGCAGATTATGCTTCATCTCCTTATCTCTAATTTCTAGGATCTTCAACAGCTCTTGGTCCCTATTCAGTTGCTCACTTATAAAGGCTTTCTCCCTCTCCTTGAATTCAGATCTAAGAACTCTATCTCTCTCAGCCAACTCTTCCATCCATTCATCATCTCTTTGTTAGAGGGTTGTTGCCAAATCTTTTTCTCTCTTCATCATTTGATCTTGCAAGTGGTTGTCTCTCCACCTCAGCTCTTCCCCAGTTTGCTCATCTCTCTCCTTAATCTCTGCTTTCATATCCTACAACAGTGCTAACAATGCTAAATTGCTACTTTCTTCAGCTTCAACTCTCTGTTTCCCTCTTATTTAAGCTCTAATCTGAGCTCGTTCTCTCTAGTCTGCAAGAGGGGAGAGCATTGCCTCCTCTGAGTAGGCTTCATAGCCTCCCCTTTCTTCATTTTCATTCTCATCATTAGCCTCTACTGTTGAGATTAGCTCCCTGGGCTTTTCCACTGTACTCTTTCTTTTCCTTCTTCTATCTCCCTCTTTATTCTCTATTAGGCCCTTAGTAATTCTAGTAAGAGTAAGATGAGAGGCTTTTGGGCACTTTTCCTCTTCTGTGTCACTGAATGTAACACCCCCCTTAATACACAGGAAATTGACCAAGGCAGGGTGGGGGATGTTTCCTGAGAATTTTTCATTGACGTGGTCCAGGATGGACTGTTTAATGATTCTCCCCACATTCAAGGTATAACCCTTGACTTAGTGCATACAAGAGTAGTGCACGGTCTTGTCTCATAGTTGAGACATGTTTGGAGGGTTTAAACACATAATTAATAAAATAATACTAGACCTTGTTGACTTTAGTGAGGTCTCCTTGGTTCAGGTAGGAGTTAGAGATGGTCTTGGTTCTTTGCCACTGCCCTTTTCCTCCAGTTTATTCCTTGGTTATTTCTTTAAAATCAGGACTCTTCTGGAGCTGCTCGAACTCTGTGCATTCTCCTCCTCGTCTAAGTCCTAAGAGTTGGGAGATGGCCCTTTCCCTAAAAGGGACCCATCTCCCCTTTATGTAGCATGTCAGGTCCTTTCTATCACTAAGATTGGTGTAGAACTCTTTCATCAATGCTCTTTACCCTGGCTCCATATGCCTGCTCACAGTTTCCCAGCTCCTTTTTTAGACCTCCTCTTTGAAAGGCGACACGAGCTTCTTGAACCCTCGCTCTTCTACAAACCCCCTTTTTGGTGAGGTGTTTCTTGGCTTTATGTTCCGCACAGCCGGGTAGAGAGCTCTGGCATCTCCTGACCTGAACCTCAACAATCACCAGTTCTTGCTTCCCTTCCTTAGGAGCAGTCTCCTAGTTCCCTTGTTCAGCCCTCTCTCTTAGAACCTCCTCAGATGTTCTCTACTACCTCTTTTAGGGTGGCAGAGCTGGGGTTCGACATCTCTTGGATTCGAAAATGGAGATTTAGATTAGCTTAGAGCTTTAGAAATTGAAGGATTTAGTTTAGATTTGAAAATTCACCAAGTGTTCCTTTAAATAGGTAGGTTGCCCTAAGTGCGATGTCACAACATTGAGTGTCGATGTCGCGACATTGACAAAAATTTTCAAGTGATTCAACTCAATGTCTCGATATTGAGGATGCTATGTTGCGACATTGCTTAAGAATTTTGAGTGACTAGGTTTTTGTGAAGTTGTAAAAGTCCGACACTGCAACAATATTGGCGACATTGATCTTTGATATCACGACATTTACGATACTTTATGTGCTTTCTTAATGTCTTTTCTCTGTAAATGCAATTTCGATGTAGCGACATCGGGGTCGATGTCATGACATTGGAGAAATTTTATGACCCGATGTTGCGACATTATTGTCAATGTCGCGACATTGAGAAGCCATTTTTCTCTTCCAGAATTTTACTTGTTTTCTCTTTTTATTCATTTCTGCATATTCCATTCATGCTAGTGAATACAAATCTAACAAGATTAAGCATCTCAATTCAAGCATGGACAATGACACTCAATTCTCTAATGTGTAATTAGTCGGCAAATAATCTTTGTCTTGCAATAATTTTCATTCAACCAAAATGATTTCAGCAAAGGAATATTGAGCTACTATGCAATTTCTAAATCAAAAAATCATACTCTGAGCTGCTGTGTGCTATCCTTGAGAACACAAGTTGGGAAATGAACTCCCCTATGTGGTAAGTTTTGCATCAACGAGTTTGGTCTGAAATGCTTCCATTTAAATTACATAGATATTTGTAGCTCCTTTGTCCTGAAATTAAGCAAAAATCTATCTAACATATGTTTCAAATAACTTATACAAAACTAATCTGCCAAATAAACTATTCAAAGCACACTGAATGAAACAAAATCAAACTATAAAATAAAAAATTTGCTTGGGTTGCCTCCCAAGTAGCTACTCAGTTTTATGTCTTTAGCTAGACATTGCTGCAATCAAGGATCAAAATATTGGTAAACACGGATATATCGGTAATTGGTTGAAATATCAGATATTGGTAAAAATATCGGGTGGATATTTTTTACAAAAATATCGGTTATTAAAATTTTTTCATATTTATTATATAGATTATAAAAATGATTCTTCTCTTAATTAAGGTAGATTAAAATCAAATGGATTAGTAAGTATTAAATTAAATATGTTATATTTAATATATTATTCGAGATATTATTGTGTTAAAAGGAATATTATTTATTTGTTTTTTTGTTATTATTATAAATAACATGTAGATAATGAGGGAGATTCAAAATATTATATATTATAAATTTTAAAATTTTAAATATTATTATTTTATTTCTTTTCCTTTTCAAATTAATATTTGATTTAAAAATATTATAAGTTATAATGGCAAATAAAAATAAAATAAAAATAAAAATATTATAAAGGGATTATGAACAAATAAATAATAAGAGAATATAAAAAAAGTTTGCATTATATATAATAAGTGAAATCAATGGCTTGGTGGTTGGAGAGTGCTTAAAGCAGAGCACCAGTTGGGTTCGAAAGCCACGTCGAAGCAGTACTGCGTATTTTGGAATTTAGGGAAAAAATCGAAATTTTTTTCGGAAAATCGGTTTTATAGGAAAAATAGGTTTATCCCGGCAATCGATTTTTCTCGATTTTTACTTTTCGATTTTTCCTTCCCAAATCGTTCAACCAACGAAAAGCAGATTTTTCGAAAAATCGGTGGCAGATTTTGTCATGGCTGCAATATGTTCTCTTTTCAACAGTTCTTTCAATCTCTTCTAATCTGGGACTATTCTTCAATTAAAATTCCTCAGTAATCTTAGTATGGGCCAATTCACTTCAAACTCATTTCTTGAATTGGTTTCAATGTCCTTTGCCAGGTGTGGCTGCCGACTCTTGTGTAAGGACCACTCCATCTTGACTTGAGTTTCCGTGGAAAAAGTCTGAGCCTTGAGTTGTACAAGAAGACTTATTCTCCCTATTTTTGAATTCTCTTCTGGGTATCCCTACGGTCAATTCATTTCTTGATAACATCTTTGGAATATTGTGACATTGTCATAAGCTTCATTTCTAAGTTCTTCCAGTTTAGTTATTTGAAGTAGTCTCTTTTCCTTAACATCTTGGAAATCAAAGTTCAGCTTCTTGATTGCCCACATTGCCTTACATTCAAGTTCAAGAGGGAGATGGCAAGGCTTCCTAAACTCTATCTTGTATGGGGACATTCCAATAGGAGACTGATAAGCAATCCTGTAAGCCCACAATTCATCTAGCTTTAATGACCAGTCTTTTCTGCTTGTGCTTACTGTCTTTTCTAATATATTCTTTATCTCCTTATTGGATATTTCTACTTGCTCATTTGATCGAGGGTGATAAGCCAATCCCATAACATGTCTGACTCCATATCTACTTATCATTTTTGCAAACAACTTGTTTGCAAAGTGGCTTCCCTCATTACTAATGATTGTCCTTAGGGCTCCATATTTACTCAAAATATTTCTTTGAATAAACCCCACCACTGTGTTGGCATCATTTCTGGGACAAGCTATAGCTTCCACCCATTTGGACACATAATCCACTACAAGGAGAATTCACAAGTTTCCAAATGATGATGGGAAAGGTCCCATAAAGTCTATCCCCATACATCAAAGATCTGCACCACTAGGATCCCTTGCAGAGGCATCTCATTTCTTCTGTTTATATTGCCCATTCTCTGACATCTGTCACAATGTTTTACCCATTTAGAACAGTCTTTGAATAGAGTTTTCCAATAAAAACCTGATTGGAAAATTTTCTGGGTTGTTCTGTCTCCTATAAAGTGCCCTCCATATGGTGATGCATGATATTATCTAATATTTCAGCCTGTTCTGCCTCTGGTACACATCTTCTGATAATTTGATCCGCTCCTCTTCTAAGCAGCAGTGGGTCATCTCATATGTAAAATCTGACATCAGTCCTCAACTTTCTTTTCTACTGGTAGCTAAATTCTAGTGGCATAATTTCACAAGCTAGGTAATTCACAATATCAACATACTAGGGTACTTGAACTGACATCTGAAAAAGCTACTCATCAGGGAAATTTTCTTCTATTTCAATCCCTTTTTCCTCTTTAATAGGCTTTTCTAATCTTGACAAGTGATCTACTATCACATTGTCACTCCCCTTCTTGTCCTTGATTTCCAAATCAAATTCTTGTAGCAATAATACCCATCTGATCAGTCTTGGTTTGACATCTTTCTTTGCCATTAGATATTTGATTGCTACATGATCAGTGTGTATGATGACATGAGACCCCAATATATATGGTCTAATTTTTTCACAAGCAAAAACCATTGTCAGCATCTCCTTTTTTGTAGTTGAGTAGTTCTCTTATGCTTCATTAAAGGTTTTGCTGGCATAGTATATGGCTCTGAAAATTTTCTCTATTCTTTGTCCCAACATTGCTCCCATTGCATAGTCACTAGCATTACACATGATTTCAAAATTTTATTCTAGTCTGGTGTTGCCATGATATGGGAGCCATGACCAATTTGGATTTTATTTCTTCAAATGCAGACCTACAAGAGTCATCAAATTCAAATTTGGCATTCTTTTCCAGTAGTCTGCATAATGGTTTGGAAATTTTTTTAGAAGTCCTTTAAAATTGTTCTATAGAATCCAGCATGTCCCAAAAAACTTCTAACCCCTTTGACTATAGTAGGTGGCATCAGAGTTTCAATCACAGAAACCTTTACTTGGTCAACTTCTAGTCGAGTTGCAACAATTTTATGCCCCAAGACAATATCTTCTATTACCATGAAATGACATTTTTCCCAATTCAGAGCTAAGTTCTTGTTTTGGCATCTCACGAGAAATGGTTTCACAAAATTACTAAGCAGGTTCTCAAGCGGATTCATAGCGAGTTGTGCATAAAGATTTCCATAGTCTCCTCCACTAAATCTAAGAACATGGACATCATACACCTTTGAAAGGTGGCTACAACATTACATAATCCAAATGGCATCCTTCTAAAAGAAAAGATGCCATAAAGACATGTAAAGGCGGTCTTCTCCTGGTCCTCAAGGGTTATGGCAATATGATTATATCCAGAATATCCATCAATAAAATAGAAATGAGAGTGTCCTGCAAATCTGTCCAACATTTAATCAATACAAGGCAAAGGATAATGATCATTTTTGGTGGTAGTGTTCAATTTTCTATAATCAATGCATACCCTCCATCTTGTCACAGTTCTTGTTGGAATTAGTTAATTCTTCTCATTTTTTATGATTGTGAATCCACCCTTTTTAGGAACCACATGAACTGGGCTCACCCAAGTGCTATCTGAGATTGCATAAATAAATCCTGCATTCAACCATTTAAGCACTTCTTTTCTGACAAGCTCTTTCATAACTGGGTTCAGTCTTCTCTGATGTTCAATTTATGTTTTTGCATTCTCCTTCAAGAGGATTTTATGCATGCAAATTGATAAATGATCACTTTAGTCTTCAATGACAGCTATGGCTTCTTTATACTTTCTAAGAATTTTAATCAGTTTATGCTCTTTATCTAATGTCAAGTCGCTATAATTACAAGTTGTGCTCTTTCAACTCCTAAGAAGGCATATTTAAGATGTATTGGTAATTCCTTCAGAATTAACCCTTCATAACTCTTTTCTACTTCTTGTACCTTCTCTTCACTGCTACTTGATTTTTCTGCACTGTTTTCATTCAGATTGAGTATTGTTTCTTTTAATTCAAGACTAGCATTCATATGTTCAACATCAAGATCCTCAATATACTGGAAATTCATCATATTATCATTCATTGAATTCAAAATCTTACAATCATAAATTAGTTTAGAACTGATAGGAACTACATTTTCACAACACTTACGTCGACCTTTAGTCGGGGCATGACTCGATACAAGTTGAAGTGTACTTCTTCATCTCCTACCTTGAGAGTAAGTTCTCCTTTCTTCACATTAATCAAAGAAATTTTGCTCCGGTGTGAGGAAGAACACCATATTTAGTGTGGAATTTTCTTGTCTTCCTTAATATCCCCATCACTACATCACTACAAGTCTATGTGGAAAATAAATTTTCCACCTCATCAAAGGGTTGTCTTCGCATACCAAGCAAGCCAGTTTTGTCCGCCATCTATAGAGTCAGAAATGTGGTGAGCAAGCCCTCAACCGAGTTTTTCACAGATAATGGGCATCTGATTTATTTTTGCTCTAAATCACATAAAGCCTTTCCCAAATTGGTGAGTTTCCTATGGTGCAGGAATGTGAAGCCTACCCGATCTTGGCATTTTAGTGTCTCTTCCACTACTCAGATCGCAAGTCTTAACAGGCTTACTACTCCTTCTAACAAACTTCCTTTCTTCTGCACTCGCCAGGAGTCAGCTCCTCTCACTGTTGATTTCATATGATACATGAGTCAATGCCTCAGCAAAGTATAAATGTTGATCTCAATTTTAAACATGTTCAAGAATTTAGCATACTCGGTCAATCACATCCTGAGTTCTTCATATTCTTCTAAGGGAATGGAATAGAATGCGAGAATCTTCACTCTCCTTTCTTTTTAGTTTTTCCTCTTCAATCTTATCGTCTTCTTCCTGTTCTCCAGCTTCTACTTCATCAACTCATTTCTCCCAACTGTTTACTTTGGTTTTCTCGTCCTGCTTCGCTTCGCTCTTCTTCAATCATCTTTTTTTCTTCTTCATCTCCTTCTGCAGTTCTCTTCGCCAATTCAAAGTGTATCGCAGAAAGGTCTTAGATCTTCTTAAAGTCACTTCGAAAGAACTCTTATCGATTCTACATATTCAAAATAATCGTCTCATCACGAGCGTTTCCAAACACTCAAAAGGCGTTCAGCGCTTGGCCTTACATTTTTCAGATTATTTAGTTTAAATAATAGTTTTATACTGACATTCACCAGATTGGTTTGTTTGTAGGCTAAAAAAGTAAGCTTTTGGCAAAGATTGCATAGGGAAGCAATGCATAAAGATGACCGAACATCGCGAGCGTTTTAACGCCGACGTTCAACGCCTCAATGTCATCATTGACGCCGACGCGGCCAATCTATATATAAAGAAGTCATCAGCACAACGCGGTCCCAACGTTGCGGATTGCTCGCACGCCGCGACGCTTGCAACGCCGCGGACGCCGCGAGTTTTTTTGTCCTCTCATCATTAAAAGAAAAATGGGAGGTGCAGAATTTATGTATCGGAACGTATCAACGCAGGGTGCCAGAAACGAACAGAGTACATCACCCTAAGAAGAGCCCGTGATTTTATTTTTTCTTCGCTTTGATAATAAACCGCGTTTTATAACACGGTATTTTCGTATTCATTATGTTCTAGATCTATAAATTTAGGTATTGTTGAACCTCACATAATGCAATGGATTAAAGTTTATTAATTTATATTATTCATTGATTTATGATTCATTATCGTCTCTCATTTTTATGATCTGTGAATCAATTATATGGCGATGTTCCCGGGTCAACATTAGTATGACTGCTACTGTAGGATCCGAGATTCAGAGATGAGGATACCTAGGGATATACAGGTGTAGTAGAGCAGCTTCTATTGATCTTGTGAGATAGAGATATTCCAACCCGAAGGTACCATGTTAGAACATTAAAGATTTCCTGAGTACCCGAGTTGGGGCAGAGATACCTCCTCAACTCTACTAGCGAGATAGGCTATCAGCACCCTCGAGAGAGAGGGTGGTCCAGAAGGTAAAGATCACCTCTCGCCATTAATAAATCATAAATAAACCGAATAATATTGTCCTTTTAAAGAAATAATCCACGAAGGTATGTGGAGACAAAGCCCTAGTCTCCATTACATAGAATTCTATCCGATTAGTTTGCTTAGCTTTATATCTGCACTAGTACCCTTTCTGCTACAATACTGATATATCTAGATAATATTTGAAAAGCAAATTTATAGTCACCACACACTTCCATCCCCTTGGATCGATATCCATGCCATTGGTACACTATATTGTCTTAGCTACTGGGCACTTGCATAGGCTTATATATCTTACACACCACGCTTTCTACCACAAGTTTTTTGCCAGCTTGCCTAAGTAGGTTTCGAGTGATATAGAGAATAAATCAATTAGATATTACTCTGGAATTTCTGTTTTTATTTGTTTTTTACAAGTGCTGGTAATTTGGTCTTGTTGTTTCGTGTGTGATTGCAATTTAGATTTCAATGAGTACATGCAAATCTGACGAGATCGTGCTGACCTACATCCGTTTTGATCCTCGAGCCAAAGAACTTACACGTAACACGCAGAGAATGTGAGAACTATCAAATAAATTTAGCAAACATGGAGAAATATTGGAAGAGCGTGATCCTTAGTATTTGAAAGCAAGAATCAGCCCTGTGAGGCTGTATCGGGAATAACGGAAGGAATCAAGCACCAAAGCCGCTTATTTAAACAGTGATCCTTCATGTTGCTAGAAGAGTTTGCTTCACGCCCATCGCGTCGTACAATCCATCAAGACCACCTATCTGTGCAAACAACTCAGTTATAGTCACACTTGCGTATGTTTCAAAACATCTTGTTTCACGGGTTGCCTAATGAGAATCCAAATATGACCACTCCACCTCATGACACGATCAAGCACAAACGGAGTTATCAGCAGCACTCAGTCAGATCGTTTCCACTCTCTACCGGGTGATAAAGCCGCATTAGTTAACAAGTCACTGACCGGATTCCAGCTTCACTTCATGGAACGACGGTAAAATCGTACCAAGTTCTTCCCACTTAAAATTACACAACTTGCAAAGAGATCAATACTTTGACAACTTAGAGGGGGAGAACCTGCAGAGGCATGTAAACGATTTCACGAACTATTAAGGCAGAAGTGCTCCACATCACATCAACCGCATGGATGCAGTCCATTAATTTCATAATGGTATCCGAGTGGAATGCAATCATAGAACAAGGATTGATGCCCCACGAGGAGCACTAATGAAGAAAACCACTACAAAGCTTATGAAATTCTAAAGATCAGAACTAATACAAAACCAAAGGGTCAGTGGAGTGACTACACCGCAGAAAGCTACGGTGTGGTCTGATAATGAAGTTCTCAACAATTCCTATTAATCATGGGCGCAGCTTGATTCGTATCACAATCAGATAAGAAGGAACCACGACGCCATACGTGATTGTCCATGGGAGTTGTGTGAATTATGTGTGAGGATAAAAGACAATAGCACAGAATTTCAATCAGAAACCAAATCGTAGAGTTGTGCCCGGGGTGATGTGTCGAGATTCATAACTAATCAGCCACAACAACAAGGATGTGATGGGGGAAATAATCAATGGGAATCCAAAATCACGCCAAGTGGCGCTACACCGAATCAATTAATCGTAACGGTGGTATGGACGAGGAACAATAAGAGCAATATGCCATCAAACTAAGAAGCAAACCACTCCCGAAAAGCGCGGATTTAGAACAAGCTCTGCCAAATGCTGACCTCCACTTCGCTTTCATGAATGAGACCAAGGCGATTATGCAAGAACATCACCTAATTAGTCACTAATCAGTCATACGCAGCTTGAGAAACTGGAGGCACAGATGGCTTAACGCTGCACCCATCGATTGTAAAGGCAACCGGTTCCTACCAAGCAATTCATAAACCCCAGAAGAGATAAAATGAACATGTCAAGGCAAACATGCTGGTGAAGTGGTAAAGAATTAGAGACACGCAGGAAATCACCGCTTAGAGGAGGTAGAGATCAGAGTTGTCCACCATCGTATCGATGATGCAGAGTAAGAAACAAATTTTTAATGAGAAATAAATTCATAAGAAAATTACCTCAAGGCAAAGGCCAATTTACCAATTCCTTTATCCAAAACGCTTAAAGAAGCATAAGTCGGACAAGCAAATACCAAGTTCATGGAGGTGTCTGAAAAAGCTACACATCAATATCTCGTCACTTACAAGCTTGGAATGTGATGCCCATGCTTATGTGAAGTTTATGAAAGACATACTATCCAAGAGAAGATTAATGATTCAAACACAATTTAATCGAGGAACAGAGCCATACTGGGAGGAAACGCCGCGAAAAGCTTAAAGACCTGCGCTTACCTATTCCTCAGACCATTGGAAATGCTATCTTTGAGAGGAGCCCTACGTGATTTTAAAGCGCATAAATCTTATGCCCTTGTCCATTTTTAAACGTTTGGGATTAGGTAGTCATTCAACCAGCAAAATACACTTAAATTTTTGCCAATGCATCCCTAAAGCATCCGAGAGGGTAATAGAAGATGTCTTAGTAAAGGTTGACAAGTTTATCTTCTCCCAAAGAAGCCTCTCATCGTCTTAGATGGCTAGAAGGCTAAAGTACAAAAGAAATACCCATAATTTTGGGCAGACCGCTTTGCAACCCGGCAGTAACATTGACGCTCGTAGGGGAACTAAATTCAGAGGCAGAAGATGAAGCAAAGTTCAACGAAACAGTCATGAGACATCCAAACAGAGAGTGAGTACATGCTTCATGGCAAGAATAAAAGCAGGCTAAGGTGTCTAGCCAAAGTGGTCTCACTAACCTTTGAGGTTAGCCTAGTACATCGATTCCTGGTGATATGTGAAGAAGCAGAAGAATATGTAAAATGATGGATCTGCTCGACCCAATAGAAGGAAATACTTTTGTAATCTCTAGGTGAAGAGCTAAACGCCGCACTACCTGGCCGAACAACCACCCAAGATGGAACAAAACTACTTAGCCATTTGAAGCATGCATATCTGGGATAGCATCTACTCCTACCAAAAGATCATCTCAAGATCCTGAATCGAACTAGAGGAGGAGTGAAGTTGTTTGAAATCCCCAGAGACCATAAAATGCGCTGCGGGTCTCTAGCCGATTTAAAAGGGATTCGCCCTTCCATGTGCATGCATCGTATTTTGTTAGAAGATGGGCATAAACCTTCAGTGGAAGCACAGAGGAGGCTGAATCCAAAGATGAAAGAGGTAGTCCGAAAGGAAGTATTGAAATACTGGATACTCGCACTTTACCCTATTTATAGTGAATGGTAAGTCCAGCTTCAAAGAAACTCCATAAGGGCGGAATGTTCCACATAAGAACTGAGAATAAATATACACGCTTTCCTTTGAACAGTTATCAAGTGAGGGATTGGTATTGATTATCTAAACTCAACAAAAATCACCGAAGATTATTTCTATTGCTGCTTCTAGATCGGGGACAGTCGGATCGACAGTCGGGTCGCGAATATTATTGCTTTTGATGGATATTCCGGCTATACACCAAATCGCTTATAGCCCTAAGATCGTGAGAAGACTGGTGGTCCAGATATGTCCCTATGGTACATTCAAGATTCATGCGGATGCCTTGACCGGTGCAATGCATCGGGCACCTTCGCATGTATGATGGCCATCTTCTCCGACATGGTTGAGAAGACAAATCTAAATATTCATGATGATTTTTCGTATTTAAAATTCATCGACAAATCAGTTCTGAAAATTTGAGATCGTATTGATAAGATGAGGAGACCAATCAGTACTTAATTGGGAGAAGTGGCATTTATGGTACAAGAGGGTATTGTACTTGGCCATCGATTCAGCAAGAGGAATGAGGTGGACAGAGTTAAGATCAAGTGAATGAAAATTTACTTCCCACCCTTCGCTTAAAGGGATCGGTTTTGTGCGCTCGGGTTTCTATAGGCGCTTCATCAAAGACTTCTTAGATTGCAAAACCAGCTGAGTTCAATCTCCCGGTCCATGAATCCATTGAGCTTGATTCGCAGTTGTTTCGTGATGCATTTTCACACAAAGATAAGTCGTATCGCCTCCCTATCAGCCGTGGCTCCCGATCGTCCTTTCCATTTGAACTTATAAAGCGATGCAAGCGATTTTAAGGACAAAGTGGTTAAAGGGTAACGCAGAGGAAAATTTTCTGTATTTACTATGCAAGCAGAACTTGAATGATGCTTCACTAATCATGCCACTACAGAAAGAACTTTTGGTCAGTTTTTGCTTTTGACAAATTGCACTTGCTCTGATTGGTAAACAAGGCTGTCGCCTACACTTCGATCATTCGCTATTAAATACCATACTAAAGATGCCAAACCTCAATTAATCCGCGCTTCTTTCACGCAGTTAATTTGATGTTGAGATTAAAGACAAGAAAGGCACCGAGAACCTGAAAGTGCATCATCTTCACGATCGAAGTGGGCGAGCGATGATGGGAGTTCAAGTGAATGACGAATTTCCTGGGGAGTGAGGAAACTCTTAGTTATTGAAGACAAGAGAGCATTTCATGGTTCATTATGTGAATTTTATTTGGTGGCTACAGAATCCTCCAGAATTTGGTCTATCAACAGAAAAACGGTTTTTCGTGACATTTGAAACATCATTTATCTGGAGGAGCTAATCCTCTATTGTGACATCAGGCTGACTGTGTGATCCTGAGATGTGCCCGAAGGATGAAAATGAAATGAGGCTGAACCACTCACACACCCTACCATGGTGACATTTTGTGGCTAGAGAACAAAGCAGCCCAAGGTACTAATCAAAGCCTATCGTCGACTTTATTCAAAGATGCTCATCATCTCAGATCCACATGTGAGGATAAAATGTCAAAGAATGGGGTGTTTTCTAGAAAGGACGAACCTATGCACCCCATTCCGGAAGTAGAATCGTTTCGACTTATGGGATGGATTTCATGGGACCATTTCCTCCATCTTATACCAACCCTACATTTTGGCCATGTGACTGTGTCCTCACTAAGCTTGAAGCAATCTCAATTCCGCACTAACGATGCCAAGGTCATGGGCTCACTTCTTCAGAATACATATTCTCAATGATGAACCCTTCGAGCACCGATCACAGATAATGGTACCCATTTCATAAGGTGATTGACAAGGTCTTGCAAAAGTATAACACACTCATCGTTATCTCGATCACCCAGCTACCAAACGTGCGAGGTATCAAATCGAAATTGAGTCCATTCTGAGGCGACACATTATTCCGAAGAAGGATTATCTAAAAAGATTACAAGATGCACTGCATACCGAACAACATTTAAAACACCCTTGGGTATGTCAAATTTTTAGAATTGTTTATGGTAAAGCATGCCATCTTCCAAATGGAATTAGAGCATCGAGCCTAATCAAGTAAACTTTGCTACCTGAACATGGATAGCATAATCGGTCATGAGCAGCTGCATCACATGTGCCCCTCGTTGAACTAGACGACCAGAACTAAGCCATGAAACACCGTATTTACAAGGAAAAGACAAAAGCCCGGGCAATACAAACGATTACTAGGAAGGAGTTCGAGTATGACAACAAGTTCTGTTAATCTCATCTAAAACTCATTCGGGAAAACAAAGTCTGATGTCCGCCTTTCACAAAGGACTAAGGTCTTTCACATACCGTGAGATCACATCCCGGTAAAGGATCATTCCAAAGCACACCCAATGATTTGAAGCGTATTTGGGGCGAGTCTCCAAGCAGATAAGGTATCATTCCTTCGACCGCACCGTAATAGTTTCAAGAAGCTGGCCCTATGAGCGGCCCTGGAAAGGCTACTGAGATCTGTGCCGCTGAGCTAACTACATTAAACATAGCGTTTGAGGCAAATACAAGTTTTTCATGCAATTTTCCTTTTTGTGTCTCTTAATTCTTTTGATTATCTCATGGTTATGTCGGCTCATTGTGGCCTCAGAATCGTGGTCTGTACCTTTAGGTCAGATAATTTCTTCGCACCCTTGACTGGGCACTGGGAGTGATCCACCTAAGTGAAGAGTACTACAAAAGTCCAGGAACTCATACGTACGCAGGTTTTTCTTATCTTAATACAATGGGTATAATGCACATCAGAGGATTCTCCGGTAATCGTCACACGTTGGGTCCTCAACGTCAAGCGACAAGCTCCTCAACGCCGCGACGCCCCACCGCCGCACGCCGCCTTGACCTTCAGAACGCCGCACGTGAGATCCCAACGCCGCACGCTGATTTAACACCTCTCCCGAACGCCGCGAATGCGGAGATCCCAATGTTGCGAAGCATTGATTTAATACTCGAACGCCACGACGCTGGATTTAACATCTTCGGAACGTCGCAACGCGGAGATCCCAACGCCGGCAACGCTGAATTTGAACCCCTCCGGAATGCCGCGACGTGAGATCCTGTAACGGCCGCGACGCTTGATTTTAAATTATTCTCCTGAACTTGATTGCCCGAACGCCTGACGTTGCTCTTTAAGGCCAAACACAACCCATTTGTGTTCTTATCCTCATCATCCCCGCCCCGAACCTCCTAGCCCCATGCACACCCTTCCTCGCTCGACCCTTGCCGGTCTCCCACCACACTGTCCCGAGGCTGCAGAGTTCCTGCCTTCCGACACCACACCAGATCATTCACCACCAGCTTCTTCTCTCACTCCTCAGTCATTGTCTTTGTCTAAAGACCATCCACCACGAAAACCCCACAGTGGTTTGATGCACCTGATCTGCCCAGTACTCCTCTAGGTCTGGTGCGCCTGCTAGGTCTGGTCCCAGGTCCCAGTGGCCGGTGTCTACGCCTCAAGAGCCCAATCGGGCCCAAGTGCCCAGAAAATCTCCAGTGTTTGTCCATTGTCCAGCCTACTTGAGTGTGCCGTACCTTGCGTCATGAGCCTCCAAACTTTCACCTATGTCTGAAAAAGGCAGGTGTTTCTTGAGCCAAGTGGTCTAGTGGAAAGAATCTTGACCCTAAATTACGATGCTTCTGCCACTCGCTCGTTAACGAGGGTGCCCGATCCAGCCTTGACTAGATCCCGCAGTAACCGCTCTTCATCAGCAAAGGGTTTCCCACCACCTCATGATTTTTTCAGAAGTTATTTATCATGGGCTAAGGGATGGCGGGCACTTTACAACCACCCCATCCAAGATGATGGCAGAATTCTATCAATCCCGCCCCCAGACGTCAGCCGCCAATAGAAGGCCTGAGCGAGAGATACTGGCCCACTCAGAGCTTCACCAATAGCCATTATAGTCCTGATCATGTCCCCGGTCGCTTTGATCGGTTGATTGACAACTAATATCTGAGGTCAACGGGTCTTGACTAGTGGATGAGGTGAGTGGAAACTCAACAGTGAGGGCCATGCCGTCCACTTCAAGGCTAAGAATTTGGCCTATATTCCCGCGCACCGCATCACTTCATCACGCCGCCTCGCCCGACGAATTTAACGTAGCGACCACGCTGCCCTCTAACTACGCCATCGCCCGTGATATCTCTTTGTTGGGAAATATAGAGAATCGCCTCCCTCTATATCCTGGGATGCAGATGAATTTAAGAAATCTTTCCCTCATCTATAATATGCAAACCAGCCGGTGCCCTTAGATGACACAGCGTGGCGTTACACCCCACTCAAGGCCATATCCGTCAAGGACAAACCGGGTGTCCTGCTCACCTGAGGGGGCCTAGATTCAGCCATGAGCCCCCGAACGAGGATTCCAGCCCACGATTATCAGGCTCGCTTGACTCTGGGCGATCCCCTGTGGGACATCAAGGGGCCCGTCCCACCCACCACCACCACCACCTCCACAAGAATTCACTGGAGGCAGCTCCTCCAAGCCTCACCTCGACCGAGGACCCTGCTCTCACTCATCGAGCCGCTTTGATGCATTTTCATAGATCTATAACTGAGCACCTTGAGTCCATCACACGTGATATGGAGGAAAGCCCACAACATACGCACGCGGTTTCGCCAAACGTGCCACCATTCTTCCAGCAAGCAGGGTCCCTCCGTGCCTGGGCCTTCCGATTCAATTATCCACGGCACCCACGCCACTCTGCCACCACCGCAAATGACTCACGCTCACCAAGGGAGTTCTCACCCCACTCGTTTTTCAAGGTGTGACACTGGATATATATTTTTTTGGGGGTGTGAGTGGTGATCGAGTGATCGAGTTTTTGTTAGATTAGTACTGCTTTGTTTGATTTTCGATTTAAAGCTGTAGTTTTGTTTCACATCATGTTAGTAATGTGTTTATTCTTTTCATTTTAGTTTGTCGAGTCATGTGTTTAGCTCGTTTGTGTTGTAGTTAGGTCATATCTATACAGTGGTTTATAAATTTTAGTTTGTGTGTGTGTGCCATGTTTGAGAAATAAAGCATCACTTTCATTTAACTAATTATTGTCATGAAAACGGATGCAAAGGATGTTTGATGCTCAGAACAGTTTCATAGCAATATGAACTACTTCCGGTAGTCGTGAAGAAACTATTTCTTTAATATCTCCCCATTACTCTACATACAAATGATCTTCTTAGTATACCTTAGTATTTAAGCCTGGCCAACAAGGTTCAATAAACTCCTGAGTCTCAAACACTAAATAGACGGCAACTGCAAATAAAAGAGGATTGCCTTCGATCCCAAACCAAAGAAAAAAAAAGAGAATATATAGAGATAGAATAAGTGGGACTGAACCCAATCCCTACGCTCTCGTAGGCCTGGCTAAAGCTCAATGCCCCGAGCTAACCGGGCCGGAGTCATTGACTTCACGCCTGCTATGTGATAAGATGGTTACCACAGCTAGTCCTTTGGCTTAGCTGATGTTCGGTGACGCTCGAGGGAACCAATGCCCACGGCTCCTTAACTAACTGGGCGGGAGTCACCAACTAACCCTCTACATGGACACTTAACATGAACCTACAGGCACCTAGTTTTGTTCTATGTAGTGAGTAGATATATAGTAATGTAACTGTGCCCGATCATTTTGTGAAAGGACATTCTCCACTATTAGGTGAGTTGAACCAAGTTTTGGGGCTTCAACCTAATGTATACACTAGAGTCATTTATCTAACGCTGACATGTGGTCCTTTGGGAAAGGTTATTTGAATACTTCTGCAGGCTGAGGAATTAGTCACTTTCAATAAATTCATAACTCCATTTAGAAGAACACCCGTGTGCATCCCGTGTGAACTTTAACAAAACTACAGCCAGTGAGTCGACCAAACCATTTTGATATCTTACTTATCAAAACATGTGCATCACTATTCTCGTGTTAGACTATAGTACACAGAACAAAAGGCTCTATGAGTCAATTTCTTGCTTGAGGATAAGCAAGAAACTAAGTTTGTGGGTGTGAGAGTGCCCAAACACCAAATATACCAAATACGGCCTACATTTTTCTTAATATTTTATATTTAAATAATGAGTTTCAGAATTATATCCATTTGGTGATCGGGTTTGTTTGCAAGAGAAAATGGCAGCTTTACAAATATTCTTGGCATGAGGAAGCATACAAGATGACTGAACGCCGACGTCCCAACGTTATGACGCCCCAACGCCGCGACAATAATCAGTATAAAGAAAATAACAACTATGCGACGTCTCAATCAGTGACGCCGCGACACACAGTTTGTCCTCTCATCATTAGCAAAATAGGTAAAGCGCAAAATCTGAAAGTATCGAATCGCATCAACGAGGGAAAGAAATCGAATTAGAGTGACACACTAAATTCCTGTACAAAGAAGAGCCGTGATTTAGTAATATTTTTCTTGTTTCGATAATATCCATGTTTATATATCGATTGTATTTCAGATTCGCCATGTTCTAGATCTATACCTGTGCATGTTGAAACTTCACACATAATAATGGATTAAAGTTTATTAATTTATATTATTCATTGATTTATGATTCATTATCGTCTCGTCTTAAGACCTCGTGAATCAATTATATGGTGATGTTTCAGCCAACATTAGTATGACTACATTAGAGATCCCAGATTCAGGAGGATGAGGATACCTAGGGATGTTATATGTCTTCTGATCTGGTAGGATAGAGATATTCAAACTCATGTATAATTTAAGTTAACATTGCTACTTGAGTGCCTTAGCCTGTGTAGAGATGAAGCACTAAACCCCATTGCGTAGATAAAGTGGTCACACCCCAGAGAGGGTATCTCAGAAGTGCACCACTTGCCATTAATAAATCAACAAACCCACGTAATATTATCCTCTAAGAAACAAATCCATCGATAAAGGTGGGAGACAAAGTCTTACTTCATTACATAGTAATTCATTCATATTAGCCTGGTTTAGTTTTATATCTGCATACACTAGTACTTCTTCACAATACGATATCTAGATAATATTTGCAAAGCAAATCTCCGAGGTCACCACACCTATCCCCGTGGATCGATATCCGTACCATTGGCACACTGACACATTGGGCGACAAGCAAAAATTTTACAAGCACATGTGTATACATTTTACACAACGCGCCCACCTAATGCTCTAATTTTTCAGATGCATTGGTGCTAGCCTGGGGAATAATTGGTTTGTCTGAATGTTGCTATCTCAGCAAACTTCAGCTATATATTCAATGGGCTTCCTTTGTTCTCACCATGAAGCTCAACATCTAATCCTCAAAAGACCGGACCTCCTTTCTGGGCCTCGTTTTCAACTCTTGGTTACCTTGCCGTTGTCCTTGGAAACCTTATGGAGCATAATACTAACATCAAGAAAGTTTTGCACGGTCTTGATCTTGTCGCACCTAATTTCCATAAGAAAAGTTCTCATGGTTTCTCAAGGCAAGTGTGTAAATGGGTTGAAGGTCATGGTCAGACTGTCAGAGCCTTCTATTGCCATTCACATACTGAACTTCCTCCACCTGATAAGGACCCTCATGAGCAAGTCCCTCATCAGCTATTCATTTATGCTCACTTCCTTCCATAATTCCCACTTCATGTGCTGCATGAACTCTTCTTTCCTGGTTAGCCAATATGCTCATTAATGCATCTATCTTTGCTTCACTTGCAATCATCTTATTGAGCTCAATCACACCTCCTCTCAATCTGCTATTGCTCCCTGAAGTTTCAGATGGAGCTCTGTAGTTGCTCTTAGCCAAATCTTCAATGAGCTGATTAGCCTCTTCAACACTCTTTGTCTTGAATGCACCACAACAAGGCATATTGATTATACCTTTTGAAGTGTAGTTCATGGCATGATAAAAGATATCCATATCCATCCATGTCATTTGCTCTATGTCATGCATTGGGCACCTCCTCAGTAGTTGCTTGTATCTCTCCCAAGCATTGTAAAGACTCTCATCTTCCTTATGTTTAAATGAAATAATTTCTCCTCTCCTATTTGAAGTGAGAGCATGAGGGAAAAATCTACTCAGGTAAGCTTCGACCAACTCTTCCCATGTGTTTATTGATCCATATGGCAGGGACTCAAACTAATTGGCTATTATGTCCCTTAATGAAAATGGGAACATCTGCAGATTGATAACGTTTGGATTTACCCCATTCAGCTTCACAGTAATTTCCATCCTCAGAAATCTACCTAGATGCTCATTGGGATCCTCACTTGGATGCCTTGTGAACTGGTGCTGCTGAACCATGCTAATGAGTGCAGGCTTCAACTCAAATTTTTTTGCTTCTATTGCAGGTTGCTTGACTATAGAATACTCATCCCTAATGATAGGTCTCTAGAAGTCTTCCATTGTTCTCTGCCTCTAAGGTCTTTCTGCTACTGCTACTGGCACATTCTAATTAGCTTCTCTTTCATCTGCCATCACTGCTACTTTAGTTATTCTCACTTTCTTTAAATTTCTCAGTGTTCTCTCTAGCTCAGTGTGCAATGGTAATAGTTCTATTTCTGGTTTTCTGTGCATGAAAGAGTGCCAGAAATGTATTATGATAAGCTCAATAAAAAGATCAATAATTGAATAAGCTACTACAATTAAAACCATTTTTGAAAAAAAAATTCTAAAAATAAATGAAAAATGCCCAAACTGGCAACTCTCTTTTTGGTTGGAATATTGATCCTTAAATTTTACTTCGATCTCCGACAATGGCGCCAAAACCTTGATTGACTGATTTTTAACATAGACGAAAATTGATAAAGTGACTAACTCAGATACCAGAAACTGTTTCAAATATCAAATTCCCAGCAGCTATGTCAAAAACATGTTTCAATAAATATATCCAAAAACTGTTTTCTACTATTGTTTATAATAATGCTATTAAAAATTAGTTTTGGTCTAAATCACTACAAGTGCACAGGTCATACAAGTAATAAAGTGGACTTTATAAGTCCGGATATCATTCCCGCGAGGATTGATTAGAAAATCTAAAGATTAACTACCCCTACTACTCAAGATCATTACAATTTGAACCTCTAATTTCCAGAAGAGATTAAAACAAATTGAATGAAAGAATTTTCTATATACTGTTTTATAATGGAAAATAAATCTAAAATACATGGACTAGAGAAGTCACTGAACTAAATAATACGGAATGAAATTGCATGACTATCACTGCAAGTTCCCAAAGAAAATACAATTAAGGGCATGAACTCTGAAATTGTCTAAGAGCACGGCAGTGTAGCCTTGGAATGTCTCCTGACACTACACATTTTGCTCTCTAGATAACAATATTCCTAAACCAGGTCAATGGATCTAAGAGCTACTTGTAGGTATTCCGATCCTTTAAGAGTTGATTGTTTTTCCTTCTCAGTACTTCACAGTTATTTCTTAGGACTGGAAACTGCTTGCCCCCATAGACAGGATAATGCAATCCTTCTCCAATATCACTGGTACCTCAACCATCAATTCGACTAAAATCCCCTCTCCTTTATTAGAATCTTGGCTAACACGGGATTGAGATTATTTTACCAAATTGAGGTGAAACCTCTATGGATTAAATTGATAGATCAGTAAGCGGATCTAATGCCTCGAGAACACACTCCTACTGTTACCCAGGAGGGAACCTTAAAGTCAGAGGTTAGAACATCACCAGTGATGTATAAAAGTGATCTTTACAGTGCATTAGTTCTTTGAATATCAGTACAATGTACCCCTAAGTGACTGTTCTTTGCTCTCAGGTCGTCCATCCCTATGTCACTTAAGGGGATCCTTGAAATCAGAACACTGATACAGCTCTTTCTGGGTATAGATCACTTATATTCAGAACAACTCATTGTAAGAGGAATACCAATTAAATCACTATGGTTTTCATTCCTAAATAGCATTAAAATACTACAAACAACAATCAAAACAGCAGATTTTTCCCAGAGAGAGCTTAGTCTTCCATTATTGAATTAAAAATGACAATGACTAGTTGATCAAACAAATTCATTGAAATTGTAATCAAAACTAAAAGAAAAATGAATTCCAAAAAAATTTCCAGATTCCACTAAAGTTCTGACATAAGTGAAGCTTGATTTACAATCAATCCAGCTCAGAATCTTAACTCAAATCCACTACTCTAATCCTAAAAAAAAGAAAAATAAATCTAGAAACAAACTAAAAAAATAAAAAGGAAAATATATACAACAAGACTTCAGCTCCTCCAAAAAGCACAAATTGGATGAAAAATATCTGAAAAAGCTCTGCATTCCTCCATAGGAGCTTCTATTTATAGGTTTCAAACATTGAGCCCTAAAAACGAGGTGAAAATCACTGCCTTTGAAAAGCCCAAGAAAAATTCTGCCCTGGTGCTAATGTCATGGGTAATGTCGTACTGATGCCACGACATCAGAGCTGCTATGTCATGGATCGAATCTGGTGTCGCGACATTGAAAATCTACTGAGGCAATTCTGCATTTTGAGTTACTAGGAAATGTCGTGGCGATGTCACGACATCGGAGATGCAGTGTCGTGGATCGATTCTGGTGTCGTGACATTGCTTCAATATTACTGAACTCCGATGTCGCCACATTTTCGTTTGATGTTGCAACTTTACATATTCAGTTCTTATTGTTTTAGTCGATGTCTCAACATTGCTAACCTATTGTCGCGACATTGAGTTGATATTCTGAGTCTTGATGTCAATGTCGTGACATTGAATATCTGATGTCGCTACATTGGTCCATTAATGTTTCAACTTTGGCTGCCTAGATCTGATGTCACGACATTGAGTTGTGATGTAGCAACATTGCAATGTGAGATCTTCAGTGTTTAGACTATGTTATGATGTCGTGACATTGAGTTGTGACGTCTCGATATTGCCCTTGAGTGTCATAGTCTAGTGTGATGTTGTAGCTGATGTCGTGGTGATTTCACGACATTGGTAATTTCTGTTCTACCCACTTTAGCCATTGTCGCGACATTGGTAAATCGATGTCACAACATTGAAGTCATGTCAAGACATTCTCCACACGATGTCGCGACATTTGAAATCTGATGTAGCGACATTGAGTTGATATCGCGACATACTTCGATCAATGTCGCGACATTGATGCCTTTGCTGTACAATGCTGATTTCTGCTTCTTTTCTTTAATTTCCTTCAAAACATAAATCTAGTTAAAGACTCCATAATTTTACATTAAATTGAACTTTTAAGCCTTAAATATGCAAGTAAAATGGGCTTAAAAATATGAGTTTTAGACTCATCATCTAGCAATACTAAAATTATCTTTGTCAAACTTTCCAAGAATATTGTCAACATAGTGTGAGTGACTTAGAATGAGTTCATTTGATGTTATTTTGATTTTTATCCTCAATATAACATCATAAAGTCCTAAGTCTTTCATGTCAAACCTTGAATTTAACATGTTCTTAGTAGATGTAATCATCTTATCATCACTACCGACAATAAGAATGTCATCCACGTACAGACATACAATGACATATCCATATTTTGTGTCTTTAACATACACACACTTGTCAAATTCATTAATTTTAAAGTCACGTGACATCATGAAATTGTCAAATTTCTCATATCATTGTTTTGGTGCTTGTTTTAACCTATACAATTATTTCATCAATTTACAAACTTTCTTTTCTTGTCCTAGAGCAAAAAACCCCTCAAGTTGCTCCATGTAGATTTCTTCATCTAAATCTCCATTAAGAAAGGTTGTTTTCACATCCATTTGATGTACTTCAAGGCTCCTTAAATGTGTAAATGCAAGCACCATTCTTATGGAATTTATTCTCATCACAGGAGAATATGTGTCAAAATAATCCAGGTCTTAAGTTTGTTTGTAGCCTTTAATCACAAGTCTTGCTTTGTACTTTTCAATTTATCCATCTACTTTTCATTTCCTCTTAAAAACTAATTTGAACTTGGGGAAGGTTACAACCCGTGGAAGATCCACTAGTTCCCAAGTATGCTTATATAGTATGGAATCAATTTCACTTTTAATGGCCTCTTTCCACATGAGACTCTTTGTAAAGTTCACTACCTCTTTGAAAGTCCGAGGTTCCCTTTCAAAGATTTTTCTACCTCACCGTCTTTATTTTGATCTTGACTATTTCCATTAATTGTCTCAAGCACTCGTTTCGATGAACTTGGCTCTTCTTTGGATTTACATGGAAATACATCTTCAAAGAATGATGCATTCATTGATTCTGTTATCGTATTCTTGTGAATATCTAGGATATTTGACTCATGTACAAGAAATTGATAAGCATTACTGTTATGTGCATAACCAATGAAAATGTAATCAATAGTTGATGAGTGCCTAAAACACTCATATTATACTCGCGTCAGTCTTCCATTTTCCTGTTTATTTTAGAGTAATTTTATAGTTTTTGTGACTAGAATACGACGGATGTTCATAGAATGCGTGAGCACGCGTAAAAGAGCAAGAATGTGGGAAGCGTGACTTTGGAGCAATGGAACAAGGCGATGAAGTACGCCACGCCGCGATGTCCTCATCGCCGACGCCCCCAACGTCGTGACGCCCATGTCGCGAGACGCGCCAAGCACGCCGCTGACGCTCCACGTCACACGCCACCGAGATCTCGCACCCTATCATTTAAAGTAATACCGATTCGTAAAAGCGGAGAGGGGGAAGCTGCACGGTCGAAGGCACTAATTCCGCAGCAGAGTGACAATGTATTTCGGTGAAGTGCCCGATTTGATCGCTTTCATTGTTTTGGATATTTTCTAGATAGAGAAAGATGTTTTTACTAATAAACATTTTCTTCTTTCATTCATGATGTTCTGTGATCTATTTCTAGGGTTATATTGAACCTTGTCATATGTTCATGGATTAAAGTTTGAAACTTTATATTATTCAGTATTTCTCAATATGTTGTAACTATTCTATGCCTATGATTTAATCGTATGTTGATGTTTGGCCAACATTGGCATAATGACACCGAGATCCGAGACTGAGAGATGAGGGTATTCAAAGATTCGGTAGAGTAGACTTCGCTGATCTGCAAATGGGGAGATATTCAACCCTCGAAGGTGGCAATCAAGCCAGACATTAATGCATTTCGTAATACCGAGTCGAGATATAGATATACCCGATTCTATTCGCGAGATAGGCGGATATACCTCGAGAGAGGATACCTTGTAGAAAAGATCACCTCGCCATTGACATATCAGAATATACTGAATAATAACATATTTAAGATTAATCCATCGAACGTGATTGTGGGAGATATAACCCTAGGCTTCAAACCAATACTGTTCAATAGTTTAGGTAATCTTTACATATTTGAATTCCCTCCTAGAGTCATCTTTCAGATATTATCTAAAAAGGTAATCCCGTAGTCAATACACCTGTCCTCGTGGATCGATATCTGCACTACGAAGACACTATACTACTGTGGCGACGCGCGCACTTGGCGCATACATAGCGTATATTTTATACAATCAAGGTTTTCGCCTCATTGTTTTGGCACCGTTGCCGGGGACAGGATTGGATTGATATAGAGAATTAAGCAAATAGATATTACTTTGAAATTTTCTTTACTTTTGTTTATTTTTACAAGGCCGTAATTGGGTTTGTCGCTCGTGTTATCATAAAGATAGGTTTCCTGCAGTACATGCGACATCGAGATCAAAATAACCAACACCTGTTTGATCCCGAGCCAGAAAGACTTCTGCACAGATTGCGCCGAGAACAGAGAACAGAACAGATTAGAAATCCAACAGTCATGGAAAACACTGAAGAACAAAATCTTGGCATTGGAATGCATCAACCACAGAGATGTCAAAATGGGAATCACCTGAAGGAATCACACCCGTGCCATTTATACAAATTGCATGATCCTTTCATGCTATTAGATGAGTTCGTATTACCACCAACTGTTGTTCAGACAGCTATCAGACGGCCACCTATTCAAGCAAACAATTTCGAATTGAAGTCAGTCACAGTACAGATGCTTCAGAATATCTTATTCCATGGACTACCCCATGAGAACCCGAACATGCATTTGACTAACTTCCTCGGTTTGCAATGCTATCAAATACAACGGAGTTATCAAGAAGCTCTCTGTGTTACGGTTACCCTAATTTTCACTTGGGGATAGGGCCAAACATCGCAACTTCGGGCCAAACTTCACCAGATTCCACATTACATGGAATGATTTGGTGCAAAATTTCTGACCAAGTTCTTCCCTCCGTTTAAAATCGGCGACAATCGTGCAAGAAACACACGTCAGACAACTCATGGGAGAACCGGCGAGCATAGGACGATTAATGACTATTGCGAAGTGCCCACACCACCGTCGACCGATGGATGCAAGTCCACACCTTCTATAATGGGCTGAGAAATGCAACTAGAACAATGATCGATGCTTCACTGAGGAGCACCGATGAAGAAACCACGCACTGCTTATGAAATCTAGAAGATGTCGCGACCAACACCCAATCGGCCTAGAGAGAAGGCTACACCACAAGCACCTGCGGTGGCACGTATAACGAGGTCCTCAACAACCGTGAATCATGTGGCACACCGACTAAACAATAAATAGACAAAGAAGGAACCGCAAACGCATCCAAACCAACCCACGGAGTTATGTGAATTTTAAGTGCGGATCGCACAACAAGACGCACGTCGTACAAAGAAACCCTACAAGAGAGCAAGCCCAAGACGTGTCCGTGCTTAATCGAATCAATCACAAGAAGGACCGTATAAAGTCGTTATCGAATCGAATCGTACAAGGGTGGCGAACAATCGAATCAACCAGAATAGTCGAACAATCAAGGATATGGGTGGCGGAATAATCGTAACAATATGCCATCGAATCGAAATATGAACTAACCTTCCGAGAAAAGTTGATTTAGAACAGCTCTTGTACGTGATGTTAACTTCCCACTGCTTTATGAATGAAACGATACAACATGCAGCAGCAGTAACCCAAATAACAACTGATAAAGACAACCAGAAGGTTCGTGAGGGCACAAATGGGCCAAATGGCAATTTATCGATTTAAAGACAACCGGGTTCTTTACCAAGTAATTCGGAGGTAAACCCAAGAAGAGATGGGAATGAGCATGTTAAAGCAGTTATGCTGAGAAGTGGGAAAGAATTGGAAACATCACATAAACCCCCAACAGAGAAACGCTTAGAGACCGAGAAGGTCAATCACCAGTAAGTAAAAGATGATGCAGATAAAGACCAACCCTCGGGAGAAATGTACCATCGAGAACTCCCATCACAAAGGCCACCATACCGGTTCCTTACCCACAGCGTCTCAAGAAGCATAAACCTGATAAAGAATTCTACCTAAATTCATATGCTCAAAAGCTGCATATCAATATCCCATTCGGCCGATGCCCTGGGAGCGTGACGCCCGCTTATGTAAAAATTCATGAAAGACATCTTATCCCATAAGAGACGATTAGCTGATTTCGAAACAGTGAACTTAACCGAGGAATGCAAGTACATCCCCAGAGGAAGCTGCCATAGAAGCAGTGACCTGTGCAGCTTCACCATCCTCGCACAATCGGGAAATGCTATTTTCGGAAGAGCACCATGCATCTGGGGTGCCGCATTAATCTTATGCCTCATCCATTTTCAAGCGCTTGGGATTAGGAGAAGCCCGCCCGACTACAAATACTCTTCGCCATAGACAGTTCTTTAGAAGCATCCGAGAGGGATATTAGAAGATGTCTTAGTAGTTGGTCGACAAATTTATCTTCCTGCCAGATTTCATTGTTTTTGGGATATGGAGGAAGATAAAGAAATACCAATAATCTCAAAGACCATTTAACCAAGTGTGGCAATGATCGATGTACAAAGGGCGAACCGAAATCGAGTACAAGAAGAGGAAGCAGTTCAACGTGTTTGACGCAAAGGAGACACCCGCAGTAAAGTGATACTCGCTTCACGGGCCGAAATGGTCGAGGCCATAAAGGTCTAGCCAAAGTGGTCTCACCGATCCTTTGAGACTAGCCTAGTGGAGAATGAGTCCGAGAACCCAGCGAAGAGGCGTAAGAATATGTCAAATGGATGACTCTTTTTCTGGCCAATAATACCTGAAATACTGAATCTCTCCGCGAAGGAGTTAAAAACACGTCCCATCGACGAGCAACCACTCCAGCCGGAACAAAAACCTCTACCTAGCCATTCAAGTGATGCATACTGGGGTAGAATCTACACTACCCGCGGGATCATTTCAGCATCTTTGGATCAGATTTAGAGGAAGAGAAGTTAATGAGTCTTGAAATCACAAACATGCACTCTGATGGTCTCTATTGATCCTCGCAGGACTACCCTATGTGCATGCACGTATTTTACTGTGTTAGGGACATAGACCTTCAGTGGAAGCACAGAGAAGGTTAAATCCTACAACGTAAGGAGGTTGTCCCGTAAAGAAGTGCTAAAATGGCTAGACACCTGTGGGTGATTTATCCCATTGCATGCTGTACGGGTAAGCCCGCCTTTCACAGTAGTGCCAAGAGGGCGGAGGAACAATCGCCATCGATCGAAACAACATCTTACCGCCATCGCGAAATGCGCCATCGGGTGGAGAGGATTTGTGATGATTATCGGAATAACAAGGCCACTAAAAGATCACTTTCCTTGCCGCTTTTAGATCGATGTTCGATCGATCAGCAGTTATGAATATTATCGCTTGGGATGGATATTCCGGGGTTGCAACCACCGCCATAGCTCCTCAAGATCGGGAGAAGACAACATTCACTTGTCCTATGGTACATTCGCATTCTACGGATGCCTTGATCCGCCAAGAATGCACCGGGTACTTTTCAGCGATGTATGATGGCCATATTCTCCTACACATGGTGGAAAAGACAATTGGAAATCTTCACGGATCGATTTTCGAGCAATGGGAAATTCATTCGACAATCAAGAGAAAACTCGGTGAGCCGACTGGCAAGATGTGAAGAGGCCAACTTAGTACTCAATCGGGGAAAAGTGTCATTTCGCGGTACAAGAGGGTATTGTCCTCGACACTGGATCTCAAAGAAGAGGATGAGGTAGAGAGGGTGAAGATTAAAGCAATCGAGAGTTACCTCCACCTCGCCAAGAAAGGGATTCGACGCTTTCTGTGCCACACCGGGTTCTATAAAGCGCTCATCAAGGATTTTCGCGTATCGCAAAACCTGCCTAACCTACTAGTCCAAGGGATCCCATTTGAATTTGATCTGGCCAATGTTTGCATGCATTCTCGTGTCAAGGACAAGTTGGTTTCGTACCTCCTATTGTTGTGGCAACGCCGACGTCTTTTTCCGTCAACTCATGTGTGACGCCAAATGACTTCGCTGGATTGGGGCAGTTCCTGGGGCGTAAACGAGAAAATCTTTCAGGTAATCTATTAGTGCTAGTAGAACCTTGAATGATGCTCGCCTGAATTATGCCACAGAAAGAGCCATAATATTGTGTTTGCTTTGATAAGTTCGTGCCATATTTGATTAGCAACAAAGTCGTGATGCACACTAATCATCTCTCGCCATTATGTACCTCGACTCGACACGCGAAAGATGCACCCCGATTAATTAGGTGGGTCCTTCATGCAAGAATTTGATGTGGAAATTAAAGACAAGAAAGGCACTGAGAACCTAGTGGGGCGGACCATCTTTCACGACTGGAAGGGGCCAGAGATGATGTCCTATTGAATGACGAATTTCCAGACGAGAAACTCCTAGCTATTAAGGAAAAGCAGGCGCCTCCATGGTTCATGATTATGTGAATTATTTGGTAGCTAAAGTAGTCCCTCCGAATTTAACTATCAGCAGAAAAAGAGGTTTTTCGCACACCTTAAACACTACTATTGGGAGGAGCCAATTCTTTACAGACACTACGCGATCGTCATATGAGACGGTGCTCGGGCATTTAAATGCAGAGCATTTTAAAACCATCACACATCTCTCTACGTGTGGTGACACTTTGCGGCTGCAGAACAAAGAAATTTGCTAAAAGCTTCAACTGTTTTTACTCTGCCTTCCTTGTTTAAAGATGCTCATCACCCGTGTCCACTGCGGACAAATGTCAACGAATGGGAACATTCTAGAAAGGACGAGCCACCCATGCATTCCATTTCGAGGTAGAATCGCTTGATTTTACGGGGGATAGATTTCATGGGACCATTTCCCCGCATCATACAAAGAACTCAGGCCACATCTTGTTACAAGACTATAGCTCCCATGGTAGTTATCTGGCTGTATCAATCAATGATGCTGAGGTCAGGCTCATACCCTCGCAAGAAGAATATATTCTCAATGCTGAATCCTCGAGCCTGATCACGTGATAAGGCACCCATTCAATTAAGGTAATTGATAAGGTTTTTGCAAAGTATGGGTACGCCATCGTACATCACTTGCATACCTTCTACCCACAAATAAACGGAGGCAGAGGTATCAAATCGAGAAATCAACACACTCGAGAAGACAAAGTAACTACCCAGCATCGGGTCTAAAAGACGACGATGCACTCCTCGCATACCGTGACGATTTAAACCTTCTTTGGGTATGTCACCGCTCAGAATCGCTTATAAAGCGTGTCATCTTCCAAAGGGATTGGAGCATCGGGCCCATCGCCACCGCGCTTAAACATGGATAAGTATATCAATGAGAAACGACCGCTCCAACTCAAGAACTGATGAATTCGTAAACGGCTTATGAAAACCCAGATTTATAAGGAAAAGACTAAAGCCCGCATCAATGGTAAACACATCACTGTAAAGGAGTTCACAAATGACAACAAGTTCTTCTATTCAATTCCGCCTGTGCTTTCCGTGGAAATTGAAGTCCGACGGTCCACCTTTCACAAGAATCCAAGGTCTTTCACACGTGTGGGGCAGAAGTTACATCCCGAAAGGCACATTTATTGTACTACCACCCAACGATTGAAGCCGTATTATAGCATTTTCCTACTGCATAAGCAATCATTTCTTTGACAAGAATGTATTAAGATGTCGTAGTGATCATGGGAGTTCTGCCCGAGCACATTGCGACTCGTGGTCGCCGAGCTAACGACATTAAACATAATGCTTTCGAGGCAAACGGCGTTTCTAAACTTTCCTTTTTCTTAGTTCCAATTTCTATTGTTATTTTCAGCAATATGTGGTTTCTAGCTTTCTCCGTAATCCGTGTTTCTACGGTTTTGTTTAATTTCCCGTAACTCACACGCCAGTGGGAAGATTCTGCCAAGAGGTGCATTACAAGTCCATAAAGTCACAGCACGCGCGGGAGAGGGTGTTCCCCGATCAAGAGATCATCAATGTGCCCAAAATTATCAACGATTCATAGATCCGCCGTCACGCCACGACGCGTTTCGACGCGCCCGCATGACGCCAAATCGACCGTTTTTCAGCCACGTCGCGACGCGTGGACCTCCCACGCCGCTGACGCGTGGGATTTCACGTCGCGACGCCATTTTCTATTCTTTCCGCCACGTCGCTGACGCGGATTTCACGTCGCACGCCATTTTTACATGTCGCTCGCCACGTCGCTGACGGACTCCAACGCCGCGACGCGGGATTAAATCCACCGTCACGCCGCTGGCGACCCCGCGAGACGTCATGACGCCGCGAAGGAAGCTTCGTCACGTCACGCGATCTCGCCGCCGCGACGCCGCTCGTTTAAGGCCAAAATCTGCTCATTTTTGGCCCATCTTGCACACCTCCACCGAAACCCTAGCACCCTCGCACGATCCGTACATACCACGGAGCTCTTTCGCCCGGGCCTGAGACCCTTCCACCGCCACCGACCACTGTACTCTCGAGTCACCCTCTTCACCGGCTAGTCATGGCATTTCCACCACTGTGTACTCGACTCTAGCTTGGGTACAGTAGACCACTGTGTGCTCTCCACCTAGTGGTCTAGAGGTCTTGTAAGTACTGGCTTCGGTCACAGTTACCTAGGTCTCCGAAATCCCATTTTAGGATTTTTGAGTCATGGGTAGTTATTTAGTTCGATTTTTTTTTGTAAACACACAGTGTTCATGCTTGTCTAGGTCGTAAGAGGATCTTAGTTAGTTTTGGTTCACACCGCACTCGATGTCCGGCAAGAGGCAAAATCGTCATTAAGCGGAGTCGGATCTCGAGGACCCGACCACATTCGATGCCTCATAAATGCGAGGTCGCCGACGGCTTGGGCACCACTGCAAAACCGATCGTTCATTAAGGAGAAGGTTTCACCAATTCCGATGATTTCTTCCCGCAAGACGCGGCTAAGGATGATGTACTTTGTGCCAAACCAATTTCATCCAGCCGATGAGTGTGGCGCGGCGAAATTCTACGCCTCAATTCGCCTCCCATGTTTTGGAAGAGAGTCGCAGGTGGGCGCATCGGGCTTCTACCAGCGGGCGGAGCCGCATCAATAGTTATTACGCCTGGGAGCATGTCCTCTGGAGTCGCTCAATCGGCCCACAGCACCCCGACTACCCCGAGACATACGCCGCATGACCAATGGTCGCAGGAGCGGAGAATCAATAAGTAAGGGTCATGCGGTGAAATTTCAAGGCCAGTTATTTCAGCCTTCATTCCCAAGGGTCCGGCACCATTTCATCACCCGCCTCATTCCGACTCCACGAACGTGTGTGAAGTGACGCCCGCCGGGCCGTGCTCAACTATGCCATCTGCTGCAGGTACTCCTGATGTCGGGCAGTTATCGAGGATGCCATCCTCCATAAAACCGGATGCAAAGATGAACCCGGGGACACCCCTTCTGATCTGGGCTTCGTAAAATAGTCAGGGTGCCCGACTTACACTCGACACTTGGCTTCACCAACTGCCATATCTAAGCCGGACACACCTCGGTGTCCCGCAACCGAGGGGACCTACTACTGGGTCAAGGAGCCCTCTGACGAGGACGAGCTTTATGAGACTCCAAGCCATGGATCCTGGGCGATCCTCAGGAGACATTGGCCGCCCCTCGTCCCAAACACCACCACCCCGGAAGAACCTCAAAGTGCAGCCCCTCCAAATTCTTCCTAGACCTTTAAGGAACCGTGCTTTCTCACCGAGCCGACGCATTCCCCGGGATGAGACCCGTGAGCACCGCGTCCTCGCCTGCGCCAGATTCGAGGCCTCCGTGCTGATATGCGCAAGACTGGCTCCTGGCCAATCAGCCGCCATTCTTCGCCAGCCAGAGTCCTTGCAGCCCAAATCGCCCACCTCGCTTTCACGCCCTCCACCACCACCACCGCAGCGATCACCAGGAGTCCCCTTCACTCCCATTATTATTTCATCATGACACCGGGCTATTTTATTCAAGGGGGTGATCGTGTTTATTTTGTTTAGTTATGTTTTGTTTTTAGTGTTTTTATAGTTGCTTTATTTTGTTCACATAGTCAGGTTTATTTAGTTCATGCTTTCTTAGTCCAACCATCTCGAGTCATGCGAGTTCGCTTCGCTGCTTGTGTTAGTCAATCTTATATGCAATAATTGCGTGTTTCAGGTGCCATGTTAAAAATTTTTGAGGATCACTTTGACCGACCACGACAACATGAATGTTCAAATGCATACAATAAAAGTTTGATGCTCAGCACTAGGTTGAATAGATGGAAAGGGTTAGTGAACAAATCCCGAGTAGTCAAGACAATTCGCCTCAAGAACCCTATCACACTCACACACTAATGACCTTCGTAGAGCATGCATAGCGCCGAGACCAACTAATGTAGTCTCGAATTAACCTCGGGAGACTCGAACCATTTAAGTGATGGGACACTCAATAAAAAGAGGATTGCCATCGAGCCCCAACCAAAAGAGAAAATACAAAAACAATAGAAAAAAGTGAAAAAGAAAAGACAAATGACAAAAATAGGTATCTGCATAAGAATAAGCGAGATCATCCACCTAATCCCGGCACATCATGGCCTCACAAAGCCTAATGCCTTGGAGCCAACTCGGGGTCGGACATTGACTCTCCCACTCCGCCCGCTACATGGGACGTAAGATGGATCATTCACGCAACCTAGGCCTCGAGTTTGGCTGAAAGTGTTCTATGAAGCTCAGAGGGAATTCACCGTCCGTGCCCTAACTAACCGTGGGGAGTCACCAATGGATCCCCGCACAGAACACTCAAGCAAAACTTCTGGGTACTAGGTTTTCTCATTTATTTTAGGTACGTAGAAGTTTCTAGGCATTAGGTCATAAATAAAATGTGGGTGCCTTATCCTTTCTAGTTAGTCTTCCAAATAGGTGAGTTAAGCTCAAGGTGGGGGTGCTGAATCCCAAGCATAAGGCCGGAGGTCATTCATTATAAGCACATAGGGTTTTGGGAAAGGCTATTGAATATCATGGGATTTGATGCACTATCACTTCTACCTATTTCAACCGAATCTCTTCCTGAAGTCAAATATCCAGATGCATTTTCAGGAACTTCAAGCAACACAAAGGGGAGTGTGAGTCACCAATTTGATCCTAAGCTGGCATGTGCAACACTGTCTTAGTGTTAGTTGCATTAGGTTGTGTGTGTGTGTCCTGGTTATCGCTCTTGCTTTGAGACAAGCAAGAAACTAAGCTAGGTGTGATGAGTGCCTAAAACATCATATTGCTCGGCCACTTCCATTTTCCGTTTATTTTAGAGTAATTTTATATTTTTGTGACTAGAATAAATACTGATTCGATGTTCGTTGTAAATGCAGGAGCATTGGGGCTTAAAAAGAGCAATAGCCGGTGCTGCACTTTGGAGCAGCAATGGGAACAAGGCAATGAAGTATGTCACTGCTTCGCGATCCCCACGTCGCATTGCCTCAACGTCGTGACGTCTCCACGTCGCCACGTCGCCTTGTCGCGACATCTCCACGTCGCGACGTCAGCTCGAGATTTGCACCCTATCATTTAAAAGCACGAATGATCTGTAAAAGGAGAGGGGGAAGCGCACGAATGAAGGCAAGGCAATGGAATTCCGCAGCAGTGACACGCATTCGAGAGGAAGTGCCCTGATTTGACCGCCTTTCATTGTTTGGATATTTTCTGACAGGAGAAAAGATGTTTTTACTACTAAACATTTTTCTTCTTTCTCATTCATGATGTTTCAGATCTATTTCAGGTTATATTGAACCTTGTCATATGTTCCATGATTAAAAGTTTGAAACTTTATATTATTCAGCTTATTTCAATATGTTGTAACTATTCTATGCCTCATGATTTAATCAGAGGTCGATGTCCCACAACATTGGCATAATGACACTGAGATCCGAGATTCGAGAGATGAGGGTATTCAAAGATCTGGCAGAGTAGACTTCGCCTGATCTCGTAACAGAGATATTCGAACCCGAAGGTGGCACTGGGGGTTGTGACATTAATGTACTTTACCACTGAGCCTGATGAGATATACCCATTCTATTCGCGAGATAGGCGGATATACCTCGAGAGAGGATACCTTGCAGAAAAGGATCACTCACATTATATGTATTGGTAAAACATACTTCCACACAACGATATTAAATATTTAATCATCTTAATCTAATGGGAGATATAACCCTAGGCTTCAAACCAATACTTTAATTGAATCAATAGTTTAGTAATCTTTACATATTTGAATTCCTCCTAGAGTCATCTTTCGCATATTATCTAAAAAACAACCCTAGAATAATACACCTGTCCGTGGATCTATATCTGGTGCACTACGAGTACACTATACTACTTGGGGCGACGCGTGCACTTGCGCATATAGGCGTATATTTTATACACCGCGTTTTCCGCCTGTCAATAGTCTTATGTCATGTTTTCACCTTTTTAGGTGGAGGAACTGCCACTTTGGCCAAACATCCCCACATTCGCAAGTATTTATAGGATGGTTGTCATCCTCCATAACTTCTGTATATGAGCCTTATCTTCTTCTTTAGGCACCTTATTCAAAAGGTGTACTAAAAGGACAAATGGATTCTCCCTCATGTTTTTAAGGGCAAACTAACTTTATCAACATTATGATTCATCATTTTTAGTGATTCTTTCCTCAATTTCACCACCCATTGACTGAGTAATAATGTTATATGGTTTCATACACTCATGTTACGCACAAACATCAACAAATTGTGTTTCATACTCACCACCTCGATCACTTCTTAGCACTTAAAAAAATTATTTTTAAAATATAATTGGGGCGGGGTGATAAGACCAAATTATATATGCCAAAATTCCAAGACATTGTCAAAGAGCATGATCAATCCCAGAACGCTCCAAAAACTTGTTGTTAGACCAAGTATATGTACAATGACACCATTACCACGGTGACTATATGCTAACCCAGCTGCACGGAAGAACCCTGCTCTCGTACCAAAATAACCGATGCTCATAAGAAAAATGATTTGTCAATGAATTCATTAAAGATTTAGTTTGGTCTTACATCGCAAGTGCAATGTGTCATACACAAAAAGCGGATCTATAAGTCTGAATATCATTCCTACGTAAATTGAAAGAACTTAAAAATTCAATTACCCCAACTACTCAAGTTCCACACTTATTGAAATCACATAGAAATTTCAGAATCAACTAAGAATTCTACTATCCTCGAATTTCTACATCTATAATAAAGGAAAATTTTAAATCCTAAACATAAATCGAATCGTAACCGCATTATCACGGGAAGTGGACACTGATTTCTACGTGAAATTATCACCTCGCATCATAATCTAATTCGATTCTATCATAAATTTTAATCTTAAATTGTCAAAGAGGCAAGGTAGTATAGTTTGGATTTCTCCTTAAACCATACTTTTTAATGATTAGAGAATCATGTTTATTTCTTATTCATGTTTCTAATCAATTACTTGTAATCAGAATTTCTTTATAAGATCTGGGTGTTTTTCTTTTCCAATACTTCATATCCATTATGACTACGTATTGCCTCCCAAGACAGGCCATTGCCTATTTCTTTACAAGATGAATGATGTTCCATCCTTAAGATCTTAAAGAGTTCTCCCTTTTCCTCTTGATTAGATTCAACCAACACAGATCAAGATCATTCTCCAAGACCAAGGAGAGATCTCTAATTGATTAAAATGATATCTACCAACTCATTCTCAAACCATGAGTAAATTGAGGATTTATCTAAGTAATCTTCAGCCTGTTGCCCTTCAATATTAGTCTAGCATACTCCCGCAATCGGCTTCCATGCTCGTGAATCTCCATCTCTGCCACTTAGAGGGCTCTAGAAATCAAAGCCGATAATGGGCCCTTATGGGTATTAGTTTCTAATATTGGGAATAATTCACTTCATGAACATCACCATTCAAATAAATTCAAGATTCTCAACCCAGGTAATTTCTTTCAATTGTGTAGAAAAGACCATAACTAACACCAAATCTTTCCTAGGGGAAGTTGTGTTTCTCGAAAACTGGATCACAATGTACACTCGAATGACGAAAATTTCCACTGTATTGCAATCAATCGAAATAAATGAATTCACTTTTTTGTCTAGATTTCTACTGATCTGGGAGCAGTATTCGAATGAATTTCTAACAATTTAATTCAACTTAAACTTCCTCGAACACCATTGTTTCGCATCCAAGAAACAAATTAAAATTCTATGCTAAATCTAATCTACAAGAAAAGAAAAGAAAAAAAAAAATTAAAAAATAAAAGAAAATGTAATACAAAAGAGTCTCAGCTCCCGCATGCCTGCTCCTCCTCCCCCCCCCCCCCTCCGACCTACCTACTTTCCTCTCAAATTGTTTTCTATTTATAAAGCCCCGTGCCTGGGGTCCCAAATTGCGCTACATTGTGGATCCCCGTACTCGCCTGCATTGCATTCCTCATTCCGACTGAAGTTTTATCGCGACAAAAGCTTTCAATCTTCATCGTAGTCCCTATCATACATGCACTGCCTGTCACACCTTTCCCCGTGCGGCTCCTTCTTCTTGGATTCCTTCGCGACAGAGTTTCCTTGGTTGCAACAGTATTCTTTTCTTCTGCATATTCATTCTCTCACGACAAATTTTTCTTTGGCTCCTTAACAATCTGTCTTGCAAAGTCTATCATTCTGACCGCCTCGGCGTCATGTATTAACTATGTGGTTCCTCGGTTATTATTTTATGACATCGACAATTTTTTGTCGACAGAGTTTCAGGTACCTTTCAAATTGGTGTCGCCACTTTCGCTTCTGCGTTGATAAAGGTTCTTATTGCAACAATGTTTCGTATTGTCACTTCGTCGCGACTCCGTAAAGTCCGGTCATCATAGAGTTTTGTCACCACTTAACCTACTTTTATTGTAGCTTCATTTTGACGTCATGGCTACGGCCTCCCGTGCAGTCGAGTGTTTGATGTCGTGACTCCATTTGTTATCACCATGTAGGATTTTCAGATTCACTTATTCTTTATCTCGACCCAGCTTGTTATGTCGCGACCAAACTTCTCTTCCTTGTGTTGGAATCTTTGTTGTGACATAGAAAAGTCTGTCACGACCTTGTTTATCTGTGTTTAGCTTATATCTATGTCACGACCTTAAGATCCCTGTCGTGACATCGAAACATCTTTCGCCTCAAGTATGTCACAACATCGATTCTTGTTACGACCGTGCCTCGCTTCACTAAGTAAACATCACATGTCACGACCTTGTTTATCTGTCACAACCAGAGTTTCTTCTTCTTCCAACGTCACAACATACATCACCTTGTCGTGACAGAAATCTTTCTTCGAAGCTCTTCTTCTATCCCAACAAGCTTTTCCATGTTGCAATAATCAGTGTCGCGATAGAAGAGGATTCTATCGCGACAGAGATTCTGCCTTTTGTTCTTCATTATGTTGAAACATAAACTTATATGTCACAATATTCTACCTATATTGCTCTTTAATTTCTTGTCGTGACAGAAGATACCTTGTTATTTAATGTATTTCGCTTCTTCTCGTTCATTTGTAACTATTGTGAGCTTTGTCGTGACAATTTCTTCCTCCCTTGTGTTAACATCCCACAAAACTTTATCGCAAATATAAACTTTTCTTTTGTCTCAAATTCGACTTATTCTATTCTTCCCATTTTCTGTCGCGACACGCTGTCTTTTGTCGCGACATAGCTCATCTGTCAATATTCAGACCTTTGTGTTGCGACAAAGAAAATATTGTTGTGACCGAGTTCCTTTGCCATTTTCTTGGAAGTTTGTTGTGACACAAAATTGGTCGCGACGCAGACCACGTTGAATTGCTCTTTTCTCTTCTTTCCTCGTTGATTTTTCTCCTTGAATTAAAACCTATAAAACACAAAGTTGGTAAATATTCCATAATTTGGCATTAAAACATATTTGAAGATACTAAAAATAAGCCAGAAAAATGGATATAAAATATATGAGTTTAAGGCTTCTAATTGATTCTAATTGTTGTTTTAATGAAGAAATTAGACGATTTGGCTTAATTCTGGAACTAAAGTGTATGCATATGCATATTATGAGGGTAGGCTTGAAAGGCTCAAACTTCCAAGGATGGCCTATACTGCTGCTGGTATCGTTTAGGATTTCACCTTGACTACACCACAAGTTCTAGGACATTGGACTATTTGACTGTGACTGAACCCAGAAGATGTCCCTAATCATTCACAATTTGTTAAGGACTCACTTTTACCATGTGCATTGTTTTTTAGGATTTTTACTGACCTTATCAAGCTGTTTACACAAACAGTTTAAAAGCCTTATTTGTTCTTTCTATAGAGTACATCTTCCTAAATTCGAACATTCAACTTCATTCTAGCTAAACTTGCAACTTCCTTTTCCAGTTCAATGAAGCCTACCACAATTTCAAGTACATTTATTGTTGGACTCTTCAGTAGTTGTTATGCCAATTCAACATATCATTTCATTATTTGCAAACAAACCAAGAATGACATAAACAACTTGATTCAATCAATTAAATGCATCTAAACAATTCACAGCTTCCACCAAACCCATTGTTCACATCAGACTCTTTCATTTATTTAAAAAAAAACACAATATATAGTGTAATTAACACAAGACTAAAAGAATTTCACACATAATCATTCAATAATTGATTTTGAGCTTTTATTAAGAGGAATGATTACAAATTTTGTTTGGAGAGAAAAAGAATACAAGGGTTCATCTTCTTCTTTTGTAGGATTTGGAAGTTTTCAGGTTTGGTGGTTCAAGGTTAAAGCTAGCTAGAGATGGAGGAAACTTGGGAAATCCAGATGTCTCGACTTTTCTTTCGGTGGTTCTTCCCGTCAAGAGGCAATAATTATCGTGTACTCCACTGGGGGTGATCAGTTGATCTTGCCTGATACCTATGGTATTCATAGATCCTTCAAGTTCAGTGAGCATATTGTGCATGTTCACTAAATTTTAATTCACTTCGTCCGCATCATCATTCCATAATTTATGCCTCACGTAATTATCCATCTCTAGCTCTTTCGTCTCTCTTTCTCCATGAAGCCTAAATTCTCAATTATTCCTTATAGAGATATTTGAAACCCTCTGCAACATACTGGCTTACATATTTTCCTCTCTCTTTTCTAAAAATGAAAGCACCTATTCATCTCTTTTTAGCTGTTCATTGTACAAGGTCTTTATTTTTGTGTCCAGCCTTTGCATTAATTTTCTCCTTTCATTTTTTCTTTCCATTCTCATCCCTCCTCGTTTAAGCATTTGTTCCCATCGTTGTTCCCTCTCTTCTCGGTCACCCTCTAGAAACTCCTCTCCGATCTTTGCTGTTGTTCCCATCTCTTTCTCTCCCCATTTCTTTGCTCAATGACACCGCATTCCATAATTTATGTATTTCCTTGATCGCTTCCCTCGAACACTCTGGGCCGGGTTTAGAAAATTCTCCCTTACATCAAGAGGTGAGTGAATCACGGACTCTTCGTCTCAGATCTCATCCTCGCCTGGCACCGCCCTCAGGATTTGTTCCATCCCTAATTGTCATGTTCTTCTTCCTCGTGCACTCAAGCATTTCCACAATCTCCATTTCCTTCCCCTTTATGTTCTTTGGGTCTTTTATCACCCCTGTCAATGTTAAGGGAGAAACCTTAGGACAGGTTTCTTCCTCTTCCCATATCCCCCGAACTCTAGCCAAAATGCAAAGCCTAGTAATTGTTGTTGGATGAGGGATTAGTCCCCTTTTTACATTTTTATGGAAGCTCCTTATCGATGTTTCAATTATCTTCCCCACATCGAACTTGTATCCCTTCAGTAAGGCATACAAGATGATGGCTTCTTGCTCCCTTATGGTGCTCAAATGCTTAGGAATCATGACAAGCAATGATATAAAAACCACACCTAGCTTCTTCTCATAGTGAGCCTCATTGATGGATTCATGGGGATTCTTCTTTCGCCAACTCCATTCCCTTTCTAAATTGCCAAGAAGCTCCAAGCAATCTTCTCATGGTTGGGCTCTCTAATCAGTTTTTTGTACTTAGATCCATTCTTGGGATCCTTGATTTGGAGAACTTCATTAATCCTTTCATGGCCCATGGGGACCCATATTCCTCTGACGAACACTGAATCTTCTTTCATATCTATCATGTTGGCATAGAATTCCCTGACTACTACAGCAAAGCCAGGTGGTTTATGCTTGCAGAACAAGCTCCAACCCCTTTTTTCTATTATCTCTGCAAAGGGTGAGATGAACATACCAAACCCCCTTTCTCCGATAAATCCTTTGTCGCTCAAATTCTTCTCCTAAAAAGAATAGGCTTCTTCTGAAATGAATGCTTTATCATCTTCTGATCCTTCCGCCATTCTCTAACTTGCCGCTTCTTTTTTGCTTTCATTTCTTAAACGTGGTTTTGTTCCTCTCTCGCGGTTCTGGTTCGCCACCGAGTCGTTCCTCTGCCTGAGGTTCCGTGATGAACCTCCTTCTTCACTTATCAGATACTCTTCCATAATCTCACCGAGATTGGGACTGTGTTTTGGGGTTCTACCATCGATGATCCGGATTCAGTTTGTGGTCTTTTGAAGTCTAGGGTTTTCGAGATGTCAAGAGAGGAAAAGTGGAAATCGGGTGAGAGTACGAATGATGTGAGGAACTGGAAGGAAGGACTTTTCGCTTTGAAGCGTTTCTTCGCTAATGGCTCAATAAATGAATGTTTCTCTTCGTATGTCACGACAATTAATGATTAGGTCCCAACAATAACTTTTGAATTTAAATATGGAATTTATCTTGTGGCTCTTCAAATTAAAAATTGCACCTAGCCTTTATTATTAAATTTTTCATGTCGCGGCACATTTTAGGGTTGTTGCAACAATGGCTAGTCCTGACAATGTAGATCCGTCGCGATTAACGTGGCATCAGACCCAACAAATTTCTTTCCGTTTCAAATGTCTACAGGTTACAACCCTATCGCGATAAGAAAAATATTGTTGCGATAGAAATTGGCTCTAAAAACTAAAAGGTGGGTCACGACAGTATTCGTCGGTCGCCACATCGCTTCTCACAAGAACTTTAATTTCGTTAAAATTCCGTCATAATATGAAAACAGGTCACGACAAGTTTCCATCATTTTGCAGTAAGTGATGTCGCGATCGAACTTTCTAGTGTCTTGATAAAGACTTTATTGTCGCGACAAAATATTTGTTTCCCCAAATTTCTACAAATTTAAATTGCCTTCCAATTCAGTTAATCACCCACAATTTAGTCCAATTACGCAATTCAGGCTTGTGAAAACATATATAGCAACATAAATTCTCAATTCAATTATGAACAATAATCTCATTAGCATCAAAATACTCAACAGCATTTGCCAATTAGCACCTGAAAGTTGTCTAATTAATTAGGCTCTTAAAATCATCAAATTTCAAACTTCAACTATGCATTATTATCTAAAACAAATTTAGGGAAATAGAACATTCCCTTTCAGAGCTATTCGCACAATTCGCCAGGCAAAGAAGCCAGACAACATCTTATTCCGTCATCTTCTTGTCCACAAAAATCCAAAGATCAAACTTCCTAATAAAACTTCTAACAAAATCAAATTAACATTCAAAATCATGTGCACTTCAAATATCAATCAAAGTTAACAAAATAAAAAATTTTGTTTCCTACGCCTCCCAAGAAGTCAAGCTCGCTTTAATCGTCCTACTAGGACACAAAGCTGTGTAGTGTCTTCATTTCAAGAATTATCTTTTCCTTTTCAAAAATCTGATCTACCTCCTTTATGCTTCCTCAAAGATAATGCTTAGTCTCTAACCGCTTACTTTGAATTCACTTCCGCATCTCGCCTTCAATGTTATCGTCTCCAAAGGAGTACTCGTTACTCAATGTGTACGACCACTCCATCTTTCGACTTCAATTTCCCCGAAATACTGAGTCAGGAGTTGTATAAGAGAACTTGTTCTCTGCCTTGAATTCCTTCCTTAGGATTTTTTTATCATGCCACCTCGTCTTTTCCTTATAGATTCTCGTATCACATGTTTTATTCTCAATTCTCCAGCTTCATTCATTCAAGTAGTCTATTTTCCTTAGTAGCTTTCCTCGCATTCTTCGTGTCTTTAATTTCGCATCTAGAGGCAAATAGACCGCTTCTCGGTTTTCTATGCATTTAAAATCTTCTCGAAAGTAGAAACACACTAAGATCACAGATTTGCATCATACATATTCACTTAGGCTTCCAAAATTATCATTAGCTTATTCAGCCACTACTATTAAAACTGTTTTTGCTAATTTTATGAAATTTTTGTAAAACAAAGAAAAATGTCCAAATTAGCATTTCTCTCTTTTGTCAGAATATTGATTTTTAAATTCGTTCGATCCCTAGCAACGGCGCCAAAAACTTGATAAGACCAAATGATATATACAAATTTATGACATTGTTACCCAAGGAGTATTATCTAATCCCCGACAACGGCGCCAAAAACTTGTTGTTAGACCAAATCATATATGTACAAATTTATGACACCATTACCACAGGACTATATGCTAATCCCCAATAAAGGCAATTTAAACTTGTTCGTAATGTAAAAATAACTTTCAGATGCTCATAAGAAAAATGGATTTGTCGATGAATTCATTAAAGATTTAGTTTGGTCTTAATACTACAAGTGCACAGGTCGTACAAGTAATAAAAGTGGACCTATAAATTCGGATATCGTTCCCACAGAAATTGAAAAGAATTTCAAATTCAATGACCCCAACTACGCAAGTTCCACACTATTTGAACTTCCATTTCATTGAAATTTCCGTAACCGAACTAAGAATTCTACTATCTGAATTTCCACATCTATAATAAAAGAAAATTTTAAAATCTGAAACATAAACCTGGATCGAACTGCACTATTGCCGGGAAGTGGACAACAGATTTCACCACGTGAAATTATCACCCCGCATCATAATCTAATTCGATTCCATCATAAATTGGAATCTTAAATTGTCAAAGAGGCAAGGTAGTATAGTTTGGATTTCTCCTTAAACCATACTTTTCACTGATTAGAGAATCATGTTCATTTTTTATTCATGTTTCTAATCAATTACTTGTAATCAGGATCTCTTTATAAGATCTGGGTATTTTTCTTTTCCAATACTTCATACCCATTTCTTATGACTGCAGATTTCTTGCTTCCCAAGACAGGTCATCACAGATTTCTACAAATATTTAACGATGTCTCATCCTTGAGATCTTAAAGAGTTCTCCCTTTCCTTGATTAGATCGAAGCTAACACAGGATCATGATCATTCCTCCAGACCAAGGAGAGATCTCTAATTGATTAAATTGATATATCACTCAACTGATTCTCAAACCATGAGTAAATTGAGGATTTATCTAAGTAATCTTTCAGAGCTCATTAGTTCTTGAATATTAGTCTAGCATACCCCCAAGAATCGCTTCCACGCCTGCACCCTATCTCTGTGTCACTCAAAGGGCCTCTTGGAAATCAAAGCCAAATAACAGTCCTTTTTTGGGTATTAGTTTCTAATATTGGGAACAATTCACTTCATGAACATCACCATTCAAATAAATTCAAGATTCTCAATTCTTTCCAATTGTGCAGAAAAGACCATAACTAACATAAGATATTTCCCAATCAAGTCAGGTTTCTCGAAAACTCGGATCATAGTGTACACCGAATATCGATCAGTGAAAATTTCCATCAGAATCGCAATCAACCGAAAGAAATGAATTCTAATCTTGTCTAGATTTCATCGATCTCGCATAAGAATCGGGGTGAAAATGAATTTCAACAATTTAATTCAACTTCTAAATTTCTATGAACACCACTGCTTTATCGCAACAAATTAAAATTCTATGCTAAATCTAATCTACTAAGAAAAGAAAGAAAAAAAGAAAAAGAAAAAAATATAATACAAGAGTCCTCGTATCCGTTGTGATGCCTGGGCTTCCCCACCTCCACCTCCTCCTCCCCTCCCCCCCCCTCCTCCCCGACCTACTTACTTTCCTCAAATTGTTTCTATTTATAGAGGCTCAGGTTTGGCCCTAACGAGGCTACATTGTGGATCCTCAAAATCGCCCATATTGCATTCTTTGTCGCGGCTCAGTTCTATCGGCCAGTTTTCAATCTTCATCGCAGTCCCTATCAAGTAAGATGTAGTCGCCTGGTCGCGACTGCTCCCTGTGCTCTTCTTGATTCCGTAGCGATAGAGTTTCCTTGGTCGCGATGCCCTTTCTTCAACATATTCATTCTGTCAGCGACGAAGTTTTCTCTCAGAGCTTACGTATTTTTCTTTGGCCTCAGAATAATCGTTTCGCATGCCATTGTTCTAACCGTGCTATGTGGCGACAATCTTATGTGTGGTTCCTTGAATAGTTATGTCATAACATCGACAATTTTTATCGCGACAAAGTTTCTATGCAGCTTCTTCAAATTGATGTCGCGACCAGTTTTTATGTCGCGACAACATTTCTGTTTTGGTTCTTGTTGCAACAATGTTTCTTATATTTTCAGAATTTCTGTCGTGACCCAGAAAGTCTGTCACGACAGAGTTTTGTCGCCACTTAAGCTGATTTCTTGTTGCAACTTCATTTTGATGTTGCAACATGGCCTCTATGTGTAATCGATGTTTGCTATCGCGACCCAGTTTGTTATTTCACGACAGGACTTTTCTCGTATTCGCCTTATCTGCCTTGCAACCCACTCATGTCACGACCGATTCTTCCTCAGGTTGGAATCTGGTCGCGACATAGAAAAGTCTGTCATGACCTTGTTTATCTATATTCAGCTTATCTCGTGCCACGACCTTAAGATCCCTGTCGAGACATTGAAACATCTCTTCAGCTTGAAGTATGTCGCAACATTGGATTCTTTTGTTACGACCAGGTCATTTCACTAAGTAAGCATCACATGTCACGACCTTGTTTATTTGTCATGACCAGAGTTTCTTCTTCTTTCAGCATCGCGACATACATCACCTTGTCGCGACAGAAATCTTTATTTGAAGCTCTTCTTCTGTCTCAACAAGTTTTTCCATGTTGTAATAATCAGTGTCGCGACAGAGATTCTGCCTTATGTTCTTCATTATGTTGTAACATAAACTTATCTGTCGTAGTGTTCTTCATGTATTGCTCTAATTTCTTAACACGTATGATACCTTGTCAGACAGAATTTCGCCTTCTTCCTCGCTTTCATTTGTAGTACATGAGCTTTGTCGCTTTTAATAATTTCTTCCTCGAGGTTTGACATCCTCGTTGAAAAACTTCACGCAACATAAATTCTTTTCTTCGTCTCTACTGACTTGTTATATTCTTCCATTTTCTATCGCAAATGCAGCTCATCCGTCATCATTCGCACCTTGTGTTGCGACAAAGGAAATATCATTGCGGATCGGTGTTCCTTTTCCATTCGTTTCTAAGTTTGTCGAAAGACACAAAACTCTATCGCGACAAAGACTACTGTAATTGCACTTTTTCTCTTATTTCCTATCGGGATTTTTCTCAATTTTGAATTAAAACCTGTAAAGCACAAAGTTGGTAAATATTCTATAATTTGGCATTAAAACATATCTGAAGATACTAAAAATAAGCCAGAAAAATGAATTAAAAATAGATGAGTTTAAGATTCATCACGGGGCGAGCATAACAATACCCAACCCAGCCCCGAACTTGTCTAAAGTTTGAGAAAATAAACCCAAACCCTCTAAAACCCGCTTAAAATTAAACAATACACGTCCTTATTTAATAGAGACAAATAAATAAATGAGTTTGAACAAACATATAAAATTAATAGAGAGAAATAAATAAATAAGTTTGCAAAATTATTTTTTATTTTCCTCCAAATTTTCTTTTCTTCCATTTTTCCTTCCTATTTTCCTCTTTATTTTCTTTCCTTAATACTTTCCGGGTTCCAAACATAACCGAAAAGTACTAAAGGAAGAATATAATAAAAAATGATTTCTCATGTTTGGTTTCACCACATAAAATATAAAAGAAAATAAAATATAATCAAAATTCCTCAAAATTCTATATATTTTTATAAATTTCTTAGTCCTTAGATAATAGAGAAAAACAAATAAAATGAGTTTAATTGACATATAGAATTAATTTTTCAAATTTAAACCTATTTTTTATTTTCTTCCAAAATTTCTTTCCTTCCACTTTTCCTCTCGACTTTCATTTATATTTTCTTTCCTGCCAGCATTTCGTTAACCTCAAAAAGTACTAGGAACATAAAAAATATATATATATATATATATATATATATATATATATATATATATATTAAGGAAATTGATTTTATCATGGAATTTATAAAAGAAAATCAAATTTTCTCAAAATATTACATATTTTTAAATTTCTTAGTCCTTATATAATAGCGATAAATAAATTAAATGAGTTTGAATAAACATATATAATTAATTTTATTGAGTTTAAACCTACTTTTTATTTTCCTCTCATTTTTTCCTTCCGCTTATATTCTCTCTTTAGTACTTTCTGGGTAACAAAAAACGAAGTCTTTATGTTTGCCCCTTTATGAATATCTTATATACTCATTTTATCTCCAAGTTTTGCTTAGTTTTTAGTAATTTCATGATATAAATAAGTGTTCTAATGCTCTAAATGTTCATGTTTATGATTAGATCGATCATTAAATGCATATGAGCGAAAATGAAGCAAAAAAGTAAAAAAATCAGAAAAATTCCACTACCACATGCAGCAGCTACTGTATTTCATTCTTTTCAGCTATAAGATGAACACAAATGGCTGATCTTTTGCCATGGATGGGTTAGAGACTTTATAAGCTTTCTGAAGAGCCCTTATTCACTTAATTTGGACTTCAAATAATCAAGTTATGACTTTTAGAAGAAGGAAGAAGAGAAAGTGCTCAAGAGCCAACCAGTTGGCATACTTTGTTGATTCGGTCTTTACCATCACTTCCAAAGGGTTCTCTCTTGTCATATCCATAATCTAGACTTCAAGAGCTTTCCATAGAGTCCAAGTTTGCGCAATCGGAGTTCGGATGACAAAGGTATGACCTCGGGAAGTCAGGATGCAAAAACAAAGCAGAAAGCTACGTAGTTGTGTGGAACTCTACGTAACTATGTAGGTGTCGGGCCTCAACTCCAATATTGCTTATTTTTTGCCCATTTGAGCCCAAATTTGATGGAGGACCATAAAAGATCATTCTAAGGCATTAGAAAAAAGCTTTTGGGAGTGGGGAGAAGTCCTCTTTTGGGTGGAAACACCCTAGGGAACACATCTTTTTGGAAGAAAAGCTTAAAGGAGGAAATGGAGAAAGAAGAGATTATGGCTTCACTAAGATTTGTTTATTCTCTCTTTCCTCCTTTTTTTTCTTTTCTTTTGATGGTTGCATTTTCTTTAAAGATGTTTTAGTTTGTTTTCTTAGGGCTAAGATGTAGCCAAAGACATGAATGTATGGATTTCTCCTAATTTCCATTGATTGATGTATTATTTTCAAATATATGTTGAGTATTTCATTTAATCTTAATGCTTATGGGTATTTGGCTAATATTTGCATGATTTATGGTTCAATTTGAGACTGAGAAGTGATGATTGAGTTAGACCATGGATGAAATGTCATTTAATTGTCATGAGATAGAGATATTCATGGAATTAGGTGTGGTAAATGGGTTTCTAGGTTTCATAGCACTCTTAGTTATGACGGTTTGAGGTAGAAATGCAATATAACATTTTCTAAGGGTAGTGTGTGGATGCTGGAGAAAGATTCACATATACATTAGTGAAATAGTCATCTTCATATGAAAATAAACATTGGTTGATTTTGTTAAGTGGTTCATATATGATTGCTTAGGTGAAATCTATGTCCTAAGGCTTTTTAGTTTGTTTAAGGTCTTCTGAGTCTTTGTTAGTTTTTTTGCATGCATATTTCTTATTTTATCTTTCAAACTCAATTGTGTCATCCAAATACAGTCTAAGCTAGATTAGGGTAGGTAATTAATAATGTGACGCCCAAGCTCCCGGGGTCCGTTGACAACCCATCAACCCGTGGAAGATTCATAGATGTCGGGTAACCCGACACCACACTATTGAATCCCCTTTTCCCGAGACCTAGGATTTAACAAAAATCTGGCAAAGTCTCCTTTGTACGGGGAGCTCTACCCAAAATACAACCTGTGCAATTACATGGCAACCTGTCCCAATATTATACAATCCACTACACTAGTCAATGATATTTATAAAAATGGCCACATAGGGCCCATTTATCTATACTCAAAAATATAAGAACATAACTATAGGACCATAGTCCATAAGAGTTTAAATTTACACCACTCTTATACAAAACATATATCAAAATTAAGAATTCTAATACATAGCATAAAATATAAATCAAAGCCACAATCCAGCCTTTCTTCTCATTATCGGCCTCAGTGAGCGCCATCTCCTACACATCCCCTCAGATTCGAAAGAGGGTCCCACGACTAAAGGAAAGCACGCCCGGCAGAATAAATTCAAGGTGGTTTACTCCTACCTAAGTGCACATGCAATGGTCATGCCACAAGCACATTCCAATCACGATTATGTCAATCCCAGAATGGAATCTACATGACATGAATGAGACGTTAATTCCTCATGATCCTCAGACCAAGTCCTCACCGACTTCTCTCAACTTGCAATATGCCATGTATGAAAAACTGTTTTCAAAACAAAAGATTTTTATTTTTGAAAACTCATTAGACAATCTCCGATATCAAAATTTATTAAACAACCCTCCGATATAATCATCGACATACCCCTCGATAAAATTGTAATAACCCTCCGATATAATTTATTGGACACATCCGGCTGCACCGGTTGAGTTCAAAAGCCATATTAGGGGCAACCTCCTCGATTATCTGGCGCGACCTTTAGGACTTTGTCTCTAGACCGAAACTCAACATCAACACCAAACACAATGTTTTTCGCTTTTCCATGCACTCACACTCCATTTCATGATGTACTACAAGATAAATACAATGCACATGTCATTGTCTATCACCATGCTACATTTATATACATGAGTGCTATATGCATGTCACTATGAATTTCAACCCATGCATCATTTGGGAAAGTTATATCAATGAACACATAAATCTAAATTCAATTCACATGATCCATTCCAACACACCGATACAATCATACATTGATTATCATAAGTCATTACCACTGAGTAACGACATACTTTAACCCTAGCCTAATTGTGACATCTAGTCCACAAGTAGCCTACAACAAGCCATGCAATGGCCTCAATCATACACAAACTCATGCATTCCCTAAGCCTCATGGATAATTATATCAACATGCATATAATCACCAACCAACATACACCAATTTCAATATATTAGACTACACGCGTCATCACAACCAAGCGATTTGCACACTTGGTGCTACAATTAAATTTTCAGAAAATATGTGAGCACCAAATGCCATTTATAGGCATCTTGGCCAGATTCTAGACTCAATGGGCTTTCCGTAGAGTCCAAGAACACATGAATCAGAGTTCGAACGAGAAAGTTATGGTCGTCCAACGTTGGAGGCCTCATATGAACAGTGACATACGCGCATAATCAGTAGGGGCCTACTATTTTTCATCATTTTCGGACAAAATATGAGTTCAAATTGCATTACATTATATATGGATGGATTCTAGACTTAAAGGGTTTTCCATAGAGTCTAAGAACACTCGAATCGAAGTTTGGAGGAGAACGTTATGGCCATTCAAAGTTGGAGGCCTCATATGAACAGTAACCCAGAAAAATGCATTTTTCTGGTTCTCTAAACGCCATCGAAACAGCCCCTAAGTCTCAACCAAGACCAAAACAACTTCTAGACGGAAAATAAGCCTGAGTAGGAAGGTTCCCTACCTCTTGGAGCGAAGACGAAACCTTCCGAAGACCCGGAATCTCGAAACCCCAGGCCTCCTGAACTTTCCTCTCGAATCTTCAACGAAAATTCTTGATTTCGGTGTCCACGTGTTGCCCTCGACGAGTACTCTGACTTTAAGTCTTGGTCCGACGTGAGACGACCATTCGAGCTCCGTAGATCTTAAATAAAAGGTGGAGCTTCTCTCTCTAACGATTCTTCTCCAAACACGAAATCTTCGACGAAATTACGTGTTGTCGATACCCACACGTAGCCCTCGTCGAGTAGATGAACTTTAAGTCTTGGCTCGACGGATTCCGACCACCAGATCTCTATAGATCGTAGAGAGAAGAAGGAGTTTATCTCATTTCTCTCTCTAACTCACGCCCACTGTTTGAAAATGGGGAGAAAATGTGATTTTTTCTTCTCTTTTCCCTTTTTTTGTCCCATTTAAGTTTAAGTTGGACGCGGGGCCCACTTCGCTCCACACGTGCATGACCTGTTCGAGTTCATTTCTGTCTCGAAACAATTTATTTCTTTTTAGTTCAATTCATTTTAAATGAACTTAACTCCAGTTATTTTCTGACTCCCGAGATTCTCGTAAAAATCTCGTCCCTGGAGTCATTGGCAACTCACCACCTAGAAAAACATGAAAATTGATAGTGTCGGAATTCAACGAAACTTTTCTTGGTCATTAGATTTCGCAAGATGAAACTAACGACGCACCTGCTTTCATCCGGGAGATCTGTGAGAATTTTCTGAGCTTCCCGAGCCACATGCTCGCAATTTATTATTATTATTAATATTTGCCATTTTTGAAAATTTCTAATTTTCCTGTGCTTTATATTCTTTCCCCTTACCTGCACTTCGCCCCTGTCTCACACAAATACTACACACACAAACACACGTATATGCAAGTACTATTCTGAATGCCAAATATTAGGATCACGCACATTCGCCCTCAACAGGAAAGATATGTGGCCCGCATCGTCCTCGTGTTCCCACGCTGCCTCCTCCACTTCTCAAAGGTCACAAAGATCGCATTAACCACAAGGTCTTGGCGTCGCAAAAACCTGATCCCTGGCTATCCAAGATACACAATACCCTCTCAAAGGTCCTGCATCGCATCAACATCAATCTTCTCCCCAATCCACTACATGAGTTTCGATCCGAGTATACTTCGAGCAAAGAGACGCGGAACACCTCATGGACACCGATAAACTCCTGGTAGCGCCCAACCGATATGCAACTCGTGCCCACACTCTCGAAAGTACCTGGAAGGCCCAATATACCCTACTAACTTCCCCTCGCTTGTCAAATATGACCACTCCTCTCTTAGGCATCACCTTCAAGAAGACATGATCACCCACCTCAAACTCTAGAGGTCGACGCCATCTGTCGGTGTAGCTCTTCTGCCGACTTTGAGCCGTAAGAAGATGCTTCTGTATCAAACCCACCTTCTCCGAGGTGTCTCTAATCATATCCGAACCAATGATGGAACTCTCTCCCACCTCTATCCAACAAATTGGGGATCGACATGGCCTCCCATATAAAGCCTCATAGAGTGTCATCTTTATACTCGCCTAATAACTGTTATTGTAGGAAAATTCCACTAAGGGTAGGTGCTCCTCCCAGCTACCCTTAAGATCCAAGACACATGCTCACAGCATGTCATCTAAAACATGTATGGTCCTCCTCGACTGACCAACTGTCTGCAGATGAAACGCAATGCTCATCGTCAACTGTGTCCCCATAACCTTTTGGAAATTCTTCCAAAAGTGTGTCGTAATCTAGGCTCCCTGTCCGATATGATAGAGACTAGCACTCCATGTAACCGAACAATCTCACAAATATACAATTGGCAGAATTCCTCCAGCGTGAAGGTCATCCGCACCGCTAGAAAGTGTGCCGACTTAGTGAGTCGGTCCACTATAACCTATACGACATCATGCCTCCACTATGTCCGTGGCAAGTGGGCCACAAAATCCATCGTGACATGCTCCCAATTCCACTCTAATACCTCCAAAGGCTAGAGTAGCCTTGTCTGGCTTCTATTTGCTCAACTTTTACTTGCTGACACGTGAGACACTGTCGAACAAAATCCCCAACGTGTCGCTTCTTTCCACTCTAGTACTACTGGTAACAAAGATCAAGGTACATCTTCGTGCCACTTGGATGCACAGAAAATCGAGAGTAGTGGAACTCCTGGAGGATCTCCTATCTCAGATCAGTTAGCTGGGGAACCACGACCCATCCCCTATAACGAAGACTACCATCTATGTGGATGGCCCAGCCTTCATCACCCGTACCTGCCTATACTTGGTCCCTGATGGACACTATCTCTACGTCTTACCCTTAGGACTCAATCACCCTGCTAAGTAGGGATGGTATAGCTACCAAACTCCTCGGTGTTTCCTTGCCTGACACCGTATCGCAAATCTAAACTGAGTCCCACGCCCTCGAAAGCATCTCACTGAGAAACTACACTAGCCAATACTCCCCGTGACTTCCGACAGAGCGCATCAGCTTACCACATTTACCTACCAGATGGTAATGCAAAGTGAAGTCATAATCCTCCAAATACTTCCATCCATTCAAGGTTGTCTCTGCGTTGAGGTCCCGCCACGTGGTGAAAATATAATCCAAACTCAGGGTCTTAAAATACGCTCAAACTACTCATTATACAAGTAATACACTTAAATCTTTAAGGCAAAGACAATAGCCAAATTAACTCCGCATCACGTGGTAATTCTCGACATGACTTTAGCCAAGCTTGGAACCATGGGTTACAACCCTCCTGATTGCATCAAGACACATCTCATCCGTCCCTGGGGAGGCATCACAAGACACCTGTACCTTCGGTCTGCCCGGATTCATCGACAGGAATTGTAGTAAGCCTCCTTTTCAATTCCTGGAATGCCTTCTCACACAGGTTATCCCACTCAAACTTAATCCATTTCCTAGTAAACAGAACCGAAGATCTCCAAGGTGAAGTGCTCGGTCTAATAAAACCTCATTCAACAATTCTCGTACTGACTCAGTTCCTACAACTCAACCGGTGCCATCCTATGAGGAGTCATAGAAATGGGCGACGTACCAATGTGTAACTCAATGATAAAGTCCACATCCCTGTGCGGAGGTAATCTTGGTAGCTCATCCAAAAAGACATCCACATACTCGCAAACCACCCGAGGTAGACTCAAATCCCGTTTCCCCTCATCTTGTAGGGTAAGGCTTGCTAGCCAACCCATTAACTGTCCACTTCATCTGGATTCGTGCACGGTCTGGGGTAAAGCATCATGCTTTTCCCTCTGAAACGTAACACAATAACATCCTGTGTGTAGGTGGTAACCCACCTATGATCACAATCAATGACGACTCTATGGGCCATCAATCAGTCCATCCTAAGGATGACATCGAATTCCGATATGTCCATGACCCTTAGGTTCACAGTGAGTAGAATTCTTGAGATCTCTGACTCACAATCCCGACATATTTGATTGACACTCACCCTAGTTCCTATGGGAGAATTCACATACAACGGATTTTCCAAGGTTTTAACCTCTAAGCCCAAACTTTTCTCACATTATGCATCAATAAACATGAATACGATGCACCTAAATTTAAACAACACTCTTATCAAGAAGTGTGAGAGCCTAAACGTACCCTATATATCAGACTAATTTGCAAGCTCACCATGGTAGCTCACCGCGAGACACGCCCAGTCCCGGGCTACTCACCGAAGTCGTGGCCTCGACTCCGACTCCATACCCCGGCCTCTCTAGCCTATCTATACCGAAGGGGCTCAGGCAAGACTTCGAGATCGAGATCGGTCCTCCGCCCGCACTAGGCGAAGGAACAAACTGTGTCCGCACCTGTCCCACTAATGACTGGGACTGCTTTGTCCCATAATTCCGGGATCCCTGCCTCTGTGGACAATCCCATCTCATGTGCCTAGGCTAATGGCAATGGTAGCATGTCATCTCTACCGACGGGATGTGGGGCCTCGACACGACCGCACCATGGTGCTGGCCCCGTCCTGAGTCCATACAGCGTGTCTTCTCGCTTCTTCCTAAAGCGAGAAGAAGATTGATTCTCCTTCCTTCTAGAACTAGCGTCAGATCCTTTCTCGACTAGCCCAAACAACCTTACCACCATCGTAGCCCTCCCCTCCTCGGGAGGGCCCTGGACTGATATGCTTCGAACCTCTAAAGGTTACTTGACCCCCCCTTGGTTCCCAATTGCACCAGCTTGTGCGATGGTGGCACTAACCACACCAGCCTGCATAAGGGTAGCAGTCGCAACAACAACAACCTCTATGGAGGTCTATTAGTCCAAAGCCGGTGGTCGTGGGTTATTATTCCGCCCATCATCCTGGCGTCTTTTTCCTCTGCTAGCCATCTACACATGTCAGATAGCAATAGAGTTCTCAAATTTCTATCTCAGTCTAACTAGTAGTGCACATGTCAACCACTAATAGACTTTAACATCATGAACTACACCGTTCGTCCCTTTTTCCTTAGTTGTGCATAATGTCAAACACTAATACACATCAGTTCCCGAACTGTCATGTTCATTTTGTTTTTCGAACCCCTAAGGTTATGTTTTCTAACCCTAGTGTTCCATATACAATCTACCATGTATATTATTCGTGCAAATCACCACACATATCACACAACATGTTAAGCACAAAACACGTTAATACAACAATTCACGGTCTAGCCCACAGATTCTCAGATACTTAAATTTGTTACCAAGTCAAGGCTTATTTTATAATTACTTATGGATACCCAGATTCGAGCTCCCTAGGTAATCATTTACCTAAGCTCTAATACCAAGCTGTGACGCTGGTATCAATTTCACCACAATAGCCATGGCCTAAGCCCATGTCCCTCAAGCCCTAGGTAGTCGTATACCTATGCTCTGATACCAAGATGTGACACCCCAGCTCCCGGGGGTCCGTTGACAACCTGTCAACCAGCGAAAGATTCGTGGATGTCGGGTAACCCGGCATGTGATGACCCAACCCGGCACCCGATGGGGTGTCAAGTAAGGGTGTCACATTTCGGGATTGGGACTCTTTAACCTTTTTCTTTCTGGGGAGTCACACTGCACTGCTTTCTCATTCATATGCACAATTTAATAACAAAAAATTCCTTACATATACATTATACATACACCACAATAGTGGTATTCATGTTCTACACCGAGTCCCATTACTTTCAATATACAAAGCTTATAATTTATTCCAAAAATACGTAGATCATGGCAAAGCGCTGAGCACCTATCTCCCCGGAAATCTACCGCTTCGACGGGCGTGTGATGTCCTATTCTCTATCCTTGTCTTCGCTTCGCACCTACACGGATTAAAACTCGCTAAGCTTTTTACGCCAGCGGGAAACATATGGTGACCTAATTAAATAACTATGATCATCTTAACAAATACACTTATCTATTATTCTCATATAACATACACTTCATCATGTGACGCTTGACATATAACATTTACATCATTTATTTCTTATTCTAGTACTTATCATTTGATCTATTATCTTTCTAATGGTTCATATTACATATCCTATTCTATGCATGTCATATTCGTATACATATATTACTTTCATGGTTATATATTATACCATTTGTTATGTTATATTTTCATGTACTGTTATCATGTACTATCATCGTGTATTGTTTTCACGTATTTTATCATGTACTGTTCATGTACTAATTTCATATACTATATTCATGTGTTGTTCATGTACTGTTTTCCTGTTATACTTTTCATATTACTTTCATGTAATCGCATTTGTTCATATACTTTCAAGCATCGTATTTTGTACTTCCATATACTCGTATCTAAGTACTGCTTCATGTACTATGTAATTTTCATATATCACATATTTCATATACCACATCTTGTACTTTCTTTTATATATCAGATATCATATTAACTTTTTCAGATCATTTACATTCTTATACATTTTCTTATATCATGCCTGATCGTATAATTCATGTTAGCGTAACTTATCATCACATAGCAAATACTATGCTTCTCGATCATATCATATCTTTTCACATATATTCAAATCATTTGCTTTATGTTTCATGTCTCGCCTAAACCTTAGAAGTGGATAAAGAAAACTATAAGGCCCGATTGTATCACCGTGCATTTAAAACAAGGTCTATAAGGGCCCAAAGGCGCCAAGACACAGACGAGACAATGACCACTGGCAAGGGGCCCGAAGGTCAGAATGACCCAAACGGGGTCAACCGATCGCATGTCGCAGACTTCATTTTTCCTAATAGGCATGCCCCATCTATCCCTCTACCAAAGTTCTAAGGCATAATCCATTTTATTACATTTTTCAGACATATCTCATCTACATGAATAACTATTGTTATCATGTATGCCGATGAGATGTATTAATCTATTATTTATTTCGTCTGTATTACCTTTCACATATTTCTTAGCTTCGCATTGTTGTTCTCATATTTCTTTACAATACATATTCATATCTTTTTCTATCATTTAGTTTTGTCTTCGCACGTATATATGCATCCTATCATATATCATGAATGCATCTATGTACTTATTCATATAGTCTATATATATCTTTTATCTATTCATATCCTTTTTATATCATTTATGCATCATATCCTTTACGCATTTCTATCATGATTTACTATTCATGTACTTTCTATATTTCATCATATATATGCTTTACTCATTCATGTGTTCCTATCATGCTCCATCTATTCGTTTACGTATGACAATCATATATTCATATCATATACTCTTATATTCATATCATGTCATCACTTGTAAATATCTATATCTTGGTAACTTATATCTTCATGTACTTTATCAGACTATCATATCTTATGACATATACCTATACATTCCTATACTTGTACGTTTTTCTTGTACTTTATCAAACTGTCCTATCTCCCGTAAGAGTACATAACAGAGACTCTTCCTTTGATACTTGTAGGTACTTTTCTTATCTATACTCCTTTACATATCAAATCTACATATATTGCTATTTCTTGTTCATATCTACATCCTTTCTTACCATGTATTCCAACTAACTTTAACCAAGCGATTAGTACACTTGGTACAACAATTCAATTTTCAGACAAGATGTGGGAACCAAATGCCATTAAATAGCATATGGTTAGATTCTAGACTCAATGAGATTTCCATAGAATCCAAGAATACCGATAATCTGAGTCCTGAACCATGATAGTGCAAGTTGCAAGCCGTGGAAGAAATCGGGCTAACTGTTAAGACTGCAAAGAGTTGTGCCAGCCAGCCCACCGTCTTTATCATTTTCGGGTGTACTATAAGCTCAATATTATATCAATCTATATATGGATGGATTCTAGACTCAAAGGGCTTTCCATAGAGTTCAAGAATACCCATAACAGAGTCCTAACGAAGGAGCTATGCTGTGTCATGAAGAAAATCAAAGAATCAGAGCACCTACATTACAGTTAGCCAGCCCACCGTCTTTGTCATTTTTGGGTGTACTATAAGCTCAATATTATATCAATCTATATATGGATAGATTATATACTCAAAGGGCTTTCCATAGAGTCCAAGAATACCCATAACGGAGTCCTAACGAAGGAGTTATGCAAGTTACAAGCCGTGAAGAAAATCAACAACTGGCAAAGACTTGGCAGCTAAGAAGAAGAACCACCTGCTTCTTTGCCATTTTCTTTAATTTATTATAATCTTTATCATTTCCCACATGAGAAAGAATGAAAAAGAAATATTCTTTCCTTCCCTTTCAGAAATCAACATTCTACTTCACTTACCCACTAATTTTTATTATTTTCCGATCTTAGCTTCTCTTTCATTAATTAAACATTTATAACGTGATATAATATGATACTCTTTAGTTACCTTTTCCCTGTTACATATTCTTTTATAGAAAATAATATTGGTTGGAATATTTTCACCCAGGATTATATTCTCTAGCATCATACAAGATGCGTATGTCCACCCCGCCAAATGCCCCAGATATCTTTCCTTTAAATTTTCAGGGCTACTGTCAACAATAGTGGATTTTTCCAAATTGAGATCACTGGCTGAAAAGTTAAGACAATTTCTCACTATACAAATAGAATCTCCTCATGTTACATATTTTTCCAAGATAAATATTTGATGAGAATCAAATTATCAGCCCAAAGAATCCTAAAACATTTAATGAAAACCAAATTCTCCACTCAAAGGATCACATTTACAAGAAATCCAAATGTGCTGTTTAATTATCATTCATTATCAAACTGCGGCAAACCTCTACTCAAATCCAAAACCCATTCTCCAACTAAACAATTCACAACTCATTCACTGAAAATCTTTAACTAATCCTGAATGTTTGATCCTAATCAACCAAATCAATTAAAGAATCCGCACAATTCCATAAATATTAAATAAAATAAACCCCAAGATCATAAACTAAATTCCTGGATCCAATACACCCATTTCTCAACAAATAGACAACGAATACTAATCTTTCTTAGTTTAAGTTTTATCTAAAACACAACCGAATCCGCTTCTTTCCACAATGTTCAACCAAACAAGGCACAAGTTTGGCTATTACATCCCAAGAATAAGAAAGTGAACGCACGAAATCAACAAAGAAAACTCCAATTTCCGTTCATGAACTAAAAAAATTTCGTACAAAGGGGAGACAGGGATAAGAAATATTCTTACCTTTCTTGGCTCCTCCCTCTACTTCCTCTTCTTCTTCGTCTTCCCTTCTCTTCTTCTCTTCCTCTTGACGTTTGCTCTCCAAAAATGAGACCAAAGATGAGATATTTTTTTGCTCTCACCTCCTATTTATAGTTAATTTCTCCTTATTTGCACTTTAGCCCTCCATCACTCAATTACTTCAGACTACAACATGTGTTAATTCCACTCTCGCCCTCTAATCTTCTTAAATTATGTCCTCGGGGTCCTGCAAATTGGTGAACGACCACTTACCCTCTTGTCTTTCGTATAAATTCTCGGGTTTCTGAAATTTTCTTTTTAGCATTATTTTATTTCGATAAATTATACATTGCTTTATTATACCCAAAACATTTTTGAGAAACTAAGCACAGATAATTGGGTGTTACACTAAGACCACACCATCGAAGTCCCTTTTCTCAGACCCAAAGATTTAACGAAACGGCAGTAGTCTCCTTTGTACGAGGAGCTCTATCCAAAATACAACCTCGTGCAATTACAATGAAACCCCGTCCCAATATTATACAAACGACCACACCCCGGTCCATATAAGTAAAATGGCCACATGTAGCCCATTTATCCATACTCAAACATATAAGCATGATGACTATAGACCATGGTCCATAAGAGTTTAAATTTACACCACTTCTTATACCAAACATATATCAAAATTAAGCACCTCTAATACATGTTTTACAAAATATAAATCAAAGCCACAATCCCGCTTTCTTATCATTATCTGCACTTAGTGAGCTCATCCTCCCTACACATCCCCAGACTGAAGGTGGTCCCACGACCAGCCGAAAGCACGCCCGCAGTGAACTTGGCTGCGCTTACTCCCACCTAAGGCACACGCAATGTCATACCACAAGCATACTCTAATCACGATTAAGTCAATCCTGTAATCTAATCTACATGACATGAATGAGATGCTACTCCTCATGATCCCTGTACCAAGTCCTCACCGACTTCTCTCAACATGCAATATGCCATGTATGAAAAATTGTTTTCAAAACAAAAGATTTTTGTTTTTGAAAACTCATTGGACAATCTCCGATATCAAAATTTATTAGACAACCTCTGATATAATTTATTGGATATACTCCGATAAAACCACTTTGTTCAAAATCCATGTTAGGCAACCTCCAATTATTCATGCGACCTTTTAGGACTTTGTCCCTAGACCGAAACCAACATCAACACCAAACACAATGCTGATTTTCCCATGCACTCACACTTATTTCATGTGAGGTACTTGCGCATAAATGCAATGCAATATGCCATTGCCTATCACCATGCTACATATATATGAGTGCTATATATACATGCCTACTCATGCATTTAAACCCATGCATCATTTGGAAAGTTATATCAATGAACACATAAATTCCAATTAATTCACATGATTCATTCCAACATATCGATACACGCATACATTGACATTTGGCAAGTCATTACCACTGAGTAACGACATACTTTCTAACCTCTAGGCCTAATTGCATATCTAGTCCCACAAGTAACCTACAACAAGCCATGCAATGGCCTCAATCATACACAAATTCATGCATTTCCCCAAGCATCATGGATAATTATATCAACATGCATATAATCACCAACCAACATACACCAATTCTCTAAATATATTGGGGACATCACGCCATCACAAACTGGGTCATTTGCACACTTGGTGCTACAATTAAATTTTCGTAACTATGTGGGCTAAATGTCATTCACAGGCATACGGGCCAAATTCCTGCACTCACGCTTCCAGAAATTCAATAACACACGAATTGGAGTTCTATGGTGTTTACGATCATTCAACATTAGAGACCTCATATGAACAGTGACTTATGCTCGAATCAGCATGGGCCTACTGTTTTTCATCATTTTTGGACAAAATATGAGTTCAAATTGCATTAAATTATATATGGATGGATTCTCAACTCAAAGGGCTTTCCATAGAGTCCAAAAACACTCGAATCGGAGTTTTGAGGAGAAAGTTATGATCATTCAAAGTTGGAGGCCTCATAAGAACAATAACCCAGAAAAATGCGTTTTTCTGGTTCTCTAAACGACATCCAAACAGCCCCTAACGCTCAACCAAGACCAAAACGACTCCTAGATGGAAAATAAGCCTGAGTAGGAAGGTTCCCTACCTCTTGGAGCGAAGACGAAACCTTCCGAAGACCCGGAAGCTCGAAACCCAAGGCCAGTCTTCCCGAATCCTTCGCCGAATCTTCGACCTAAAATTCTTGGATTTCGATATCCACGCTGCTAATTCGACGAAGATCGACTTTCTGAGTGAAAGTCCGACGTGAGATGACCATTCGAGTTCAGTAGATCTTGCAGAGAAGCCGCAGTTTTCTTCTCTCTCTCTAACTTTTCTCCAAACACTAAATCTTCGGGACGAAATTAAGGTGTTTGGTTTTACTCACGCTGCGAATCTCGTCGAAGTTAGGATTTAACTTTAAATTCACAATCCGATTTCGACCACCCGATCTCCGTAGAATGTAGAGAGAATGAGGAGTTTCTTTCATTTCTCTTTCTAACTCACGCCCACTGTTCGAAAATGGGGAGAAAATGTGATCTTTTTTTCTCTTTTCCCTTTTTTTGTCCCATTTAAGTTTAAGTTGGACGAGAGGCCCACTTCGCCTCCACGTACGACCTATTCTAGCTCATTTCTCGTCGAAACAATTTATTTCTTTGGGCTCAATTCATTTTTAAATGAACTTAACTCCACTATTTCGACCCAAGATTCTCGTGAAAATCTCGGTCCCTAAAGTCATCGCAAGAACTCACCAATTTAAAAACATTTAAAATTGAGAAGGTTTAATTCAACGAACTTTTCATTATTGGGATTACAGACAAAAATAACTACAGAAATTGCTTCATTATCCGAGATCTGTAGGTTTTCTCATTCTGAACATTTCACGACATTATTATTATCATTTTACATTTTCAAATTTTCTAATTTTCGCTTACAATAATCCTCGCGAATCGATACTCACCTCACCTCACCTATCACTTTATTACTTGATACGACCACATAAGCACAATTTTAGAGAGATGCTCACCACCTATCAACACCCCCCTCCCCCCTCTCTCTCTCGACTTTTAATTCTAACTCCACCACTATATAAAATCATTTTTTTTCCTCTCTAAAAGCCCTAACCTCTTATCTCTCTTTTCAAGCTCTTCTTCGCTAGACAAGATGAGTGATTTTTTTTTTTTTATTCTTAGCTTGAAATCACTCATTTCATTGTTTCTTCCTGTATTCGTTTCTTTTCCACAAAGCGGATTTCTTCCACATCGATATTGCTCGCTTTGTTTCTTCTTTTGTTTTTGTCGGTCCTGTCATGAAGATGTTTTGTCGCCGACCTATTGCGCCGCTGCTTTGTTGCCTACTTGTCGCGCTGTAGTCAAGGCTGCCGTTGGTTACCTTCTTCATGCTTCAGATTACCAGCTAAAATGGCAAAATTAGATCTACCAGAGCTCTCATCAAAAGTAAATCATGCTCATTTAAGATACTATATATATATAACGTAAGATTCAAAGTTTAATACAAAAAGATCGATCGAAACCTACATTCATAATTCAAAACGCCAGAAAAGACTTAAGATTCTCTAGATCTATAAAGATACTAACGGAATACGATTTTTTGGTATTAACTTGGTCAGATATTTCATTTATATATATATATATATATATATATATATATATATATATATATATATATATATATATATAGGTTGAACATGTTCTTATTTATCTAAATTATGCCATTAAAAAAATCAGTCATTGATTTTCGGTTTTGAATTTATTTATTTAACCATCAACATGATTAATCAAATATTTGATTAACCATTTTTTCGATTAATCATAGATTACTTGAAATGAGAAAGTTTTTCCAATGAAACGAAGCAACATATCCTTCGGTATGGACATTTAGATACTAATATGAACATATTCATTTCGGGGCAAAAATACCTTTTATCTTTTATCATTAATTTTATATAAAAGTTTATATGAAATTTCTATTTAAAAAAATGTATATATAAACCTAGAATATATAACTTATCTAGTAATTTGTTCTAATATGGAAAAATTACATTTGAAATCCTGAACTTTCCTGATTTTTACATTTAAATCATAAACAAAAACTTGCTTTTAAATATAGCAACTTTCATTTTAATTATAATTTATCCTAAGATAACTCAAACAATCATCAAAATGACATTTTGTCATGCCACATTAGACAAGGTAGATATTCACAATCTTGTTTGAGATAGAATTATAATTAAAATGAAAATTGTTATATTTAAAAAGTAAGTTTTTTATTTAGGACTTAGATACAAAAGTCAAAATTTTAAATCTAATTTTTCCTAAAAATATTTAAAATTTACATACTTAACTTTTATGATGAAATAAGTTTTATTATACCATTGATATAAGTAAGATGGTTGGAGTCTTTCTTAACTTAATCAATAATCACAAGTTCGAGCTATGACAAATATGTTTTATGGTAAAATTTTATTATTATTGTTACTCCTCTTGACTCATGGTATTAGTCCGGGTGTGATTTTGTCATGCTTATCTTGGCAGTGAAAAGGAAATCTTAATTAGTAATTCTAAACGCGAAAAAGGTTTGACTCAAGGCTTAAGAGTTAGACGATCGAATTCCGACTGAGGGGTTAAAAGTTAGGCGAGTAAGTTCTGAGTCAGTGTTAAGAATCGGGTGAAGGGAAAGAGGGATCAGGTTCTTAGTGTTTATGTAAAACAGAAAACTACCAAAAAAAGTGACGAGATGTTTGGCAGACAAGAAAGTCCTTGGACAAGGTAATCTTTTGGTGTGTCGAGTTTTCGACCACCCATGTGGGGATAATGTGAAGGAAACTTCAGCCACACAAAACAATTACAGGGAATTAAACATTGATCATCACTCATCAAATTACTCACACATACTGAGTTTCTTTAATTTCAAGCCATGTGATTGTCTGCAATTTATTTGCTCTGTGTTGGAATTATTTACTTTTGAGGGAGGCAGCCATGGAAGCAGCCCTGAGACCTTGTTCTATGGTCCTATCAAGCCTTCCCACACTCCCATTCGAAAAACCCATCTTGCATCTCCCTTTTAACTCAATACCCACTTCAATTTTCCGGCCGATCTGTCAATGTACTTATGAGATCAAGGGTTTCACGGCTGTTTCTTCCACCGTCTCCACTGAACCAATCAACCCAGTTGAGCCAGAGATTGAGAGTCATGGCGAGGAAGAGAAGTTCAATTGGCTGTTGCAGTGGTATCCTGTAATGCCTGTGTGTGACCTCGACAAGAGGATTCCGCATGCCAAGAAGGTGATGGGTCTCGATGTGGTGGTGTGGTGGGACAGGAACGAGAATGCCTGGAAGGTGTTTAATGATATGTGTCCTCATAGGCTGGCTCCTCTTTCTGAAGGGAGGATTGATCAGTGGGGCAGATTGCAGTGTGTCTACCATGGATGGTGTTTCAATGGCTCCGGCGACTGCAAATTCATTCCTCAGGCGCCACCGGATGGTCCTCCGGTAATAACTCACCGAAAATTGTGCCTTTTGGCTATAGATTGTTTGGTTCCCAAGAATTTTGAGGGAAATTGCAAGGGAAAGAAAATAGAGAGGAAGAAAAGAAAGAAAATTAAATCAAACATATTTTATTTATTTGTTACTTCAAACTCATTTCAACTCATCAATACAAGGGTTAAATAATTTAAAAATACATGAGTTTGTGATAATTTTGTTTATATTAGATTTTCTTTGATTTTTTCATTACACGACAAACATAAAAAAATCATTTTCCTTTAATATTTTTGGTTATAGATTGTTTTCTCCTTCCTTTTTTCCATGGTTGCTGAGTATGACCCTTTTCTATTTTCCCCTTTCATGATCCTCTATTATTTTCAGACCCTTTGGCTGTGTTTGGTTCCCAAGAATTTTAAGGGAAAATGCAAGGTAAAGAAAGCGGACAAGTAGAAGAGAAAAAGTGAAAAAAAATAAAAAATAGTGTATGGATCCAATATATTATTTTTATTTGTTACTTCAAACTTATTTTATTTATTTTAACTCATCAATATAAAGATTAAATAATTTAAAAATATAGTTATTTCTGATAATTTTGTTTATATTATATTTTCATTACACAACAAACATAAGAACTTTATTTTCTTTTAACATATTTTTCCTTTCCTCATTACTTTCTAGGAACCAAACGCAACCTACTGATTAGAAATTTTAGGCACTTAGGATTTTGAAACAGAAGCATACTTCTATGGTACTATTATCTTAACATGACTCTTCATTAGAGTTGCCAGTGGATCTAACATAATTCAATTACTCAATTGTCACATTTTGAAGAATTGCGGTCTACTTCAGTTCCCATATGTTATTTTAGTTTCAGGCCAATACCATCGGATTGAATTTTCAATTTTCCAACAAAATATGCAGTTTCACACATTCAAGAAGGCATGTGTATCTGTTTATCCAACTACAGTGCAGAATGACATTGTCTGGTTTTGGCCAAATACTCATCCTCTCAATACGAAGACATTCTCATGAAGAAGCAGCCTCCCTACATCCCAGAATTGGATGACCCCTCATATACTAGGTTGATGGGTAACAGAGATATTCCATACGGGTATGCAACGATACTGCTGAGCACTTTTTTGTTTTTACTACCATTTTTGTGTCTCTATCATCAAGATGATTGCATAAAGCTGATAAAAATAAGGATAAAAGTGAAGAAGAGAAGTGATCTTTTGTCATCTTCAACTGAATTTTGTATCGAACACCTTGATTATGGAAACAAAGCATGTAGAATTGTTGCTTTTGGTTTCTCATTGATTGGTTATGATAAGGAAATCAATTCCATATTCATGTTTCTACCATCAAAATGATTGCATAAAACTGATAAAAGATAGAAGGAAAGACGAGAAGCAATCTTTCATCATCTTCAATTGAATTTTGTATCGAACACCTTGATTGTGGAAACAAAGCATGTAGAATTGTCGTTTTTGGTTTCTCATTGATTGGTTATGATAAGGAAATCAATTCCATCTTCATGTTTCTACCATCAAAATGATTGCATAAAACTGATAAAGATTAAAGGAAAGACGAGAAGCAATCTTTCATCATCTTCTATTGAATTTTGTATCGAACACCTTGATTATGGAAACAAAGCATGTAAAAATTGTTGTTTTCGGTTTCTCAATGATTGGTTATGCTGAGGAAATCAAATTGGTTTTTTTAGGTACGAGATTCTGATGGAAAATCTAATGGACCCTGCTCATGTTCCCTACGCACATTACGGAATAATGAGAGGACCAAATCAGAAAAAAAGATAAGAACTTCTAGATATGGCTTATCCAGTTATGATTTTCTTGTCTGTTTTTGTATTGAAGTACAGAGTTTTGTCTTACAATAGTACTTTTAAAATTAAAAAAAATGTCAATCTAATACAGATTTGAAAAAATTGCCCAAATTAGCACTTAAAACCATAGTTGGTGACTATAGTTTTAACTTAAAAAAATTTAAAACAGTAGTCACCAACTACGGTTTTGATGAGAACGTACTAGTTTAGGCATTGTTTTGAAACATGTGTTAATTTGGGATTTTTTTTTTTTCTTTTTGAAAAAGATTATTTTGGGACAAAGCTTCTGAAGTACATATGACTGAGACTCGAGTTGCTTTCACAGTTAAAGCAGACCGAGAAGGGGGCAGACCGTTGGAAATGAAAATAGAGAAATTAGATCAAAGTGGTTTCATTGGAAAGCAAGAGTGGGGTACTAACAAGTTCATACCTCCGTGTGTTTTTTATGCTTATGGCCAACTACCTCCCAAGGAGAAAACGAATGGTTCTGCATCATCAGCAGAAACCAAAAAGGTTGTTTATCAATCTCTTCTAATCCAGATCAAATTCATCAACGATAATTTAGGTCGGGTTTGTTTTTTTTACTTAATGCTGAATATAACTTTTTTTTTCAGCTTAATTCTAAATAGTACTTAATGGTATTAAGTTGTTTGTTTTTTAACATTGGATAGTGAATGCTTCTAGCTCTTTTTCTTGTTGGGCAAGGGAGATGTTTCTTGTTTTGGAAAATGACTTTTTCTATTCAGAATTTTTTTTAGAAATATCAGTAATAAGTCATGAAAAAGTTAAAAAACAAACAAGCTGAATACTGAAAGCTATTTAGCTTTCAACAAAAAGTGAAAAAACAAATGCCACATTAGTTTTCTTTTCGTGATTTTAGCTCTTCCATTCATGTCTACTTTGGATGTCTCAGGAGGCGCAACGAAGGATGCTTCTGATTTTCATAAGTGTTCCAGTTAGTCCGGGTTACAGCAGACTGATATGGGCCTTTCCGAGAAATTTTGGACTTTGGATTGACCGAGTGGTTCCCAGATGGATTTTTCATTTGGGACAGAACCTCATTCTTGATTCAGACTTGTATCTTCTTCATGTTTCGGTAATTCTCGTCTCTCGATCTAAAGTTTATTTTCCATGTCCTGAGTTGGAGTTATTTTTGCTATTTGTCTAGAATGACCTATGATGCATATTAATACTAAGGTGGCGTTTGTTTTTTGGTTTTTTGCTGAAAGCTAAATTGCTTTCAGCATTCAGTTTATTTGTTTTTTAACTTTTCCATGACTTATTGCTGAAATGTCTAAATATATTTGGCTTTTTCTATTCAGAAAAAGTCATCTTCCAAAACAAGAAACACCACCCTTGCCCAACAAGGAGGAGAGCTAGCAGCACTAACAACCCAATGTTAAAAAACAAACAGCTTAATATTTAATACTATTAAGTACTATTTAGCATTAAGTTGAAAAAAAATTATATTCAACATTAAGTAAAAAAACAAATGCCACCTAACACTTTCCAGATTCAGAATATACGATTACAAAATAGCTATATGTTGTTGGAAGGTGGTGGCACATACTAGAGAAGATGATCATAATTCCCCTGGTTTCCTCTTTGTTTTTCCTCTGTTTTCAATATGGATAATTTTATTCGTTTATAAATTTACCGATCATTTTGACAAATGCTCCTTAAGGCTATTTTTGGTTCTTCAAGAATTTGAGGGAAAATGTGAAGGGAAGAAAATAAGGAGGAAAAGAGAGACAAGAAAAGGTAAAAGAAAACCAGAATTAGATTCAAAGTCAGTAAATTATTTTCATACTCTACTTCAGATCCATTTCCCTTGTTTTTAACTCTTCAATGTATAGATTACAACAATTTGAAATTTTCTAACCATTTTTGGTCCTATTTGATTTTCTTTTGTATTTTCCACAATACAACCAACTACGAGGAAATCATGGGCATGTTTGGTTCAAGAATAAGAAGAACAAGGAAAACATGTTTGGTTCCCAGTTTTTTTTTTTTTTTTTGAATAACACAAAGAACACAAAAACCAATAGGAACACTAAAATGGCGTTCGTTCTCTATGTTTTCAAAGACTTCTCATGAACAATTTTCAAAAACATGAACTAAATAGGTCCATTTTTCTTACTATTTTTTTTTCTTTCCTTAATATTTTCCAAGAACCAAATATATCCAAAGAGTTTGAAGGGTTCATTCAGAATTACTGTTTTTTGATGTCCCTTATCTTGCTAGTCATCATATCAAATGATATTGTCACAAGTCTGAATTGATCAAACTTAGGCTCCATTTGTTTGTATTATTAGCTCGCTTTCGCCATGGAAAACTCAGTCGAGTTTGTTAGAATTCCCTTATTTCCATCTACTACTCTGAAAATTATTGCCCAATTTGCAGAGCTCACAACACAATAACCTCACAACCGCAATTGTTCAATAAGCATATATATATTTTTTTCCATAAACAACAAGAAATTCATCTTAATCATCTACCATGGCTGCTATTTGCATCATATTTTCCTCTGAACTGTATGGAGTTCGTTTATCTAATATTCCCGACTCTTTTTTCGCTTTCAGGAACACAAGATCATGGATGTTGGCCCTTCCAACTGGCTAAAAGCTTGTTTTGTGCCAACGAAATCAGATGCTTGTATTGTTGGCTTCAGAAAATGGTTAAACAAGTACGCAGGGGGTCAAGTTAACTGGCCTACAAAGTTCAGTTCATCCCTTCCCCCAACTCCTCCTAAAGAGCAGCTCATGGACAGGTACCATATTAAGGATAAAAAAAACCGGACTTCAATTCCTAGAGGCCTATTTGGTTCATGTTTTTTAAAACTGTTTTTTGTTCTCAAAAATAAGGAGAACAAGAAAAACAAGGAGAACATAACAGGTTTGGTTCCCAGTTTTTTTTTATTTTATAAAAACACAGAAAAGATTAAATTCAGAGAACTAGGACAGTGTTTAGAGGACACCAAGAGCCTGTTTAGTTCCTATTTTTGAAAACTGTTTTATGTTCTAAAAAACAAGAAAAACAAGAAAAACGGGGAAAACATGTTTGGTTCCCAGTTTTTTTTTTTTTTAGAAAAACATAGAGAACATAGAGAATAGTAAAATTCAGAGAACTAGAATAGTTTTCATAGAACACCAAAAGCCTGTTTGGTTCCTCTTGATTTAGTGTTTTCTATGTTCTATATGTTTTTCATAACAGTAAAAAACAAGGAACCAAACATGTTCTATTCTCCTTGTTCTCCTTGTTTTTGAGGACAAAAAACAAGAACCAAACATCCCCCAAAATGGTGTTCTCTATGTTTTCAAAAACTATTATCATTAACAGTTTTCAAAAACTATTATCAATAACAGTTTTCAAAACAGGCCCTAGAACTCATTGCCATCTCCATGTTTTTCTCTCTTTTCCCATCCCTTCTTGTCTGTGTACAAAATTTTCAAACAAGAGCTATCGATCAGGACACCGAAGTAACATCCAACCAAGGCTTCTTCATTTTTTTTCAGGTACTGGTCTCATGTCGTGAACTGCAGCAGTTGCAGAGTAGCAATCAAAGGTCTGAATGCTCTCGAGATTGTCTTACAGGTAGTTTCAGTTGCTGCAATTGGGATTCTTGCTGCAACCAAGCAAAGCTTGATGTCGGTTTCTGCGAGAACTGCATTGGTTTTCATGGCAGTCATATGCTTTGCTGCTTCAAGGTGGTTGTCTCACTTCATCTACAAGAACTTCCACTTTCATGACTACAACCATGCTCTTAGATGAAACCAGTATGTATCTTCTGTTGTTTCTGTAGCTTTTGAACAACTCCCAAGTTCTGGGTTTTATATAGGGCTTTTTTTTTATATACATGTACAGGATATCTGGAAATTGGATTTATAATAAGTTTTTAGTCATTAAAATGTAACACATAGCATTTATAAGCTTTTGACATAAAAGAAAATTTAAAATTATTCTGAAATAGGTTATTTCCTTTTTAAAAAAAAAATATGAAAGAAATTTTGAAAACTTTTATGTTATGTATAAGTGTATGATATTTTATAGATAATAAGAAAGAAATCATGTTTAGGCTCTAGCAAAATTTTGTTTATGAAAATGTTTTTACAAACATAAAAGAAAATTTAAAATGACTGAAATGGTGCGACGTGAGCGGGCCATCTAGAAAAGCCAGTTACCCGTGATTCCCAAGAAGCGGCACGGAGGAAAGTCATCCAAAGCCACGAGTCATCCACGCACGTCCGACTTCTCAGTACTTTAACGATATTAATCTCACATCGAATTCCGCATGAAATTATAATGCAGATGGTTCAGCCAGGTTTCAACGGGGCGCATCAATGATAGATACCCAAGCCTAATAAGAGAGTTTAACCCAAAAAACCGGCCTAATGGGTGAGAGTGGTAAAAGAACTTCCATGTTCATGACTACAACCATGCTCTTAGATGAAACCAATACATCTTCTCGTGTAGCTTTTGAACTCCCAACTTTTCTAACAAAAAAAGGAAAATAAACATTACGCTTCACAACCTAAAATATTAGTAAAGGAAAAAATACTAAGGAACGACATTTTATTACGTTTGGTTTCACCCATGTAAAAATATAAAAGAGAATCAAATATAATCAAAATTCCTCAAAATTTTACGTATTTTTTAATTCCATAATCCTTATATAATAGAGATAAACAGATAACATGAATTTGGATAAACATAAATAATTAATCTATTAAGTTTAAATCTTTCCCTCAAATTTTCTTTCCTTCCACTTTTCTTCTCTATTTTCTTTCCTTAGTACTTTTCGGGTTCCAACTAGAGTGTATATGCATCCATCAAATATATATAGTAATATTCCCACCTCAAAACCCGAGCCTCATTTTCTCTGAACTTTCTTCTATCTACTCTTTTTCCTTAAGCAATGAGGGGTGATTTTTTACCATTATTCGTCTGAAATCACTCATTTACACCTCTTTCCATCACTATTTTTCTTAATAAAGTGTTGTTCTACATAGATCTAGGTTTTATTTTGTTTTTTGTGATTTCATCATCTTGTTGTGGCATATGGTTTTGTGTCATAATCTTATTACGACGTTTTGTTTTCGTTGTCTTGTTACAACGTTTTGTTTTCGTTGTTTTATTGCTACGTTTTGTTTTTGTCGTCTTGTTACGACGTTTTATGTTACGTGTGGGCTTATCTGCATAGCTTTCAAGTATTCGATTGCATGTAGACAAATAAATCGCATTAAGGTCACAGATGTCAGAACCTGAGTCATAGATTCTAAGGTCATTATAGTATTACTAAATTTGTGCGCTTGAACCAATTTATTAGCGCTTATTAACCCTAAGCAAGTATTTCATCATCTATGATTTTTAGCAATTTGCATTTAATGCTTTCTATTGATGTATTTCTAGTTTGAATTAATAATTTTTTTAGAAGTATATATATATATATATATATATATATATATATATATATATATATATATATATATATATATATTCACCTAAATATTATGAATATATTTAAAATATCATTTTATTTTTTTTCTTTTTCATGCTACTTTTTTTTGGTAAATTCTTTGTCAACTTATTTGTAAAAAAGGGTTTTTAAGACACATTCAAGATCCAAATTGTTTTTACGGGGAATTATGTTAATGTGCACCATTGCATCAAATAGAATGAAAATAGAACCCAAATAACACTTAAATCACCATAAAATATGTCATCTCCAACAAAATATTGAAAACATGCACTTGAATAGTAAAAAATTTTATAAGACACAACTGTCTAGCACATCTTCTTCTACCTTAATAACTCATATGGGGAGAGAGAAAAATCGTAACCCATGTTTAACTTTAACTCATCGTTTCGCTCAAAAGGAAAGAAAGCTTGTCAAATATTAAAAACTTAAAATGTTTCTACTCTTAAATCCTAAAATATTTCCAAGCAAAGGACGATTATGCATGGAAGAACAAAGAAAGGTGATTTATTTTGAAATGAATCAGTTGTATTGGTTAAAATATTTCTTTCTTTTTTTTTTGAAAGGCAAATATTCAGATAATATCAAAGAAAAATGTCATATAATGTAAATGAAGAACTTTTGTGATTATGTCGTTTAATCAAATCTGGTAAATGATGTTTACATTAACGAAAAATGTATTACATTAACATTAGAGTGTGTTGGCATCAATGTATAAAGGTGTTGGCATTTGAGCTTAAATTTTATCAAACTAATTTTATTCATAATTTTATAAATCCATTACTAATCTTTCATATCATTATTCTCAAATAACTCTATACTTAAATATTTTAATCTTGTGATTTTACTCTACTTAAATTAGTAAGGCAAAAGATAACTCATGAAAAATATATTAGAATGGATGAAACAACTTGTCAGTTTACCAGCATATTATAAATATCCCTAGCGTGAACCCTATTTCGATATGCTGAAAAGTTCAAGTCGCTGCCAGAAAGGATATATGCATATTACCGAACCACGTAAAATATATATTTGGATATAGGCATATTATATATATATATATATATATATATATATATATATATATATATATATATATATATATATATATATATATATATATATTTGTGTGTGTGTGTGTGTGCGCTCATGTGGTAGAACGTTCAATGTCTAAATAGACAAGGCGTAGGAAGGTGTAAGGCGAAATTCGATTTTACGAAAAATGGTGCGAAATATATTCAGGTAAAACTCGAAATTTTTCTAGGTCTCGAGATAATGACGAACTATGGTTGCGGAGTCGTCTCATGAAATCTAGCTACCACGTCAAATTTAAATTGAACTAAGGATAATTCGATTTAAGCTTTGAGGCCTTAAGTGGATGCGTAAGCAGTTTGAAATCACAGTGATGTGAAAAGTGTTGCATTACGTGTCTTTCTTGTGACACGTATTATAAGGCCCCAGAGAGGATGAAATGGATGGTGCAGATTATACCCGAGTGACAAAAAGGGACAAGATGGGAATTTGCAAATATTGTGAGATAAAACAAACAATAAATAATGTTCATCTCTCCCATTTGAAAGAACACAAAAACGTGAAGGGATGCAGTGGGGTGCTGAAACCAAATTCTAGAGAGAGAGAGAGCCACTTCTCTCTAGAATTGTGGCTGATCGGCAGGTCGATTTTCGACGAACAGAAAAGAGGATTAATCTCTGGCGGCAAGGTACAGCGGCGCTAATTTGGTGGAGTTAGACAACTCCAAAGAGGCGAGATCTTTTCCTACTTGTGTTAATCTTTGTTTAAGAACCGTATGAAATGGTTAGGAGCGATTCGAGGCTTGTTTTAGCCGTAATCTCGGTCTCAAAAGTTTTGAACCGAGTGGAGAAAATTCCTATTTTGTGTGGTCATGAACAGTAACCCGAGGGTTTTACTGTTCACATGAATAGTGACACTAAATTTTTTTTTTTTTGTGAAAATGTGTATGGTTGAGTGATTCAAAATGAATTGCTCGTGTTTGTTAATTAGCCCATGTGAGCTAATTTTGGTGTAATTGATTGTGAATTTATAACATGTTTTATGTGATTTAATTATATTAATATATATCATGTGCATATTAGCATGAATGTGTTGGAATTAGCGTCATCGTTATATGCTTGGGGTAACTAGAAATTAGGTGTGAGTGCATAGTTGAGATCGATAGCGTGTTGGGTGTTTGATGGTTTGTCGTGAGTACACGGTTGTGGATCAACACCGCGTAGGGTGTTGATTAGTGGGCTTGATTAATAGGACAACATCCAAATGAGTCGCACGGGTTAAGAAAATGGAAATGGCTCATTGCATTTCATATGCACTAGGGCACCACTAGAACAATAGGAGTGAGTCGTAGAGGTGGTTTCTTGAAGAGGTAGGGTTGACCCAGCCAGTATTGGTTCATCGGAGTGTGTCCACTACAACATCGGAGGGTTGTCCATATAATATCAATCGTCGGAGTCTGCCCAATTGATATACATCGGAGGGTTGTCCACAAAATAGATTATCGGAGTCTGTCCACTATTTATATCGGAGGGTTGTCACGGTTAGAAACAAATACCTTTGTTTGGAAGCGGTTTTTCATTCATGGCAAAATGCATGCTTGGGGAGTTAGTGAGGACTTCGAGGTAAATGGTTGTAAATGAAAAATAAGATTAAGAGTAATCTTTGGGTTGTCATTGGAAAAATAGCGATGGCGCTCATCTTGGCAACTTGCATGTGTGAGGGAGTCGGTGAGGACTTGGAATATGGGATGGGGTGGAGTGGCGATTCTCATCCATGACATGTAAGAGCGTTTAAGTAGGATCGTGTCTTTGCTTGAATGTGTTTGATTGCCGTGCATGTGCACTTAAGTCGGGAGTAACCGTAGTAGGAAATTATCTCACGGGCTTTGCTCACTACTGTCAGAGGATCACCATTATGGAGATACGAGGGGCGTCGGGAAGGCGGCTCTCATTAGAACATTTGAGAAGAAAGCCGACTTGTGGCTTGATTTTGTATAACATGTATTAGAGTTTTATAATTTTAATATATGTTGAAGTAAGAATAATGTAAAAACTCTTGAACCATGTAATATATTGGTTGGATATATATTTTACAATGATATTAATCAGAGGCCCAGTGACCGTTATTTTATTCGCATGGACCTGTGTGGTCATATTGAAGTGTTGGGACGGAGTTTTGTATTTGGGTAGAGGCTAAGTGCAAAGGGACTACACCCAGATTTTCCGTGAGTGGTGTGGGTTACAGAGCATCCACGAGTAATCAGCAGTTGACGGGTTGTCTTGGACGCCCCGTTTGGGGCGTCACAACGATATCGAGCTTAGGTTTATAAATACCTAGAGCTTAGTGTGATAAGTTAGGTATCACGATTACCTAGAACGAGGACTTAAGAGCTTAGGCGAGTCATTGGTATAAGAACATCATAGCTTAGTATAGCTCGATGTTAGGGTTTAGGTAGGTGACTGCCTAGAAAATCACGGGACAAGAATAGAACACTGCATGCACTGTGTTTTATGTGTGAATATTGTACATAACATGAGTTGTTGCGTGTATGAATTGTGATGGAAATTGTATGCTTGGTGAATAGCATAGGAAAGATGATAAACACTAGGGTTTAGTGTGAGGACAAGTCGTTTGAGAAATTTTGGGCAAATAGTCTAGAATTAAATGAAAAAAAAAATGATGTGGAGAAAAAAAAAAATTCTAAGGTTTTATAGTATGTAGAACTGGAAAAAAAAAAAAGGATATAATAAATTTATTTGGTTCTTGGAAAATGAAAAAAGTAATTTTTGGGTGTTTTTTCGACAGTTGGGATGAAAAAAAGGAGTGCGAAGCGAAGCTGGCGGGCTACTTCCATTTCCGGTTTGTCTTCGGGTCACGTCTGGCCAGTTAATATCGTGACCACAGTGGTAAACAAGGCACGGGAGGCAGCGCGGCGAGGGCGCTCATGTACGACCACGATATGGCACGGAGGGCGCGCGACCACGGCATTGCGATATGGCAAGCGGCTTGAACTGCGATCTGGCCTTGAGGGCGCGCGACAAGGACCACGTCACGGTCAGCCTAGGCCTGCGACCGCGGCGAGGCGCGATACGACATGGCGTAGCGCGGTGTCGCAGCTAGCGTGGCTGGCGCCAACATGCGTAACACAGGCGCACCATGCGCGCGACCAGTCGATTGGGTGTGCACCGGCTGATTTTGGACTCAGTGCACTATTTGGGACATTGTTCACAAAAAATTTCGAAAAAATATATATAAATAAAATAAAATAAAATAACCTAAAATAAAATGAGATAAAATCTTTTAAAATGAAATTTTCAAAAAATAAAATAAATTTTTTTTGATGTTGAATATGATTTGATATATTTAATTAATTGTCTTGCATTGCCTATGAATGCAGGGACTTAGTATGAAGTATTTTCTGTATATGAATAGTGTCTCGGGGCTGTGTTTATGCCTTGGAGATACTGCATTGGATATTAACTTGCTAATTGACATGAGTAGATGGCTAGTCGAGGCCGGAATAGGTCTCGTCAGGGTGCGGTTAGGCACCACCGGTATTTGACCCGACGGGCATTCTTTGAGAATTTTGTAGGTGTGCGGTACGCTCTTGTGCACGAGGCTAGTGTAGCGGTGAGTCGGGGAAGATCAGAGTAGCATACAGGGTTTAGGGCGCATCATCCTCAGACGTTCACGGGAGATCGATAATTAGCTGAACCATTGGTTCATGCGAATCGAAGGTGTTAGAGGCTATGAAGATTACCTCACGATGCGACTAAGATCATACTAGTTGTGTTCAGCTAGGGTGAGGCTTGAAGTATATGGTGGGAATTGGGCAAAGACCTCCCTAGAGACCTAGAGAACAGCATGGGCAAAGTTCAGGAATTTGTTCATGGGTAAGTATTTCGGATATTCTGCGAGGGCATGCGAAGTAGGGAGTTCTTAGAAAACGAGTGGACGATGGTTGTAATGGGTATGTGGTTAGATTCATGAGGCTAAATTTGTTTCTTGATGACTACGTGGCCATAAACATGGCCAAGGTTAGGAGATTCGAGAATGGACTGAAGTTGTCCATTCGAGGTAGGATTGTAGGGCTTTGCCTACAGGATATGGACTCCATGGTCGGGATGGCCTTGACCATAGAGAGAGAGATCGAGGATGCTCGGAGCACTCGGGATGCGAGTGCTAGTGTCAAGAGGAAGGAGAGTCGGTCTTCTTCTAGTTCGGGGAAGAAGCCCAGGGCTTCTAGTTCACGCGAGGGTTCGAGCCCACGACCATCCGGTCGAGGGACGGATCGAGTTGCCCGGTCGGTGTTGGGTAGATGGTGTGCTACCATTGCCAGCAGCCTGGACATATGAGACGGGATTGCCCCCAGAGACAGGGATCCTAGGATTTTGGGACAGCACAGTCCCAGTTAGCCATAGGACAAGAGAGGGTGCAGTTCATTCCACCACACCCTAATATGGGTCAGAGAACCGGTTTGATCGCGAGGGTGCTATCTGAGCACCTTAGGCAACATAGATGGGCGAGAGAGGCCCGGAGTGTGGGTCGGGGTCGGTCTGAAAAGCCAGCGAGGTTAGGATGTCGAGGACCGGCGTCTACGCCGTGGGTGCGGAAGAATTTGAGCATGCGGGTCATGGGACATCGGAATTTACGTTTTATACCTGCAATTATGTTTTTGCATCATGTTCATCATTGTTGCACCGCGCGTGATAGATTTGGGCTTAGAGGTTGAGGCCTTTAAAGAGATGATGGGAAATTCTTCCACACAGGATGTAGGGTGAGAGTTGGTCGGATGTGTGAGATCGTAGTGCAGGATATTAGTGATTAACATGGTGGACCTAAGGGTGGTAGACATATTGGGTGTTGTTGAACAGCTGAGGGGCTTAGTGGCGTCGGATGTCATTCATGACATGGACTGGGATTGGCGAGTCCGTTCGTTATCGGTGATTGTGACGCCTTGGGAAGGTCGGCGTTTACACGCAGTGAGTTGTGCGCGGGGTTACGTATGCACATGGTTGGATGCGGTATAGGTGATAGTGGACCTACTCACGAAGTCAGCACATTTTCTAGCCTGGAAGATGACCTTCACATTGGAGAGATTCTGTCGGTTGTACATTCGAGAGATAGTCCGACTACATGGAGTACCAGTATCCATAATGTCAGATAGAGACCCGAGGTTTACGGCGCACTTTTGGAAGAGTTTCCAAGGCTATAGGCTTCTGGCCGACCATGGTACAACTTTCCACCCATAGGCGGATGGTTAGTCATGAAGAGGACTATCTGGGGTTAGAAGGCATGTTGCAAGCATGCGTCTGGATCATAAGGGTAGGCGGGAGAGCATTTTTCTGTAGTGGAGTGCTTTATACTTGACGGTTATCGAAGCGGTATGCGAATGGCACCATATGAGGCATTGTATGGGATGCCATGGAGTCAGATTATATTGGATCGAGGTGGGGGAGAGGCTCCATCCGCAGTCACGTCGATTAGAACTTCACGAGAGTAAGCAATCTGACCGGCGTCTTCTCCACGGCTCGGGCGACGAGGAAGAGCTATCTTGATGTGCGGCGTGGAAGACCCATAGAAGTTAAGTTAGAGATTATGTTTTCTTGAAGGTGATGCACAGAGAGGAGTGGTCGAGGTTCGATAAAGCGAGGGAAGTTAGCAAGTCGGGTTTATTGGGCCCGCCCGAGGCTCTCAGAGGGGTAGCCACGACCAGCGTCGCGGTTGGCGTTACCGCCCGGCATGTCGGTGCCCACGAGGAATTATTTCACGTCTCCATGCTCCAGTACACTCAGTTAGGCTCATGTAGTGGATTAGGGGAGAGATTGGGGTAGACAGCGTGGGACCTTCGGAGGGACCGATTGGTAGCATTATGGATAGCCATGATTAGGTTTTATGACGCAAGACCATGAGGCTAGTGAGGGTGTTATGGCGGCAGGTGGGTGGAGAGTCGATGGCAGGGCGAGAGGACCACGATGCGGGCCACATCCTGCTGTTTAGGGATGAAGGTACATGGGTTGAATCGTTTAATATTTAAATGACTGGTTTACATGCGTAATTGGAGTGCATGTTGCATATGCATGTGTTTCGTAGTGATTGTATTAGGAGGAGAATGTAAGGCAGAAAATTCCAATTTTCTGAAAAAGGGCAAAATGGTAATTTCGGTAAAAATATGAAAATTTTCTAGATCTCAGATGACGAAACAGATTGGAATCGTCTCGTGAAATCTAGCTACCACCTCGAATTTCGTCGAATTTCGTCGAATTTCGAGACAGTCATAATTTCACGTTTTTCGAAGCACCGAGTGTCGGGTGCCGTAAAACGAGTTTGAGAGGCATGTGATGTGAAAAAAGTCACCCACTACATGTACTCTTGTGACACATGTTATAGGACTAGAGAGAGCATGAAATGGATGGTCTAGATTATGCTAAGTGATAAAAAGGGACAAGATGGGAATTTTGCAAATGTTAATGAGATAAGACAAAACAATAAATAATGTTCATCTCCCCCATTTGAAAGAACACAAAAACGTGAAGGGATGCAGTGGGGGTCTTTGAGAGCCGGATTCTAGAGGAAGGCCACTTCTCTCTAAATTGTAGTTGTCGGGCTGTCGGTTTTTCAACGAGCGAGGAAAGTTGCTTTCTACATCTGCGGCGAGGACTACGTGTGGGCACTAATTTGGTGGAGTTCGGAGCAGCTCCCGAGAGGTGAGATCTTTCCTACTTGTGTTAATCCTTGTTTAAGAACCATGTAAATGGTTAGGAACGTTCTGAGGCTTGTTTTAGCCGTAATCTCGGTCTCAAAAGCTTTGAACCGAGTGGAGAAAATTCCTATTTTGTGTGGCCGTGAACAGTAACCCGAGGGTTTTACTGTTCACATGAATAGTGACACAAAATTATTTTTTGTGAAAATGTGTATGGTTGAGTGATTGAAATGGGTGCTCGTGTTTGTTAATTAGCCCATGTGAGCTAATTTTGGTGTAATTGATTGTGAATTTGCATAACATGTTTTATGTGATTTAATTATGTTAATATATATGCATGTGAATATATTAGCATGAATGTGTTGGAATTGGCATCATGCATTCCATATACACTTGGGTAACCTAGAAATTAGGTGTGAGTGCATAGTTGAGATCGACACTGTGTTAGGTGTTTGATGGTGTCGTGAGTACACGGGTGTGGATCAACACGCGTAGGGTGTTGATTAGTGGGCTTGATTAATAGGACCGACGTCGAATGAGTCGCACGGGTTAAGAAAATGGAAATGGCTCATTCACGTTCATGTCTGGCTAGAGACATAGAGCAAATAGAGTGAGTGCATGGTGGTTTCTTGAGAGAATTGTTCGGAGGGTTGACCAACAATATTAGTTGCTCCAGGTGTATCCACTACAACATCGTAGGTTGTCCTTATAATATCAATCGTCAGATCTGCCTAATTGATATACATGGGAGGTTGTTCTAAAATAGATTATCGAGTCTGTCCCATTATTTATATCGGAGGTTGTCCACGGTTAAAAACAAATAGCTTTGTTTGGAAACGGTTTTCATTCATGGCAAAATGCATGCTTGAGGGAGTTAGTGAGGACTCGAGGTAAATGGTTGTCATCGGAAAAATGACAGTAGCTCATACTTGGCAACTTGCATGTGTGAGGGAGTCGGTGAGGACTCGGGATATGGGATAGGGTGAGTCACATTCTCATCCATGACATGTAGACATTTAAGTAGGATCATGTATTTTCTTGAATGTGTTTGATTGCCATTGCATGTGCACTTAGGTGGGGAGTAACCCATGTAGGAAATTATCTCTCTTGCAGAACTCTTTCCTTTTGTCAGAAGGATCATATTCCAGTACGTGGAGGCGATCGGAAGCGGTACCTACATTAAATTTGTTTGAGGAGAAAGAAAGCCCAGAGCTTTGTGGACGATTTGTATAGCAATGTATTAGAGAGTTTATAATTTAATATGTTGAAGTAAGAGTATGTAAACTCTTGAACCATGTAATATATTAGTTTGGGATATATATTTTGTGAGTATTGATCTGGGGTCTGAAGTGACCATTATTTTATTACGCATAGATACTGTGTGGTCATATTGACTGTTGGGATAGAGTTTGTATTTGGGTAGAGCTCCCAGGTACAAAGGAGACTCTGCAGATTTTAGTCAGTGGTGTCGGGTTTTCATCACAGTGTCCATGGTGTGGTGTCAACGGACACCCCGGTTTTGGGGCGTCACAAAAGGAAGGGATCCCAAATTCAAGTGCTTAGTACTTGAAATTAGTGACCCTACCGACAGCCTATCTCATCTCATGTATGAAATGTAAAGAGGATAGTTTCCACATGGGTTTTTATAAATGGCCTAAAAACTACCATAAAAAATGTCAAATGAAAAATGATATATATTTTTTTTAATACACTCTAGTTTCAAGGTAGTAAACTATTCTCATTTGGACTCGAAGACACAGAGCCTCCATCTCTTGATACCCTTTCTTTGTTTTAATGATAGAATGTTACACCCTTGTCTGAGAAAATGATCTTATTCTCTCCGCAAATAAGAAGATATTCTTCTTTTATTGAAGCCTTATTTTCTGTGAAAACCTGAGGTCTTATATTTTTTGCTACGATTAGGGTTGAACATGTTTCGGTTAACTAAACTATGCAACTAAAAAAATTGATCGTCGGTTTTTGATTTGGTATTTATATAAACCAAAAACCTAACCATCAATATAGTTAATCAAATCTTAACTTGAAAGTTTTTCAGCAAAACTCATTATCATAATTCCATTTATTGTTCCATTCATGACTTAACTTGTGAAAGTTTTTCAACAAAACCCATTATTATGATTCTATTTATAGTTCCATTCATGACTTAACTTGAGAAAGGTTTGTCAACAAAACTTATTATCATGATTCCATTTATTACTTGAAATGAGAAAGTTTTTCCAATGAAACAACAAGCAAAATATCCTTCGGTATCGACATTTAGGTAGTAATATGAAAATATTATTTTCGGGGCAAAAAAACCCTTTATCATTTAGCTTTAATTTTATGTAAAAGTTTATATGAAATATCTATTTTTTTAAATATATAACTTATCTAGTACTATGTTCTTTAATGTTTCAGTATTGGTTTTTTGTGCGCTCCTCCCACTCCTTTATTATTTGAGCAAAGGGTAATATTTAAAATTTACATACATATTAAATTTTTAGGGTGGAAGAATTTTTTGTTATACCACTAGTGGTCCTGGGGACCGAGCTCTGGTGGTAAAGCTTTGTGCCTTGATGGTCCTCCGATTGAGTGCGAGGGAATAACAGGTGTGATTTTGTTATGCTTATCTTGGCATTGAAAAAGAAAATCTTAATTAGTAATACAAAACCACGACCAACTCAGTGATAAAGGGTTAAGCGAGCATCGGGAAGGAGGGATCAGGTTCTTAGTGTTTACATAGAACATAAAACTAATTTTTGGACATATTTAAGTTATTTTAAAAAAAAATTACTAAAATAAGTTGAAAATGAAAATAATGCCTAAACTAGCGCGTCGTAGCCACGCCGGCATACACATCGGCAATGTCACAATCAATAACTGCGACATTGTAAATTTTTTTTTAAATTAATGCCACAATCACTGACTATAAGATTGAACTTTAAAAAATTATAATGTCGCAATCACCGACTATGGCATTGTCGTTTTAAAAACCCCGGGCGCGCTCTTCTTCTCCCTCATTTGCTCTTTCTCCTTTTTTCTCCCCCGCTCCTCTTCTTCTCCTCCTCCTCTCCGACGACTGTTAGGGCTGATTTTGCTATACATTTTGAGCTTCATCCGGCCCGAGCTACTGTTTTGATCACATGACCCTCCTCCACGACGGGTGGTTCCTATATTTCGATTTTTAGAGCTTTTTTGGTACCTCCACAGCAAATACTCTCTTTTGACTTTATGATTGCTAGAGCTTTTCTTTGAAGCTGAGAACCTTAAAGATCTAGCTTGATATAAGGGAAGAGAAAATTGTTTGGAAATGAAGGGTTTTCTTTAGGTTGTATTATCTGAAGACCTGAAAACAATTAATCGATAAAGTGATAAGACTTCTTAGGTTAGGAAAATTTATGTATTTCTTCATTTTTTAAGGGAATGGACATATTCAACACTTGCTTAGGGGTAAATATACATAAACACCCCACTTGGTTTACCTTTTGAACGCCATTAATTGTGTTTACTTTTATTGATGCAAGAAGTTATGTGTTAATGCTTTCACATGTGCTTGAAGTTGAGTCAACAGTTTCTGTTGATTATCATTAGGCGTACTAATGATACGAGTTGAGCTCGAGTTCAACTAAGCTCGACTCGAACTCGAAAACTCGAGCTCGAACTCGACTCAAGCTCGAAAACTCGCGAGGTTGAAAAATGAAGCTTGAATCAAACTCGAACTCGAACTCGACTTAAGCTCGAACTTGAGCTTGAGCTCGAACTCAACTCAAGCTCGAACTTGACTTGAGCTAGAACTCAAATTCGAACTTCAAGGCCACTAGAGGGCGTCTTGGGTTTACTCCCAGTAGTCTGGTCGAGTCCCCTTAAGACCACTAGGGTTTATCTAGCAGATTAACTTCAAGCCTTTGTGTGATTAGTCGAGATGCATGCAAATTGGCACGGACATCCATGTTTATAAAAATGAGAAAAATATTTTTGCATGCCCTTACCAAGAAAATATCTAACCTATTGGTCGGTTGAATAATGTTTATAATTATGCTATTTATTTATTTATTATTATTATTATTATTTAATAATTGAAAGCATTGGAGGGGGAAAGAATCCTGATAGGTCATGCTCCATTATTTAAAATTGCATTCTTCTTCATCCCAAATTTGATTTTAAAAAAAAAACAAAAAAGGTTCGGAAGGTAGGGGATGGGTATAATCCTTCACATCACTTCAAATTCGTGAAAAGTTTAAAATAAATATATGATAGTTCAATTATTATTTTTATGGGATTCTCATTAACATTTCATGCCATGTCCAATTTTTTTTAAAGAAAATTAATTATTTTTAAAATAAGTATATTTATAATTGATAAATAATAAAAATTTATTGTTTAAAGAATAAAAAAACCAGACTAGGCATTAACGTTATACTTTTCTAAGGTAATTTCCTTGAAAAATCCTGTAGTTCTTGCTAAGTCCATGCAATAGAACTACCCAAACTATGCAAGAATTGGTCAGTGCTAAGTCTATGCAATACCCACATAATGCCAATTGATGTATTTTTCTAATGAAATATGTTTAATACTAGACGTTTCTAATTTCCTAAACTTCTTTAATTAGGCTAAATTGATTACCACAATTGAAACATGATGGAATGAAATGGTCAAAGCCCACTCGGTCGGTGCATCAATTCAAATAGTATTGGAGTGTAATTTACTCCCTAAGTGGCGCCGTTGCTCTCAAGTGGTATCTACATGTCCTTTCGGAGGAGTTCTTGGAAATCGAGCAATGATACGGCTTCTTCTACGGGTACCAAACATTGATGAGCAGTTCAGTGTAGGAATTAATACAGTTAAATCAACTGCGAGTTTTCATACCCAAAACAACATTAAAATATTACAAACAATATCCAACAAGATTCTTCCATGGGAGCTTAGCCTTTCAAATGCGGATCATAAATACCCGATGACTAGTTTATCAAACAAATTCATTGAAATTGACATCAACACGACATCAAAATTCAGTCACAACGAGCCAATGTTACGGCACTAGAGTTAACCCACAACATAGCAGTTTTGATGTCATGATAATGTCGTAGCGCCATTATGTCTTAGGCGAGTTGTCTTGGGCTTTGACGCCATAATTAGCAATCTCGTTTTAGGGCCCGAGATGCGAGCTATAATAGAATTCCTTGGGAGTAGTGTAGCGACTTCTAGTAAGCTTTTCATCAAGTTTTGAGCTTTGGAAGCGAAGTCTCATTGTATATAATTTTTTTTTTATTTTCTTTACATTTTAGTTTTGTTTCTAGATTTATTTTTTCTTTCTTTTAGGATTAGAGTAGTGATCTGAATTGAGATTACAGGTTGGAGATGAGATAAATCAAACTTCAATTTCTATCCTGGCACCGGGACGAGTTACAAGTTGCTCGACTCGAGCTCACTCAAGCCGAGTTTTAACAAAGTTTTGATCAAGTCGATTCCAAGTAGCTCACAAGTTGTTTCGTCTCATTAGCACCCCTAATTATCATCATTGTTGCATGTCTAGAACTTGTGCAGATGACTAAGAAAGAAAATTCCACCTAGCAATACTAGTTGGTAGTAGGGGAAGACTATGCAAAGGAAAAAGAAATCCCTAGTTTTTCTTTCAAGGTCACACCTACCATTTCATCACATCAACTACATGGCGTAACATTTAGTACATATAACAACATTGTACTACAGTCACCTAAAATGTTATCTGAGCATCCCCCTACTCAAATTTTAAAGTCATTGCAACTTTGAGCTAATGGCATTCTTTTTCTTTTCTTTTCTTTTATGTGATCCTGGCCCCTTAAATACATTATTTCTCTCCTTTTTGTGAATACTTTTGTGGTGTACTTTTTCTATCTATTTATGTTTAGGGTTTAATGGCTTGTTTCATTATCGAATTAAGTGATTTATGTGTTGCTTATGGTTTGGTAACTATTGGCGTACTTTGTGTGTTTGTCTTGTAAGACCTTTAGTATATTATCTTATGAATGACATTTTGTGTAGGTAAATAATGTGTGACTCCATTATTCCCATCATATGTTTTTATAATGGAAAAATCGAAAGGACTGAAACATATGTGAAATATGTTGGAAACAAAGCTGTTATTGTGCTTTTGGATGTACCGATTGATTGCACATATGATCAGTTGTTAGCTATGATATACTCAATGACAGATATTGATAAAGAAATGTTTAAATTAGTCCTCACTTGTAAGTATGCCTTGAAAAGAAAAAATAGTTTCCAACCTTATCCAATATGAGATGACAATAGTGTGTACCGAATGTTAAAATTGGTTAACACAGCTGGAATGGGGAAAATTAAATTGTATGTTCAGCTAGTGTGTGTTAAGCCACAAGTGAATAAATCAGTTGATACTTACACATATTTATTACTTGGAGGAAATGTTAATATTGAGGAATTGGATTATGGGTGTGGGCCTAGTAGTGCTCCAGTTGTTGTAACTGATAGATGTGAAGTAAATGAAGATGATCAAGATTATGAAGATAAAGATGGTAACGATGAAAGTGATGGAGATGGAGATGTTCAAGCTAATGGACATGTTATGTCTTTCTTAACTATTAACCAACTTATGGAGAATGAACAAGGGAGATATATCTTTGGGGATGTGTGAAGTTGTGATGTCTCGAATAACCCAGAACTTGAGGACCCAGACAAGAGGGGAACTGTTAAGTATTACTTAACACCATTACCTCAGTTTGAAAATGTGGAAAACTTTGGTAATGTTATTTCAAGTGACTCGACTCCATGGGTGAACTATCATCTGAAGTAAACTGAGTGGAGAATTTAGTTGGCGGGTTTTACTTCCCAGTACGCTGCGAGATCTTGTTAAGGTGTACTACATTAAAGCACATCAGCAATATATGGATTTGTGCATTTTTAAAAAGAACTAGCGTGTTAAGATAAAGAAGATTCGAGGAGTGTGTTTGTACGTAGGCTTACCGTGTTATGGTTGTGAAAGATACATCTTTCTTCGTAATCAATAAGCATAATGGTCCACATACTTGTGTAAATCCTTGTAAAACCCAGGAAAAATTCAATTTTTTTGAAAAATGGCAGCGGTAATTTGCGTATAGTGCAATTTGGAAAATCTATAAATTTTATAGTTCTCAGATGACGAAACGGGCTTCACCATTGAATTCGTCTCGCGAAATCTAGTTACCTAGTCGAATTTCGTTGAATTTCGAGATGGTAGGAATTTCAGGTTTTTCGAGATAGTGGGTGTCGGGTGACATATGGGTTGGTGCCACATGGCATGACTAAGGGCTACCACATGGCACCATGGGAGAAGGACACATGGCATGAGAGCCAAGTGGTGTGGAGAGTACCACCTAGAACATGTGTCCATGTGACACATGGACCATGGAAAAGGTGACACATGGTAAGATGAATAGTAGAGTGAGAGGCTTCCTCTCACTTGAAGGAAATCAAACAAATCGATGGGTAAGGTGAGAAGAAAAGGAAAGAAAAAGAGAAAATAAAAGGAAAAAAGGAAAAAAAAAAAGGAAATAAAAGAAAGGAATGAGAGGGAGAGTGTGTGAGAGACAGAGGATAAAGAGACAGTAAGAGAGGAAAAAAAAAAAGGGAATGGCACTTCCCTTCACGTCTCCACGTTAGTCGGAGGTCGAAGCAGCGTCGAGCGAAACGAAGTTAGTCCCAGCGACGAGCTACGCATGGGTACTGGCTAGCGAGGTTTCGGTCGCATTCCAAAGGTAGGGTTTCTCCTACATGGGTTATTTCTTGCTAGGGAGCCGTGTGAGGCCATTTTGTTCCTTTCAGCAGAAATTTGTGTTTATTGGCAGTTAAGGGCCAGAATCCGGTGAATTTGAGTGAAATCCACGGACCTCTTAGCTACCGTGTAGCCTTGGTTCTGGCCAGGCGTGGTGGGCGTCGACCTACCAGTAGCCATGAATGATTGAGTCTGAGACTAAACCCGAATGTTTGTGTATGGGTTGGCCAGTATTTGGGCGTGGAGTGTGGTGTTTTGTTTTGGAGTCTGAACAATACCTTTATCTTGAATTGGTAACCGACTTCGGACGACCATAACTTTCTCGTCCGAACTTCGATTTGTGCGTTCTTAGACTCTATGACAAGATCTTTGAGTATAGAATATAACCATATGCTAGTGAATGGAATTTGGTGCTCACACATTTAGGTGTTTCCTGCTCTTTTAAAAGAGCTATGTGGATTGTTATGGGCATTGTTTATGCCACAATTGGTAAAGGATACCAAGTTATCTTTGCGTATATGATTGATGCTAGGTGTGATGTCTACTTGTAGTGCATGAAGAATGAATCACATGTTGATTGTATGGAAGCATGTTGAAATATGTGTGATAAGCATATTGAATTGAATGGATGTAAATTATATGTATTAAATATGATTATCCGCAATGCTTGGCATGAAATATAGTTTGTATTGTTGCCGCGTGGCTGCGATGGAATTCATTATTGCATGTAGCATGAGATACATGCAATGGCATTGCATTGCATTTATGCACAAGACATTGCATGATATGGGTGTGAGTACATGGTAGAGATCTCGACTACTTTGTGTTTGGTGTTCGATGGTATATCATTGGTACATGGTAGATCGATACTTGTGTTTAGTGTTCGATCATTGGGCTCCATAAAATGGGACAACATAAAATGAGTCGCGATTATAAAGAAAAGGAAATGAAAAATATGTGTGTTGGGTATAGAAAGTAGGAATAGATACCCCCTCGGGTGAACATGATAGTTCGGGAACTGATATTTATTAGTGTTTGGCATTATGCACCACTAAGGAAAAAGGGATGAACGGTGTAGTTCATGATTTTAAAGTCTATTAGTGGTTGGCATGTGCACTACTAGTTAGATTGAGATAGAATTGATAGCATCCTTCTTTATTTGACACGTGTAGATGGCTGCGAGGAGGAAGGGGCCCAGAGGTGGTGGGCGAAGGAATAACCCACGACCACCGGCTTTTGACTAATAGACCTTCATATAAGTTGTTGTTCTTCTTATTTGCTACCCTTATGTAGGAGGTGTTATTCTTTGCCACCATCGCCTGGCGGTGCGATTGGGAACTAAGTGGGTCAAGTAACCTACAGGAGGGTTCGAGGCACATCATCCTCTGGCCCTCAAGGGAAAAGGAGACCCGATGGTGGAGGGTCATTGTTTCCGACTAGTTGGAAAGGATACGGGCGCTAGTGATAAGAGGAATGAGAGCCAACCTTCTTCTAGCTCCAAGAAGAAGCAAAAGACTTCTGCTTCGCATGGATCTCAAGGACAGGGTTGTGGCCACCAGGGCCAAGGTCAATCATTAGGGGGTGGGAGGCACTTTAGTGCTCCTAGCCAGTCGGGGCAGATAAAGTGTTACCATTGTCACCAGCCTGGACACAGGAGACAGGATTGCCCTCGGAGACAAGGATCCCAGAGTTATGAGACACCATAGTCTCAGGCGTCAGTAGGACATGCACTAACGCAATTTGTTCCTCCTTATCCCAACATGGGCTAAGGGAACCAATGTCAGTCCCAGGGCATAAATCGGGGTCGAGGCAGAGACTTCGGTCGAGCAGACCCATGCGTGTCTACACCATGATCAGTAGGCTAAACTACGAATCTGATCGATATATAAGTGCGTTTCTACTCACACTTTTTGACAAGAGTGTTTCTTAATTCGGGTGCATCATATTCATTGTTATTGCATCATGTTCATTAGTGGCTATGCCTTTCCTTCTTTGGCCCGGTGATCGAGTCGGGGTGGGACACGAAGATAATTGTCAATCAGGGACAAGGTACAATTAAGTACGGGTGATGAAGGTTAAGCCATTCACACGAATGGTAGTCTTTGGTATAGGGGATGGGTTGTGGTTCCCCAATTGACAGATTTGTTGTGCATCTAGGTGGCATGAAGATGTACCATGATCTTTGTCTCCAGTATTATTGGAGTGGGATGAAGAGACACGTTGGAGACTTTGTTCGACAATGCCTCGCGTGTCATTAGGTAAAGGCTAAGCACCAGAGGTCAGCAGGGCTACTTCAGTCATTGGAGGTAACGGAGTGGAAGTAGGAACATATCACGATGGATTTTATGACTCACTTGCCTTGAACATCGTGGAAGCATGATACGGTGTGGGTGATAGTGAACCGGCTCACTAAGTAGGCATATTTTCTAGCCTTGCGGATGACCTTCACATTGGAGGAATTCTGCAGGTTGTATATTCGAGAGATTGTCGTGTTACTTGGAGTGCAGTCTGTCGTATCGAACCGAGAGATCGGGTTCATGGCTTCAGCTTAGAAGGAGTTTCTAAGAAGTATGGGAACCTGATTGATGATGGCGCTACTTTTTCATCAACGAGGCAGACGGTCGGAGAAACTATCTGGTTTTAGAGGACATCGCTGCTGACATGTCATGGACCTTAAGGGTAGTTGGGAGGGCATTTTTCGTTTGGTGTATTTTGCCTGCAATGATGATTCTCGGTAAGTATAGAGATGGCACCACATAAGGCCTTTTTATGGAGGCCATGTCGATCTCAATTTGATGACAGGTGGGGGAGAGATATCCATCACGAATTCGAATTTGATTGGGAACTTACTCTGAAGGTGGATTTGATATGAAAGCGTCTTCTCACGGCTTAGAGCCGGTAGAAGAGCTACGTCGATAGATGACGTCAACCTCTAGAGTTTGAGGTAGGTGATCACGTCTTCTTGAAGGTGATGCCTAAGAGAGAAGTGGTCAGGTTCGACAAGCGGGGAAAGCTATCGCCAAAGTTTATAGGGCCCTTCGAGATATTCGATATGGTAGGCATAGTCACGTACTGGTTGGCATTACTGCCCAGTTTATTGGGTGTCCACGAGGTATTCCATGTCTCCATTCTCCATAAGTACACTCTAGATCCAACTCATGTAGTGGATTAAGGTGAGCTGGTTGTTGATGCGGATGGGACCTTCGAGGTGAGACCAGTGAGTATCATGGATAGCCGGGACCATGTTTTGCAAGGGAAGCGCAAAGAAATTTGATAAAGTGTTATGGCGGCCGCGAGTGGAGTGGAAGAGGAAACATGGGAACGCGATGACACGATACGTGCCAATTATCCTTTCTTGTTTGAGGATAGAGGTACGTTTTTTTTTAGTCATTTGATATTGAAATGATTGTTGCATATGCATGTGGTATTGAATATGTATATGTTTGTGAATTTCAGGGATGAAATTCTTTTAAAGAGGCGAGAATGTAAAACCCAGGAAAAATTGACTTTTACGAAAAATGGCCATTTGTTGCTACTTATAAATGCAGTGGAAAATCTAGAAATTTTCTAGATCTTGAATGACGAAACAGACTTCACTGTTGAATTTGTCTTGTGATATCTAGTTACCCAGTCAAATTTTGTTGAATTCTGAGATGGTCAGATTTTCACGTTTTTCGATGCATTGGGTGTCGAGTGACACATGGGGTGGTGCCACATGGCATGACCAGGGGCTGCCACATGGCATCATGGGAGAAGGACACATGGCATGAGAACCATGTGGTGTGGAGAGTACCACCTAGAATATGTGTCCATGTGACACGTGGACCATGGAAAAGGTGACACATGGAAAGATGAATACTAGAGTGAGAGGAAGCTTCCTCTCACTTGAAGGAAATCAAACAATTCAATAGGTAAGGTGAAGAAAGGAAAGAAAGAGAAAGAAGGAAAGGAAGAAGAAAGAATACAAGGAATGAGGAGAGTCACGTTAGAGAGCCAGGAGGGGTGAGACGGTGAGAGAGGGGAAAAAAAGGAACTGGCACTTCCTTTGCGATCTCCCATGGCCATTGTCAGCAGCGTCGGAAGCGAAAACTAAAGTTCAGTCCACCAACGATAAAAGCTACGTGTGGGTATCAGAAACTGTGAGTTTCGTCGAGTTCCAAACGGTAGGGGTTTCTCCTACACGGTTATTTCTTGCCTAGGGGCTATGTAAGGGTCATTTTGGTTCAACTCTAACCCTAGGATTGTGTTTATTGACAGTCAAGGACCAAATCCAGTAATTTGAGACTAAAATTCTGGACCTCTTGGCTACCCGTGTGTAGCCTTGGTTACGACTAGGTGTGGCTGGGCATCGATGCAGTAGCCATGGCCAATCGATCCTAGGTGAACCCGGGTGTTGTGAGTGCAGTCCTAGCAGTGTTGGCCGCATGCGAGTGTTTGCTTTTGAGTTTGAACAATTTTCGCACATCCATGCGAATCGACAGCTTCGACTTCGGACGACCATAACTTTCTCGTCCAAACTCCGATTTACGCGTTCTTAGACTCTATGAAAAGATCTTTTAGTCTAGAATTTAACCATATTCTAGTGAATGGCATTTGGTGCTCACAGTTTCGGGTGTTACTTGCTCTTTTCAAAGAGTTGTGTGGATTGTTGTGGGCATTGTTTATCACCATGATTGGTAAGGATACCGAGATTATGCTAACGTATATGATTGATGTTTGGTATGCTTGTAGTGCATGAAGAATGAATCACATGTTGATTGTATGGAAGCATGTTGAAATATGTGTGATAAGCATATTGAATTGAATGGACGTAAATTATATGTATTAAATATGATTATCCAAGATACTTGGCATGAATTATGATTTGCATTGTTGCATGTGGCATTCATTGTGCATACGCATGGAATATATACAATCGATTACATTGCATTTGTCACCGGAGACATCGCATGACATGGGTGTGAGTGCATGGTGAGATCGACATTGTGTTTGGTGTTTGATGACATCCGTGAGTGAGCCACTTTGTGTTTGGTGTTCGATGTTGGGCCGTGGAATGGGGTGACATCGAAATGAGTCTACGGTCACATAAAGAAAAAGGAAATGAAAATCATGTGTTGGGTATAGCAAGTAGGATCATAGCCTCTGAGTGAAGGCTTCGGTATTCTTGGTTAAACATATGTATCAAGTGATGAAAGTTCGCGAAAGTGTCAGAAGGCATGTGAAGCCTAAGGTGAGACCCCGGAAATTTGAACACAAAAAACACCTGCAGACTTGGTAAAAACAAGTTGTGCTCCGAAAGATTGTCAATGGATTTTGATTTATAAAACAAAAAGCTTTTGTTTTGAAAAAAGTCGTGATGGGAACATAAGCGGCGGTTTTCACATAACATATGCATGTGTGAGAGTCGAAGTGAGGACTCGGGTTGGGTGGGGTAGAGTCACATTCTCATTCATGGCATGTAGACATTTGAGTATGAATGTGTGAAATGACATTGCATGTGCACTTAGGTGGGAAGTAGCCCTGGTAGGAGTTATCGCTAATGGGCTTTGCTCACCCCTTCATGGGACCATATTTCAGGTGCAGGTGGTACACCGAAGGACGATGCTCCTTTGAGGCCATGATTTTGAAGGAAGTCAAGATGTGGCTTTGATAAATATTTTTGTAAACTATATTAGAACAAGCTAGTTTTAATATATGTTATGTATAAGAGTGTTGTAATAAACTCTTATGGACTATTGTGATATAGTTGTATATTGTGGATATGGACATGCCTTGTGTGGTCATTACTACTTCTATTGAGACCCTGAATGGGTCATGGATATATTGTCATATAGGTTGTCTATTGGGTAGAGCTCCTCAAACAAATGAGATTGTGATTGATTTTTGTGAAAATATGCATCCCGATAAATGGGACACAACACTGTGGTATCGGGTTACCCGAAATCCACAGGGAATTCCTGGAGTTGTGGTTGTCAGCGGGACCACGGGTTTTTGGGCGTCCGATCCTTGCTTGAATCGGGACCATCAACAAGAGACTACAGCTTATTTGTTGATCATATCAATGATTGACCACAGTTCTTTATGAGTAGTTGCTATCCAAGTAACCATTATGGAGAAATTTGGATATGAAATGTCATATAAGAAGGCATTGGTTAGAAAACATAAAGAACTTATAATATTTTTTAGGGACTTCCATAAGTCATATGCAGAACTGCCACATTTCTTCATGGCATTAGAGTAGGCAAATCCTGGATGTGTTGTAACTTTGAAAACATTTGACAATCATATGCATAACACCGAGGTATTTCAACACGTTTTCTGGGCATTTCATCCTTCTATTGAAGGATTCAATCATTGTCGGCCCATACTGATTATTGATAATTTACACGTTTGTATAGAAGTATAAAGACACGTAAATGATTGCTATGGGTTGTGATGGAAATAATCAGTTGTTTCGGCATTTGCTATTAGAGAATGAAGGAATATTGAAAGTCGAGGATGGGTCTTGGCATGTATTAGAAACAAGGTAACTCAACGAATGAGACTTTTTGTTATATCTAACAAACATCCAAGCATTATTGCAACAATTACTGATGTTCATTTTGGTTGGACTGAACCATATGCATATCATATGATTTGGATGTGTCATATTGCAAGTAACTTTATGAATCGATTCAAAGATAAAATCTGAAAGAATTTGGTGTGCAGAGTAGATTAAGAAACTAAAGTTGGAAAATTCAATAAGTATATGGACACAATTGGGAGAATTATTTTAAAAGCACAACGATGGTTGGAAAACATCCCTTTTGAGAAACAGGCACTTTCACATGATGGAGGTCGATGAGACAATGGCTATAAACATGTCTGAGGTTTTCAATAGTGTTCTTTAAGGAGCTTGGAGCTTACCTGTAACTGCATCGGTTCAATTGACCTTTTTTAGGCTCAATAGTTACTTTGGTGCAAGAAGGGAACAAGGTTATAACATATTGGCATCAGATGAGCAGTATACTCCATATGTTGATACTAAGATTAAGGCACATGTGGTTAAGGCTGGATCATTTGAAATTGTTCTTTACGATCACAACTAAGGACGATTTCATGTCAAGTTAAAGAGGGGTTAAACACATCGCCTCAACTTACATGACCATAAATGCACTTGTGGTAAGACACTTATATATGGATTTCCCTATAATCATATTATAGCAACATGTCAGTTTCGCTCCGTAGATTTTTGATCATTTGTTCAAGGCTACTACAGTACTCAATCGTACTATGATACATGGGCAACCTTGCTATATCCCATCTTGATGAATATGGACGGCCTCACGATAATGGTCGACCGTCATTGCCTTACGAGTCGATGAAACTCACATCAGCAGGCATTCCTCAATCCAGCTTGTTTGCATAATGAAATGGATGTTAGAGAGAGGAAGACTACTATTACATGTGGGTTAAGCAAACAACCTGGTCATAATCGCCAATCTTGTCAAAATAGGAATCAAGTTGATTGAAACATGTATGCTTTTTGTTGTTAGATTTCATTTATTAATGGAATTGTTATCTATATACTAGTACTTGCTCATTTGTTAATTGTTATTGGGTGTTATATGTTACAGATATGGCATTCGAAGGGCCTTATGATGCAAATATGTTAGATAGATCTTTCTTGGTTTTATAGGACAGACATCGATCTCATTTAGTGGACACTACTCATATATGCATTTTTCATATCATAAAATATTGTTTTCAATTATTGTGTAACGTAAGGGCAAGAATTGATTTATTGATATCCTTGTAATTTGTAGCTTTCGTCGCCACTCACATGTCAACATCAGATGTCGTAATTCATGCGAGAATGGCAGATGGATCCTCGTATTCACCCTTATGTAATCTTATCAGAAGCTATAGTTTGTATCTGCGGACACGCCACACTCGGTGGGCCTCATCAATCTGGTGAAGATAGTGTCTTGAGCAACATTCATTTCAATTGGGGAAATAGCCAGACACATTACAAGATGTTGTTATCATCCTGGGCCTCCAATTCATGGACCACCAATCATTAGCACATGTGACTTTGATGTGTTGTCGCTATGTCAGGAGCTACTACGTATGATCCCACCGCTAGCCGAGCTTAAAGGATATGTTGTCTTGACGCACTGGTTGTCTTAGCAGTTATCGATTCCGACCATAAATGCAGTTGAGGTGACATTAGAGAGCAGTGCACGTGGTTTCATCCTAGCATTACTATGATCTTTTCTATATGTAGAAAAGAAGGGTAAGCATGTCCACCTCTGTGTCCTCCCATTTCTACAAAATTTGAAGCAGACCTTTACTTATAGTTAGGGTAGTGTAGTTCTAAAACACTTATATCGGGAGTTATTCTGAGAGAGCTTATGGGCTACACGTGCAGAGAGGATCATCACATCACCTCCTAGGACTAGTATTATGGACTTCCATGATCCATATATGGAGTGGTATCGACGTATTACACGAAATTTTATCACACCACCACTTCATAGGGATCAAATGAGGTATCATAATACAACTGCGGCATCCCACTTGTTGGTAAGTAAGAGTCTTTAAATTCAAATTATTTTCCAAAATTTAATACATAGATAAACAATTTACTTTTGTTTGGTTTGTTTTTTTAGATCTCTAGGATGGTAGACAATGCTAATATATCTCATGAGGCTTCCTTAAGCTTGTTGTACGACATTCATCATATTGCTAGATCAATTTTACGCCTGATTGGAGAGGACCATCCCATCGGTGCACACGATAAGGAGGCATCTATGTCACATGGACCATCCATCAGGCCTCCTGCATCATCCATTGCAATTATGATGCAGGAGATCCGAGATCAAGGGAGAGGGAGAGGGAGAGGTCGTGGGCGAGGTCGTGGGCCATCAAACGATTCCACTTATGAGACTTCTATACCACCCAAGTATTCCACACCAACCCCCGAGACTTCCATACCACCCACGTATTCCACACCACCCTCCTAGACTTTCATACCACCTTAGTATTCCACACCACTCATAGAGACTTCCGCTTCACATGTCATCCCACCATTATCAATCACATCTCCAGCCTTAAAGGCTACATTACCATCTACGACTTCACCTACAACACTGCCTCCTATTAATGAGACCATGATTGACCTTGTTCTAAACTTGGGTGCATGCCCACCTAGGCGACCTTGTGCTCCACATACACGTAGTCGTTCCACCATCAACTCCATTAGATCCATTTGAGATTGCACATGCCCCTACAGATCATCTAGTTGTGTATTCTAGGCATCCTAAGAGAAAGACAATGCCTCCATCATGTGGTACTCATTGATGTTTATTTATATTTATATGTATTGTTATTTATATTACGTTGTGTATATATTTATATGATTTGATATATATATATATATATATGAAATGATCAATTGTTGTGTATTGGTTGTCATCTCGAGGCAATTGAGTTGATTTGGATGAAATTGTTGTAATGCATGTATAGTGACTTAGTTGTATTTTAGATAGGTGTAATTGATTGTAATTTGGATGCAATTTGGTTAAGTTGGATGAAATGTTTATAATATAGGTGTAATGAATTGATTGTATTTTTGGATAGGTGTATTATATGTAATTTAGGCAATTATATGTACTTTCAAATTGCCATGTTTTACAAAAAAAATGTCATTTTTCAAACTGCCATTGACTACGACGTTAACTTTAAAAAAATTACAATATCACAGTCAGTGACTACGACATTGTTGATGTGTATGTTGATGTGGTTAGGATGCACTAGTTTATGCATTGTTTTTATTTTCGACTTATTTTAGTATATTTTTTTTAAATAACTTAAATATGTCCAAAAACTCCAAAAAAAAAAAAAAACGAAAGTGACAAGATGTTTGGTTGACCAGATAATTCCTGAACGAGGTAATCTTTTGTTGTGTTGAGTTTTCGACCACTCATGTGGGGGATTTTTGGACAAATATACTTTATTTTTAAAAAAATATTACTAAAATAATTAAAAAATTAAAATAATGCTCAAACTAGTGCGTCTTAGCCACATCTACTTATACATCAGCAATGTCGTATTGATCATTGATTCATGACATGTTTTTTGAAGTCGATGCCCTTGATCACTTATGGCAACATTGAACTTTAAAAAAATTACAATCTGCAAATCAATAATTGAGGCTGATATCGTTTTAAAAACTAGGGCTTTTTTCTTCCCTCCCCATTTGCTCTTTCTTCCTTTCTCTCCTCCTCCACTCCTCCTCCTCATCTCCGGTGATTGTTAGGGCATACATCTTGTTGTGCATTTTGAGCTTCAATCAACCAGCTCTATTCCCATCATTGCAGTCCTCCTCCACAGCAGGTAACATAGTTCTACTTTGATTTTTAGGGGTTTTTTCAGTTGGTTGAACTTGAATTCTTCAGCTATTCATTCATTTGTTGGGTGTTTTTAGGGAAAAAGTGAGTCATTGGACCCTACTCCTTGGATTTTTTAAACACTGATTAAAGCCGTATTGATTCGTCAGCCGTTCTTTTTTCTTTGCATTGTATAATTGTTTTATAATTTAAAAACAAAATTGTTTCCTTCTATTGGTTGTACTGTTTTTTTTCTTTGTTCTATTGTTGCTAAGAGCTTCTTAATAGTAACTTACACAGGCGAGACATAGTTCTTTATGTTATGGAGCGAACTTTAGAAAGTGCAGAGGTATTGATATAGATCAGGAGCCACTTCTTTAAGTATTAAATCGAATATATTTTCTCATTATAATGGTAATAGGGATAAACAATTAGTTGGTTTTGTGATTTGGTTTTATTACGCATAAATTTGCATCATATTTTGCAACACTTTCCCTTTATTTAGGAGTTTGAGATTGAAATGACTCTTCGTTTTAGGTTTGGATTCAAAATAACCCTTTTATAAAAGAATATTCAATTCCTTAGTTAATCAAAAGAGATGATGAAAACTAAGTCACAGTTAGAGGAAACAAGATCAAATTTGAAACTCCATGACTCTTGGTTCTTCCTTCCTGAGAGTTTTCCATTGTAATATTCAATTCTTTGGTCGAAGCTATGATGGCGTTATTAGAACTAACAGCCTTGCTCCTGCTCAGCCAGATTAAAGAATGAGCAATTACTTCGATGAGAAAGAATGATGGTTAGATTTAAAACATGCCAGAGATAGTGACCACCAACAACTAGAATAGATGCTCGAGACCTTCCCAATATGTACTACTATATTTGGTCAGAGATGCTATGAGGAAGAGCATTCATTATAGATCATATTAAGATATTTGCCCAAAATTCAGTTTGCCATCCACTATCCAACTAGGTGTTGTTATCTTTTTCCATCCTAAAACCAACTTAAAGAACATTAGTGAACCAATACAACCATGTAGAATTTGGATAAGTCAATATTTTGATAAGTCAAACAGTTAAATCTCAAGCTTACCTATATATGATTGTGACTATTAGTTGCTTAATGAGCCTCAAATCCAAACGATATTTCATTTCCTTCACATGATACATATGTTATTAGCTTTTATATAATTATTGGAAGGAATGCCTATTATTGCAATCAACATCACATCTCAATGACTTCGAAATTTGTTTCCATTAAAAGAAATTTTAATCTAAATTGGTTAGTATCAATTAGATATAGGAGGACATTAACAATCATATTAGAGTTTTGGACATATATAATTTTTATACATATGGTTCATGGTTTTTGTAACTATTGACATTCCACTTGGTGTGTTTGTTTTGTAAGATAACTTTGGTAATGATTGTAATACCCCAAATTATACCCTAGTAGTTTATTACATGTTTAGGGTATAATATAAGTAAATAGCATTTTCATAAATTTGAGTACTAAGAGGTAGAATTGGTAATTTGATATTGGGACCGGAGGTCTGCCACAAGAAGATTATATGCTAAGTTAGAAATTGAATAAGTTGATTTGCAAATAAAATGGAAAGGACCAAATAGAAAAAATGGACATTTGACTCAAATGAGGATAAGACCAAACATGGCCTTAGAATATCTCATTTTTTGCTTTGAAGGTTAGGGCTTTACGATGGAGAAGAAGAGAAGAAGAAGAAGGAAGAAGGAAGAAGAGAAGAAGAAGAAAATCCAAGTTTGGAACTTTGTTATGGAATTCATGTATGGAACCTATATGTTTGGAAATACTTGTCTAAGTTGGGTTAGGAAAACCTTAACTCTTCAATACTTGTGTATTTTGGTTGGTTGAAGTTAGTTTTGTAGTTTTGTTTCAAAATGGTTTGTTTTAGTTAAAAAATTTCTGGTGAAAATGGCTAAAACTAGCCATTTCTGCTTCAGGACGACACCCTTACGCCTAGGCGTAGGAGTGCATGCCTAAGCGTAGAACTCCGCCCGACGAAGGTCACTACTCCTAAGCGAGCAGGAGCCGTAATTTCTACACTTTGCAGTCAGCTGGCGTAGCGTGCTAAAGCTATGCAAACCTCCTTTGGGCGTAGCATTGCTTCGCCTAGGCGTACCTGCATGTCATGTTTTGGTTCCTCCCTTCCGTTATTTCTAACAATCATCTGTTGGATTAATGAGGATCCTATTAAGTGAATGAAAGGGTTCATACAAATATAATAGTTATATGAAAAACGCTATTTACCTCGCCACCGAGGCGAAGTCGTTGGGCAAACATGGTTTCTTGCCCTTATTTGCTAATGTGTTTAAGAACAATATAACAAGCTTAGTAAGACATATAATTGTATGCCTACTTAAGACCGAATAGAGAATGAATAGGCATCTCGATCGATCTTGGCACTCCACGGTGCTGACATACGTGCGTGGCGAACGCGTCTACGTCGGTCGCCACGACACTCACGCTAGTGCTACGATACTTACATTCACGTGGGCAAACATGTTTTTGTTTGAAGTATTATGCATTACCTTGAAGCACCTATTATATTTATTCTTTATAATTCATTGTTACCGGTCTATACAAGAAAACATATGTTGTATATACATAGATAATATGATACATGAAATTAAAAATGTCAGTTTTCTTTGTTACGTAATGTTCCTAATTGTTTTTCAGTACAAGATCTACCCAATTCCTCACGGGAGATAGGAAAACTTTCAGTTATAGAATTCTGTTATATGTAAGCTTTGATAAACTCTGTGATATAGAATTCTGTTATACGTAAGTCATATGCATTATGTTATCCTGTAATTGTTGACCACTCCTAGTGGTCATATCTGTTATCTTTTTCCCACTATAAACTTAGAGTGTTTATCTAGGTGTGAGTGCTGAATAGAACATGCGTGACATTCCGCGTCAGCGGGGCCAACCACAATAAGTAGATCCACGATGTAGGTCTTTGACTCTATTTTGTAACTGTAAATGTACAAATTTTTTAATAATGGAATTTGTTTTGTACAAGTAAATGGGATTCAAGAATATGTACAGGACAGTTAAACACCACTACGGTGGTAGTACAAGAAGATTTATTTATATATATATGTGATGGGTCACTAATGTCAGAAAAAGCAGGTTAAGAGTCTAGTCAGTGTCGTGCCCCTCTGCCGCTCGAGAGCGAGGGTAGGGCGTGATAATGATATTATCTTATGAATGACATTTTGTGTAGGTAAATAATGTGTGACTCCAATATTCCCGTCATATGTTTTTATAATGGAAAAACTGAAAGGACTAAAATATATGGGAAATATGTTGGGAGCAGAAGTTGTTGTGTGCCTTTGAATGTACCCGATTGATTGCACGTATGATCGGTTGTGCTTTATCGATATACTCAATAGCCAATTATTAACAAAGAAAGGTTTAAATTAGTCCTCATATGATATCTTTGAGAAAAATAGGTTCCAACCTTGTCCAATATGGGATGACAATAGTGTGGCTAAAATGTTGAATTGATTGACCACGGCTGGTGGAAGTGAGTGCTATTTAAACTAGTAGTATTAGCTCACAGTAGATCAAATAGTTGTTTTTAAGAGCCATTATGGAGGAAGTATAATGTTGAGAACCCAGACTATGGGTGTGAAAGCTTGTGCTCCCAGTTGTACTATAGTGATAGATGTGAAATGTGAAAATGATCGAATTATGAAGATAGACGAGATGATGGGAATGGTGATGATGAAAGTGATGGAGATGGAGTTGTTTAAGCTGATGAACATGTTATGTCTTTCTTAACTATTAACCAACTTATGGAGAATGAACAAGAGAGATATCTCTCTGTGGATGTGCTAAGTTGTGATGTCTCAAATAACCCAGATCCTAAGGACCGTGATCCTGAGGACCCAAACGAGAGGGCGTGCTGGTGTGTGCCAGCACTATCACCTCGGTTGAAAATGTGAAACTTTAATAATGTTGTTTCAATATTTGGACACCATGGGTGGTATAATACTACAAACTCGAAGGGAGAATTTGTTGTTATTGCGTTTTACTTCCAAAGTTGTTGTTAGCCCAGGGTACCTCTAGTTGAGGTTTTGATGATAACAAACCAAGGCTGTGGTTTACTAATGTTTAGATGAGTTAAGTGATAGGTTGAAGTTGATGGCTTGTCAAATGAAAGATCATATAGGTAAAGATGATAATGACGTAGTTTGCTCGACTCTAGAAGTGAGAAGTTCACTCAGAGTCGAACCCGAGAAGACAAGTAACTAAGATTCCAAGCTCAAGCATCAAGTGAAGATTTTGATAGCTTAGGAATCTATGTAAGGTGAATGCATTGGTGCACTTTAGGATATCATCATTTATCATGCATTTACTTACAAACTCAGTTTTCAAATCCTAAATTGCATATATTTTGAAAACTAAAGTTAAAGCATTAAACCTTAGACTTAATAATGCTAAAATGAGCTTCAATGTTTATCTAAGGTTTAGAAGTGTTTTAAATCAAACAAAACATGAATTTTAACTTTGAAAGGGTTACGGAAGGCACGAAAGCGATTAGGCGGATGAGCAATAACGGTTGAGTGAACAGTTCATGTGTGAATAGTAACCGGTCTTATGAATAGAGTCAGGCTTGTGAACAATGTCGGTCGACCGATTGGTGTCGATCGAGTGAAACAGTCGATCGGTTAGAACCGAAATAGTGGTGTGACTCGATTAGTTGGATGCAATAGCTCATCCCAAATACATAATAGGAAACAGTCGATCTATCAACTGGTTGGTCCAACGGTCGGATTCCAATGGCTACAAAACGGAAACATTTCTATGTACAACAACTATAAATAGCTAGTGTACGATTATCAGATTAAATAGGTTGGTTAATGATTAGCGAACAAGTGATCCGAGTTCCTATTCTATAAATAGAGTGTGGGGGATCACTTGTTGAATATGAGACTTATTGTATATCCTCTCAACCATCATTTCTCTTGTGAATCAATTCTTAAACTAAGATTGTGGTGCATTAATTTACATGAGCATATTGTAGAGTGCACCTTTGTGTTGATCAAAAGCTTGAGTTGTAATTCAAATATCTTGAGACCTTGAAAGAGTGTCTCATTTTGTAGTGAGAAAGCTTCAGAAGTGTGTATAGCTTGGAAGGATTTGTAGAAGAAACGATTAGACCATAATCCAGTGTAATCAAGCTGAATTTGGAGCTTGGAACCAGTGTGTATGGCAAGAAGAGGTGCCCATTGGAGCCATAATCCAAGTGTAAAGAATCTCAGGTTGGAGCTTACCACTAGTGGAACCCTCACCGATTGAAGGTTGAAGAGAAGTGGACGTTGGCAAGGAAATTAATCGAACCCTTTATAAATTCGAGTTTTGTTTCTCTATCATATCTCTTTAATTTATTTTATTGCATTAAATTAAATATTTGTCGATCCCAATGTAAAAGTTTTGAGAAAAGTAATTCACCCTACCCCTCTTGGTTAGCTTGCTATGTCTGTTAAAAATTCAATTTGCTGCGAGATGTTGTTAAGTTGTACTCTATTAACGCACACCAACAATATGTGGTTGTTGCATCTTCAAAAAGATTACTAGTTTTAAGATGTAAGAAGGCTGAGGAGTGTCAATGTACATGGAAGCTTCGTGCTATGGTTGTGAAAGATACATCTTTCTTCACAATCAATAAGTATAAAGGTCCACTTACTTGTGTCAATTCTTTCTTGAATATAGACCATCAACAATTAGACTCCAACTTGGTTTCTGATCATATCAAGGTAATGATTAAGGCAAAATTCACTTTGTCAATAGTCGCTATCCAAGGAACCATTATAGAGAAATTTTGATATGAAATATCATACAAGAAGGCATTGGTTAGAAAACATAAAGCACTTACAACCTTATTTGGGGACTTCCATGAGTCATATGCAGAACTACCACATTTCTTCATGGCATTGGAGCATGTAAATCCTAGATGTGTTGTAACTTAGAAAACATTTGACAGCCATAAGCATAACATTGAGGTATTTCAACGCGTTTTCTGGGCATTTCACCCATCTATTGAAGGATTCAATCATTGTCGGCTCATCTGTAGTATTGATGGTACACATTTGTATGGGAAGTATAAAAGCACATTAATGATTGTTATGGGTTGTGATTGAAATAATAAGTTGTTTCCACTAGCATTTGCTATTACAAAATGAGAGAATATTGCTAGCTGGGGATGGTTATTGGCATGTATTAGAAACAAGGTAACTCAACGGATGGGACTTAGTGTTATAGTTGACAGACATCAAGGCATTATGCGCGTGTGGCCCGTGTTCCATCTTGGTTGGACTGAACCACATGCATATCATAGGATTTGCATGCGTTATTTTGCAAGAAACTTTATGAATTGATTCAAAGATAAAACCTTAAAGAATTTGGTGTGTAGAGCAGCTTAAGCAACTGAAGTTTGAAAATTCAATAAGCATATGGACACAATTGGAAGAATTAATTTAGAAGCACAACGATGGTTGGAAAACATCCTTTTTTGAGAAATGGGCACTTTCACATGATGGAGGTCGAAGATATGGGATAATGACTCCAAACATGTCTGAGGTTTTCAATAGTGTTCTTAAAGGAGCTCAAAGCTTTCCCGTAACTACATTGGTTCAATTGACCTTTTTTAGGCTCAATGGCTACTTTGTTGCAAGAAGGGAACAAGGTTGTAATAGATTGAGATTAGATTAGCAATATACTCCATATGTCGATGCTATATTTAAGGCGCAGTGGTTAAAAATTTGGATCATTTTGAGATTGTTCTTTAGGATAACAACCAAAAGGCGATTTCATGTCAAGTCAAGGAAATTCGAACACATGGCTGACTTACATGACCATGAAATGCACTTGTGGTAAGACATATATGGATTTCCACAGTCATATTATGGCATATTCGGTTCGTTCATAGATTTTCGATCCATTTGTTCAAGGCCACTATAATTGCTCAATCGTACTATGATACATGGGCAACCTTGTTCCATCCATCTTCAATGAATATGAATGGTCTCCTTATGATGAATTATTATTGTGCCTTTTGAGTTAATGAAAGCAGCACATCACATGGACCTCTAGAAATCAACTTAGTTTGAATAATGAAATGGAGCGTTAGAGGGGAAGACTACTATCACATGTAGGTTCTATAAACAACACGGTCTACTTCGATCTTGTCAAAATAGAATCAAGTTAGTTGGAAACATGTATGTTTTTGTTGTTACATTACCTTAATAATTACATTGTATATATATACTAGTACTTGCTCATTTGTTAATCGTTATTGATTGTTATATGTTACATACATGGCATTCGAAGGGTCTTATGATGCGGATCCGTTAGATAGATTTGTCTTGGTTTTACAGGACAGACATCGATCTCATTTAGTGGACACTACTCAGGTATGCATTTTTCATATATGAATTTTTCATATCATAAAATATTGTTTTCAATTATTGTGTAACACAAGGGCAGAAATTTATTTATTGATATCTTTGTAGCTTTCGTCGGTACTCACATGTCGACAGCAGATGTCAAAGTTCATGCGAGAGTGGCATATGGATCCTCATATTCGCCCATATGTGATATGATACGGCTTTTATGGTATGTACCGCATCGAACACGTCACACTCGATTGGGCCCTCATCACGAGTCTGGTTAAGAGATGGCGTTCGGAGACACACACACATTTCATTTACCAATTAGGGAGATGACGATCACATTATAGGATGTCGCCATCATCCTAGGCCTTTGTATTCATGGACCACCAGTCACTGGCACATGTGACTTCGATGTGTCATCGTTGTTTCAAGAGCTGCTAGGTGTGATCCCACCACTGACTGGGCTTAGAGGATCTGCTGTCTCAACTCGCTAGTTGTCTCAGCAGTTATCGACTCCACCCATAGACGCAGATGAGGTGACATTAGAGCGCAATGCACGTTGTTTCATCCTAGCATTGCTAGGATCCTTTCTATTTGTAGACAAGAAGGGTTTGCATGTCCACCTCTGTTTCCTCCCATTACTACGAGATTTGACGCAGACCTCTACTTACAGTTGGGGTTGTAACACCCCAAATTAGACCCTAGTAGTTTTATTGCAATTTTGTAGTATAAGAAAAGTAAAATTTGTATTTTTCGGAATTTAAAAGTGCTAAATATTAAATGGAGATAGAGCTGAAATTAATACAAAGTCGAGTTAAATTGGTAAATTGTAAAATGAGGACTTAAAGGTCATAAAACAAGAAGAGTATATGTTAAAGTAGGAATTGTGATAATTTCATTTGCAAATAGATGGGAGTTAGAGGACTAAATTGTAAAGCCAAAAAGTAAGCCAAAATTTGGGATAAGACCAAACATGGTTTTAGAAATCTTCATTTTTGGCTTTGAAGGATAGGGCATTCCAGTGGGGAGAAAGAGAGAAAAGAAGAAGAAAGAAGAAGGAAGAGGAGAAGTTCAAGAAATCCAGGTATGGAAACTTGGTTAGGTTTGTGTATGGATTTGTTGGTTAGGAAATTAACCTAACTTCCTCTTTGTTTAAGTTGTGTAGGAAAAATCCTATTAGAAATGTTGTTGTTGGTATAAGATGAGTATTGTGGTTTATTTTGAGGTTTATTTGAGTTGGTTTTGGGTTTTGGATGGAAATTCCGGGTGAAAAGAGGCAAACTTGCCATTTCTACAATAATCATAGGTGAGTCTTTAAGTCTTGAAAGTTGAGTGCAGTACTCGGGTTGTTTGGTCTAGAAGATATTAGTCTGGTACTCAACTTTGATATCGATTGCTCAAGTGGTTTGGTCATAAGATCTTTAGTCACCCAGGTGCTCAAAGTTAGTCTGGTACTCCAAAAAAATAATTCTGAGTCTGAGGATGTTAGTACAGTGCGAGAGATTGTCTGGAAACTGAAATAATCTCTTGTCTTACAAAAGTTGAATTACCGATCTTGAAAGTGAGTACAAGTGCAGGCTGAAGTGAAAGTACAAGTCTTGAAATTTAATTGCAGTGCGAAAGTAGAATACCTGTCTTGAGAGTTGAGTACCGGTACTCCAAGTTGTTTAAGGTTTGAGTATCGGTCCTACAACCCTATTTTTGTTTCGTTCTTCTAGTCATTTCTGAATGAAAGGGTTAGTACATGTATACAAGTCGTTAGGCATACATTGTTTCTTACCCTCATTTGCTAATGTGATTAAGAATACAATAGCAAGCTTGGAAACACATATAATTGTATGCACATCGGAACGGTTATGAATGAATAGGCGTATGCGATGGTGCGGTATCACTCTTGCATTGTGTCAGCACCCCTGCCGTGGGAAGGCATGTCTCTATTCAGTAGCCCGGCACTCACGCTGAGTACTCACGACACTTACATTATGTGGGCAAGCATCTACGATAAGTGCTACAGCACTCACACTAGTCTTCTGACATACATTGCGTGGGCGGACATGTATTATTAGCCGACACCTGCAGTACGGTACTTCTGGTACCTTCGGTACATATTGTCTTTGCGTCCTCTGTTCTGCTTCTTTACTACGTCTATAAGCCATGGCTACTGCAAGTAAAATCATGATAATGAATAACTGAAAGCATAAGAAATCATTATGCTTTGTTCTGTATTGTACCCTCGGGTACTCTCTGTATAAGATCTCAATTCTAAACTCCTATGGGAGATATGAAAGTTATGTTACAAGAATTATGTATATGAAAAATCTGTTATAGAATTTTGTTATACGTAAATTCTGACATATGCATCATGTTATATGTATCATGTTATAGTGGACCACTTCATGTGGTCATATCTGTTATCTGTTTCCCACTAAGCTATAAACATACGGGTGTTTCATCCCAGTGTAGGTGCCCGAAAGAGGACATCGTAGTAGCATTAAGCTTCGCCGGGACGACACATGATAGGTGCCATATGTAGGTTTCTGATTTTGTTTTGTAATGTAAATGTAATATTTTGGAGATAGTACATTTTGTGTAAGTACAAGTAAGTGGGACTCAGGAATGTATGTACATTGACAGTTTAAGCACCACTACGGTGGTTGTATTACAAGTTATATCTTTTGGAAGAATCTATGAATTTAAGTTATGTCAATATGATATTATGGATTTGAATTTTAAAATGGGCCCATCAATGTCCGAAAAGTAGGTGAAAGAGTCTCAATCCTATGTTGCGCCCCTCTCTTCCCTTTCAGCGGGGGTAGGGTAGTGAGTGTCGATTCTAGCACACTTATCAGAGTTATGTTGGCTTGAGTGCGATGGTGCTCTTTGAGATTTCGGTTTATTACATTGTTATATCTATGTTGCTAATATTTATAACCACACACATATAAAAGTCAATCACTAAGATGTTGCTAATATTGAATGATTTTTTTTATCTAGCTCTAGTCTTGGGAGAGACTAAACGTGGGTCGACCTGATTTTAGGCGACCAGCAGCACCTCCAATCCCTCACCACTTATATGATGATGGCGATGCAGTTGATGGAAATACGGTGAAATTTACTCTGGCATGGTGCAACTAGCGTGAGCGATTGATCCGTAGGGTTTTTGGAGTACCCTTATCATAGGTTAATAACCTATTCTGTGTGCTCACCTTATATTGAGACCAGTTGGATGCACAAACTCATGATCAGGTAATTTTATATTAATATATATTATTTATAGTCATATTCACAATAACGATAGTTTTAGTCATATTGACATTGAGGTAAATTGTAGGTGTTATGGGAGTCATACATCGGAGAATCGGTTGCCCGTCTACTTGATATATGTCTTGCTAATCAAGAGATTTGGCGGATAATGTCACCACTTATATGCTTTGAGACTGTAGAGTAGCATTGTCGAGGCTGATCTTACGTCGGATCCGACCTTCATCAAAGGATACCTACATCTTGCTTGTTAGACGAGTTACATTAGTTGTGAGACAAGGATGCCACAAATGCGATTAGGAGACAGATCATGCACCATCACATTAAGCCTAATGGGCTACACGTGTAGAGAGGATCATCATATCACCTCTTATGGTTGGTATTATGGACTTCCATGATCCATATATGGAGTGGTATCGACTTATTACACGACGTTTGATCACACCACCACTCCATAGGAATCAAATGAGGTACTAAAATATCACCGCATCATCCCACTTGTTGGTAAGTAAGCGTCTTTAAATTCTAAATTATTTACAATATTTAATGCATAGAGCAGACATTTCCTTTTGTTTGCTTTGTTTTTTTAGATATCTAGGATGGTAGAGATCGCTACTATATACTCATGGGGCTTCCTTAAGCTTGTTTATGCGACATTCATATGTAACATATCGGTTTACACTGAATGGAGAGAGGCGCATCGTTACTGGGGCCAGGAGGCATCTACGTCACATGGACCATCCATTAAAACCTCCCGTCATCCTTTACCCAATTAGGATGTAGCGGATTTGGAGTTGAGGGAGAGGGGAGAGGTCGTGGGTGAAATTAAATGGTCGACTGGTCTAGTTGGTGGCTTGAGGTGGTCGTCGGCCCAGAGTGGTCGTCGGCCCGAGTGGTTGTGTTCACAGTTCCATATAGGACATCCCGTGCTGGCGAGTGTTCACGCCACCTAGGAATTCCATACCCACAAGTTTTCAACCTGCCCTCCCGTACTCATTACCACTTTCGTGTATTCCACACCACCCCCAGAGACTTCCCCTCTACATTCCATCCCACCATTATCACCTACATCTCCGACCTTAGAGGTCACATTACCATCTACGACATCACCTACATCATTGTCTATCATTGATGAGACCATAATTGACCTTGTTCTAGGCTTGATTTTGTGCCCACCTGGCGACCACCCGGGCTCACGTACATCAGTCGTTACGCCATCAAACTCCTCGGCTACATTGACTCCATTAGATCCATTTGAGATTACGATATACCTGCAGTTATACAGTTGTGTGATACAAATCTGAGAAAGACAAAGCCTTCATCATATGGGACTCATTGATGTTTATTTATATTTGTATATATTGTTATTTGTATTACATTGTATATATATTTATATGATTTAGTTTATATATGAAATGAGCAATTGTTGTGTATTAGTTTATCGTACCGAAGCGATTGAGTTGATTTTGATGAGAGTCCGCCAATGCATGTGTAGTGACTTTGTTGTATTTTAGATAAGTGTAATTGATTGTAATTTGAATGCAATTTGATTAATTTTGATGAAATGTTTATAATACAGATGTATGAATTGATTGTATTTTTGGATATGTGTATTATATGTAATTTAGTCGATTATATGTAATTTCAAATTGTCATTTTTTTACAAAAATGTTATTTTTTAAATTGTTATTGTATGGCATTCTTGATCTAATAATAAAGAATCGACTTGGTTAAGATATATTTTTTTTATATTTGACTTCTTTTGTTAAAATAGCTTAAATATGTCCAAAAACTTCAACAAAACAAAAAAAAACAAAAAAAAAGAAAGAAAGAAAGAAGAACTACCAAAAAGGTGACAATAGTCCTGAGACAAATAATCTTTGGGTGTGTCGAGTTTTCGATCACTGGATTATATACAGGGAATTAAACATTGATCATCACTCATCAAATTACTCACACATACTCAAGTTTCTTTAATTTCAAGCCACATGCACTGCCGTCCATTCATACCCATATGATTGTCTGCAGTTGATTTGCTCTGTGTTGGAATTTTTTCCTTTGAGGAAGGCAGCCATGGAAGCAGCTCTGAGACCTTGTTCTTTGGTCCCAGCAAGGCTTCCCACAACCTCATTCGAGAAACCCATCTTGCATCTCCCTTTTAACTCAATACCCACTTTAATTTTCCGGCTGATTTGTCAATGTACGGCGAGATTAAGGGTTTCCACGGCTGTTTCTTCCACCATTTCCACTGAACCAATCAACCCAGTTGAGCCAGATGTGCAGAATCACAGCCAGGAAGAAAAGTTCAATTGGCTATTGCAATGGTATCCTGTAATGCCTGTGTGTGATCTTGACAAGAAAGTTCCGCTTGCCAAAGAAGGTGATCGGCCTTGATGGTGGTGTGGTGGGACAGGAACGAGAATGCCTGGAAGGTGTTTGATGATATGTGTCCTCATAGACCTAGCTCCACTTTCTGAAGGGAGGGTTAATCAGTGGGGCAGATTGCAGTGTGTCTACCATGGATGGTGTTTCAATGGCTCGACTGGATTCATTCCTCAGGCGCCACCGGATGGTCCTCCGGTAATTACTCACCGAAAATTGTGCCTTTTGGTTATAGATTGTTTGGTTTCCAAGAATTTTGAGGGAAAATGCAAGGGAAAGAAAATAGAGAGGAAGAAAAGAAAGAAAATTAAATCAAACATATTTTATTTATTTGTTACTTCAAACTCATTTTAACTCATCAATATAAAGATTTGCTCAAAAAAAAATTCATTCTCCTTTAACATTTTCGGTTATAGATTGTTCTTCCCTTCCTTTTTTTCCATGGTTGCTGAGTATGACCCCTTTTCTATTTTCCCATTTTCATGATCCTCTATTATTTTCAGACCCTTTGGCTATGTTTGGTTCCCAAGAATTTTGAGGGAAAATGCAAGGGAAAGAAAACAGAGAGGAAGAAAAGAAAGAAAATGAAAATAAAGATTCAAATCATTCTCTTTTATTATTTATTTACTTCATACTCATTTTAACTCATCAATATAAAGATTTGCTCAAAAAAAAAAAACCTATCAATATAAAGATTAAATAATTTAGAAATATCATTTTCCTTTAACATTATTGGTTATAGATTGTATTCCCCTTCCTTTTTTTCCATGGTTGCTCAGTATGACCCCTTTTCTATTTTCCCCTTTCATGATCCTCTATTATCTTCAGACCCTTTGGCTATGTTTGGTTCCCAAGAATTTTGTGGGAAAATGCAAGAGAAAGAATAGAGAGGAAGAAAGAAAGAAAATAATGATTAAATCAAACATATTTTAATTATTTGTTACTTCAAACTGATTTTAACTCATCAATATAAAGATTTGCTCCAAAAAAAAATCAATATAAAGATTAAATGATTTAGAAATATCATTTTCCTTTGACATTTTTGGTTATAGATTGTTTTCCCCTTCCTTTTTTCCATGGTTGCTGGGTATGACCCCTTTCTATTTTCCCCTTTCATTTTCAGACCCTTTGGCTATGTTTGGTTCCCAAGAATTTTGAGGGAAAATGCAAGGGAAAGAAAATAAAAAGGAAAAAACGAAAATAAAAAATGAAAGAAAATGAAAATAGAGTTAAATCAAACATATTATATTTATTTGTTACTTTAAACTCATTTTATTCATTTCAACTCATCGATATAAAGATTATATAATTTAAAAATATATGTGTTCCTAATAATTTTGTTTATATTAGATTTTCTTTTATATTGTCATCGCACAACAAACATAAGAAAATCATTTTCTTTATCATTTTTTTCCTTTCCTCAGTACTTTTTAGGAACCAAACACTATCTACTGATTAGAAATTTTTGGCACTTGGGATTTTGAAACAGAAGCATACCGATTTAGTATGGTACTATTATCTTAAGACAGTAGCCAGTGGATCTAACATAGTTCAATTACTCAAGTCTACATCGGTTCCCATATGTTGTTTTAGTTTCAGGCCAATACCATCTGATTGAATTTTCAATTTTCCAACAAAATATGCAGTTTCACACATTCAAGAAGGCATGTGTATCTGTTTATCCAACTACAGTGCAGAATGACATTGTCTGGTTTTGGCCGATCCTCGATACGAAGACATTATCACGAAGAAGCAGCCTCCCTACATTCCAGAATTGGATGACCCCTCATATGCCAAGGTGATGGGTAGCAAGAGATATTCCATACGGGTATGCTTGATACTGCTGAGCACTTTTACTACCATCTTTGTGTTTTGAACATCGAAATGATTGCATAAAGCTGATAAAAATAAAGATAAAAGGAAAGAAGAGAAGCAATCTTTCATCATCTTCAACTGAATTTTGTATCGGAACTCCTTGATTATGGAAACAAAGCATGTAGAATTGTTGTTTTTGGTTTCTCACTGAATTGTTATGCTAAGGGAATCAAATTGTTTTTTTCAGGTACGAGATTCTGATTGAAAATCTAATGGACACTGCTCATCTTCCCTATGCACATTACGGAATACTGAGAGCACCAAATCAGGAAAAAAGATAAGAACTTCTAGTTATGATTTTCTTGTCTGTTTGGTATTGGAGTAAATATGACTGAGACTCGAGTTGCTTTCACAGTTAAGGCTGACCGAGAAGGGGGCAAACCGATGGAAATGAAACTGGAGAAATTAGATCACAGCGGTTTCATTGGAAAGCAAGAGGGGGATACTAGCAAATTCATAGCACCTTGTGTGTTTTATGTTCCTGACCAACTTTCCATGGATAGAACTAATGGTTCTGCATTATCAGCGGAAACCAAAAAGGTTGTTTATCGGTCTGTTCTAGTCCAGATCAAATTCATCAATTATAGTTATAGTTCTCCTTTCATGATTTTAGCTCTTCCATTCATGTCTAATGTGGATGATGTCTCAGGAGGCACAACGAAGGATGCTTCTGGTTTTTATCTGTGTTCCAGTTAGTCCAGGTTACAGCAGACTGATTTGGGCCTTTCCGAGAAATTTTGGAGTTTGGATTGATCGTTTGGTTCCCCGATGGATGTTTGATTTGTTAACGAACCTCGTTATTGATTCAGACTTGTATCTTCTTCGTGCATCGGTAACTCTCTTCTCTCAATCTAAAGTTTATTTTCCATGTCCTGAGTTGATGATATTGTTAGCTATTTTCTATTTTCTAGAATGACCTGTGATACATATTAGAAGATGATCATATTCTCCTGGTTTCGTCTTTGTTTTTCCTCTGTTTTTTCATTATGGATCATTTTATTGATTTACAAAATTTACTGATCAAGATTTTTATTGACAAAAATGCTCCTTGATTGAGGCTATGTTTGGTTCTTCAAGAATTTGAGGGAAAATGTGAAGGAAAGAAAGAGAAATAAAGAGGAAAAGAAAGAGAAAGAAAAGGTAACAGAAAACAATAATTAGATTTGAAGTCAATAAACTATTTTTATTTTCTACTTCAACTCCATTTCCTTGCTCTTCAATATATAGTTTGAAAATTTCTAAGTTTTAGTTTATTTGATTATCTTTTGTATTTTCAATCTTGCAATGGCAATCATTTTCCCACTATTTCTTTCTTTCCCTTATATTTTCCAAGAACGAAATATTTCCTAAGGCCGAAAAATACTAAGGAAAGAAAATAGTAAAGAAAAATGGAAGGAAAGAGAATTTAGAGGAAAAAAAAAAATAGGTTTAAACTTAACAAATTAATTCTATATGTTTTATTCAAATTCATTTTTATTTGTTTCTTTACTGTTATATAAGAGATGAAAATTTAAAATTTTATAAGTATTTGAGGATTTTTATTAAATTGATTTTCTTTCATATTTTAAATGCATTGGAATGGAAATATGAAAATCGTTTTCTTAAGCTTTTTTCCTTTCCCTAATACTTTCGGGTTGAAATGGAAGCCTAAGGTTTGAAGGGTTCATTCAAATTATTGTTTTTAAATGTCCCATATGTTGCTAGGCATCATAGTGTATGATAATAATTCGAAGTTTGAATTAATCAAACTTTGGTAGCGTTGTTTTAACTACTTGTGTTAAATAGAGCTTTTGTTCACAAATAGTGCTGAATATGATTAAGTATTTAGTCGTTTGTTTTTTCTAAAAAAAAATATCATCTTTTTAATTTTTATCTAAATTTTGAAACAATAAAATTTTAAATAAATATTGAAAAATATATGTCTTTATTTAATTAGCATGAAAAAGATCATAAGAATTTCAATTGGATCATAAAAAATATGATTTTCTTATACCATATTATCTAGTTTTCTTAATAGGAAAAACATTGAGCATTAAGAAAAGTCGAAAAGCCAAATAGTTTAGGCTTTCTGTCGAAAAGTCATCTTAAAAATGAAAACAGCCTTGCCGACAAGGAGAGGCGAGTAGTACTCGTTCTGATGTTAAAAGCAAGCAGCGTAATACTTAATATAGTAAGTTCTATTTGAATTAAAATTTGAAAATAGTTTTATTAGATTGTGAAGTAAAAAAAACAAACATCACCTTAGGTGGCGTTTGTTTTATAATGTTGAATAATCTTAATAGCATCCCAGTATTAAGTTTGTTTTTAACATTGGGTAGTGAGTAGGGATGACAACGGCGAGGTTTGAGTTCCGCCGTCCCACCATAATGGGACGGGTTTGGTTTAGCGTAATATGATTTTAGCGATTGAATTTATTTTTTTCCAAACCCAGGGAGCCCAGTTTGCAGGGTGGGTTAGTTATTGTTATTCCTACCCACCTACTTCGATTATATTTTAAAAATATTTTTATTTTTTATTTTATACTTTAATATAAATAATAATAATTAGAATGTTTTTAATAAATAATTTATAAAAATTGATAATATTTTATTTTTATGAAATATATTAATTTTAATATAAAAAACGAATATAAAATAAAACAATCGAATGTAAACGGAATGAGTTTAGAAATTTTCCATTCCTGTCACCACGCCACGATTATCTCGCCTAAGTAGTGACTGTTATTAGCCTCCTCCTTGTTAGTGATGATGGGTTTTTAACTTTGTTTTTGTGAAACTATGAAACTAAAATGAAAAGCGAAATATTTTCGCTTTTAATTAGAACTTTTAGAGGAATTTCGTGATAAGTCGTGAAAATTTTACAAAAACAAGCGGTGAATAGTTATTTTTATTGAAAGTCAAACAAACAACCCCTTAGTCTCCATTTGTTTGTATTAGTAGCTTGCTTTAAAAATGGAAAATTCAGTCTTGAGTTTGTTAGAATTCCCTTATTTCCATTCCATCTGCTACTCTGGAAACTATTGCCCAACTTGCAGATCTCACAACACAATAACCACACAACAGCAGCAATGTTTTCAACACCAAATTCAATTGTCCAATAATCAGATATGTTTGTCCATAAACAACAAGAAATTCATCTTAATCATCTACCATGGCTGCTGTTTGCATCCTATTTTCCTGTGAACTGTATGGAGTTCATTTAGCTAATTTTCGACTCGTTTTTCGGTTTCAGGAACACAAGATCATGGATATTGGCCCTTCCAACTGGCTAAAAGCTTGTTTTGTGCCAACAAAATCAGATGCCTTTGTGGTTGGCTTCAGAAAATGGTTAAACGAGTATGCAGGGAGTGAAGTTAACTGGCCAACAAAGCTCAGTTCATCTCTTCCCCCAACTCCTCCTAGGGAGCAGCTCATGGACAGGTACCACATTACCGAACGATAAAAAAAAACGGACTTCAATTCTAAGAACAAACATCATTGGTGTTTTCATCCAACCAATCGAAGCTTAGAGACGCGTTTGGGTAAACAGTTTAATTAAATAGAGATGAGATCTTACGTGCGTAAAATTACTTTTATTGATAGGTTATTCGTGTTTGAATGCATATTTTAGAAAGCGCTTATACATAAGAGGAATTTTCACAATTGTAGAAGGACGGTTTTGTCATTAAGATGACCGGTTTTTATAAGCTTCTTTATGAAGCTTATTGAAATAAAGCTAAAAGGGGCTTATAAGAGGGGGTCATGATTATTTTCATGATCTTAAACATCTATAATTTTATCTAAAGTACTTATGTGAGGAAGATAAGCTCAAATAAGTTGTACATAAGGCTCTCCCAATTCATCCTAGAAATGCAACTCCTGATTTCATATGGAGACCGATGTGGGATCGTATATCATTCTTGCTTTACAGTCGAAAATCTGGGAGCGACTCGCGCTCGAGATAGCTTTCACTTCGAACCCTCTCTTGGGACACCCGATTGTCCTCTTCCAAGTAGCCCTTTTCGATGCGCGAGCTGGCAATGAAAGTACCAATGATGAATCCTCTGAGAGCGATAAGAGCCGGCCGACCGGCGGCGGGTGGGAAGCCTCTCAAACTTATGCCTTTAAAAATATGTAAACTTTGAGGAATTTGAATTATATTTCCTTTTCTTTTATATTTTCCACGGTGAAATCAAATATGAGAAAATCATTTTCATTTTCCTTTTATTTTCTTTTATATTTTCCACGGTGGAACCTCCCAATTTTTTTTTTTTTTTTTTTTTTGTTTTACAGAAAAAACAAAACCTTGAAACTTATTAAATTTAGAAAGCCTCTTGATTCTCAAAGAACATCAAGAGCTTGTTTGGTTCATGTTTTTGAAAAATGTCCTTGAGAACAGTTTTTGAATAGACGAGAACACCATTTTGGTGTTCTCCGAAAACTGTTCTTATTCTCTTTGTTTAGCACTTTTTATGTTTTTTGTGTTTTTCATAACAGTAAAAAAACTAGGAATTGAACGTGTTATGTTCTCCTTATTTTTGAGAACAAAAAAATGGTTTTCAAAAACAGGAATCAAACAAGAGCTATCGATCAGGACACAGTAGTAACATCCAACCAAGGCTTCTTCATTTTTTTTTCGAATCTTGGTCTCATGTCGTGAGCTTCTTGGCTTGATTGCGGAAAGCAATCAAGATCTGAATGCTCTCGAGATCGTCTTACGGGTAGTTTCGATTCTTGCAATTGGGATTCTTCTTTTAACCAAGCAAAAAACGATGTCGGTTCTACTTGGCTCATTGGTTTCCATGGCGGAGTCATGCTTTCTTCCTTCAAGGGTGGTTGTCTCACTTCATCTACAAGAACTTCCACTTTCATGACTACAGCCATGCTCTTAGATGAAACCAGTATATATCTTCTGTTGTTTGTGTAGCTTTTGAATAATAAATCAAATTATGGTTGTTTGTATGTTGTAGAACTCGAGTCATAAGTATTTTAGTCATTATAGTATTATCAAATTTATAGGCTTTGAACCAATTTATTATGTTATTAACTTGGGTGTTATTTCATCTTCTATGATTTTTAGCGATATTTGTATGTGTTTTTATCAATGTATTGCTAGTTTGAATTAATGAAATTATTTTCTTTTTAAAAAAGTTTATATATAAATCATCTTATTAACATATTCGCCTAAATATTATGAATATATTTAAAATATCTTTTGTTGTTTGTGTAGCTTTTGAACAATAAATCAAATTATGGTTGTTGGTATGTTGTAGAACTCGAGTCATAGGTATTTTAGTCATTATAGTATTATCAAATTTGTAGGCTTTGAACCAATTTATTATGTTATTAACTTGGGTATTATTTCATCCTCTATCATTTTTAACGATTTGATACTTGTATTTCTATCGATATATTTTTAGTTTGTATTAATAAAATTATTTTCTTTTTTAAAAAAAGTTTGTATATATATATATATAAATAATCTTATTAACATATTCGCCTAAATATTATGAATCTATTTAAAATATCTTTTGTTGTTTGTGTAGCTTTTGAACAATAAATCAAATTATGGTTGTTGGTATGTTGTAGAACTCGAGTTATAAGTATTTTAGTCATTATAGTATTATCAAATTTATAGGCTTTGAACCAATTTATTATTTTATTAGCAAGTGTTATTTAAATGTATGATTTTTAAGCGATTTGTATATGTGAACTTCTATCAATGTATTGCTATATATATATATATATATATATATATATATATATATATATATATATATATATATATATATATATATATTCACATTTATGAATATATTTAAAATATCATTTTATTATTTCTTTCTCATGCTACGTCTTTTTCTTTTGGTAAAATTTTCCTTTTGTCAACTTATTTGTAAAAAAAGGGTATTTAAGACACATTCAAGGTCCAAATTGTTTTTATGGGGTAATTATGTTAAGATACATCATTACATCAAATAGAACCCTTAAATCACCATAAAATGAGTCATCTCTAATAAAATAATGAAAACATGCACTTGAATAGTAAAAAAAAATTATAAAAGACAGAAATACCCATCACATCTTCTACCTTAATAACTCATATGGGAGAGAAAAGAACCGTAACCTTTGTTTAACTTTTACTCATCGTTCTAGTTCAAAGAGGAAAGAAAAGCTTGTCAAATATTAATAACCCTAAAATCCTTCTACTCTCAAACCCTAATCGTAAAATACTTCGAAGGTAAAGGAAGTCTTATGTGTGGGAGAATGAAAGAAGATGATTTATTTTGAAATGAGTCATTGTGTTGGTTAAAAAATCATTTTGATAGAAAAATATTCAGTATAATATCAAATAACATGTCTTATGTAATGTAAAATTGAGAACTTTCGTGATTATGTCATGTATAATCAAATCTAAAAAACGAAGTTACATTCACGCGAAAAATGTTGCATTAACATACCAAGGTATTACATTTGACAAATTTTATCAAAATTGTTTTATTGTATTTTAAATCTCACTTTAATCTTTCATATCTTTATTCTCAAATAACTCATACTTAAAATTTTTAATCTTTGTTTGATTTTACTCTAACTTAAATTAGTAAAGCGGCTTATAAATCATGAAAAGTAAGTAGAATGGATGAAACAATTTGTCAACTTACTTTAAGCAACCTAATACATTAACAAAAAATTTTGCATGTTTTAAAATTATTGCTTAAACTAATTGTTTTTCCACTGAAGTTGTATTTATTATGATTAAAAATATGTTTATTTTAAATAAATAAATGAACAAAACACAGTTAAAAATAAAATATATGTTTAGTATGATCATTAGTTCAAGTCCCCTTAGGATCGTCAAAGGTTTATCAAATCGTTAACTTTATTATCCCATGATATTAGTTAAGGTGCGCTCAAGTTGGTTTGAACTCTCATGGTTATAAAACAAAACAAACAACTAATTGTTGTGACTTGTAGCTCATATCGAGGCTAGAAGGACTTATGCCTATTCTCTTTTGTTAGGGACTTAGGGGTGGGTGAGGATTCGCTGCACTCGGTGAATACGATATATTTAGGGTATAAGGTATTTTTGTAATTTGGTCATATCATGGTTGTTATAAATCTGTACATATAACTCTGTTCTTGGAAATATAGTGAAAGTTTGAGCGGTCGTTCCCGTGGATGTAGGCACACTACCGAACCACGTAAAATCTTTGTGTTTTCTTCATTTTTCCTTACTCCGATTTTATCACCATTGTTGTAGAAATCACAACACTAACAAAAAAAAGTTTACCCAAAAACATAGTAAATTTAGGTTTAAAAAACATAGTATATGATGGCAAAACCATGCTAGTCAATTCAACTTTTAGTAAAATTTAAAAAGCTAAAAAAAAAATTCATACCTTTTTTAGGATCCATAATAATTAATATGCATGTCATTTAAGTTTTGGACAAATATACATTATTTTAAAAAAAATTACTAAAATAAGTCGAAAATCAAAATAATGCTCAAACTAGTGCGTCCTAGCCACGTCGACATACACATCAGCAATGCCGCAGTCAGTGACTGCAGCATTGTAATTTTTTTTAAGTCAATGTTGCAATCACTGATTGAGGCATTGTAATTTTTTTTAGTCAATATCGTAGTCACTGTCGCAATATTATTTTGATTGTCACGACTCTTCATGTTTGTGTTGCAACATAAGTTTCAATGTCACGACATAAGTTACGGCATTATAATTTTTTTTAAGTCAATATCGTAGTCACTGATTGCGGCATTATCATTTTAGAAACTAGGGCTTCTTCTTCTTCTCTCCCCCCATTTGCTATTTCTTCCTTTCTCTCCTCCTCTCTTGCGATTGGTTTTGAGCTCCAATACACTGCATTCCTCTTCCATAACAGGTAACCTACTTGAGTTCACCAGTTTTGAGCATTCTTTTTAATTCTTGCGTGTGTTCCACCTTTTTCTCTGTTTGCAACTTTTTCTTAAATGTCATAATGTTCACATTTTAACTTGAGTGAGCTAGAAACTACTTGGTCCTTCATCATTCCGATTAGGCCTACTATTGTTATATAACATCTTTGAACTATTAAATTCTTTGATTTTAGCAGATGTCCCTTCAAGCGAGTGTTTCATTATCTCAAGGTTGGGTTGTCTGGTCAGTTTTAGGTCCATAAGATCGATCAGCCAAAGTTTCTTATTTTGGGATGTTTTAGGTCTAGGTTGGGAGACAAAATTCAAACCATGGACTTCTTCTATACCAACTTATGTTACTTCTATAAGCAATATCAGGTTACATGTCAAAACACGAACACCACCATTGGTATTGGAAAACATATTTGTCATCTAGGAAAAAAAATTAAAACTTAAAACAACTTGAAAGTAATTTTAAAATATAAATTTTCCCCTTGTGGCTGGCTCAATTGGTAAAAGGTTGGGGTGTCCAATAAATTTTGATATCGGAGATTGTCCAATGAGTTTTCAAAAACAAAAAATCTTTTGTTTTGAAAACAGTTTTTTTCATACATGGCAAATGCATGTGTGAGAGAGTTGGTGAGGACTCGAAGCATGGGGCATGGGGCATGGCATGTGGACATTCAAGTAGGAATGTGCATAATTTTACTTGAATGTGTGTGTGTGTGTTTGCCATTGTATGTGCACTTAGGTGGAGAGTAGCCCTTGTAGGAGAATTCATCTATTGGCCATTGCTCACCCCGTCGTGGGAAAATATTTTCAGGTACTGGAGGTACACAGGGAGCCGAAACACATCAAAGATCTTAATGTGAAAAAAAAGAAGCCAAACTATGGTTTATTTACGGTTTTAAATAACACATTCTGGATAGAATATCAATTTTTATATATGTAAATGAAAAGTTTGTAATAAAAACTTATTTTCACTTGTTCAGTTTAGTGTTAATAGTTTTCCTAAAATTTATAATGCATGCAAAATGTGTATAGAGACGTGTATGAAATTTCTTGCATTTTGGTGGCACCGGCCGAGTGCTAGAGAAATCCTAGAAGGCTGCACATTGGCGGAGTTCCGGTCGGGATAAAGATTTCTGTCGCGGCGGGCTTCAGGCTCACAATAATGCGACATGGTTGCGGCTGCGCGGGGAGGTTGCTAAGTTGCGTCAGGGATTTTCCTGGTCAAGATTGAGTTGTTTTTCTGTCGGTGTTGAGTCACGACAACGGCTTTCTTGGTCGCAACAAAGCCTCCTGGCTCTATGTCGCGACATGGTTTTCCTTGTGTCACAACATGGTTTTCAGTTTTCAGCTGTGGAAAATGTCGCAACATGGCATTTCTTTGTTGCGACAGGTTTAGTCTTGGCTGGGGATTTCTAGGTTGTGACATAACTTTTCTTGTCGCGACAAAGAATCATCAAGACTTAAGGTTTTTAGGTCGCGACATGCATTTTATGCGAAGTGGCCCGGGGTGCTCACATGACCAAGAAGTTGTAATAACAAAGAAAAATGATGTCGCGACATAGTTCCTTTAAATTGAGGATTTCCTTATCGTGACAAGAATAATAACTATCAAGGCAAAGAGCTTAGGTGCATGACAGGGACTTTTTCTATGTAGACATAAGGTTCCTATGTCATGACGAGGGAATGGCCACAACAAGGGCTCTGTTGTTGCGACAGACTTGGCCTTGGGCAGGGTTTTTGTGTCGCGACAGAATATTTTATGTCTCGACAGAGTATGGCCAAATGAGAGGTTTTGTGTTGCGATAGGGAATTTTAGGTTGCGACATAGTTGGCCAGGCTGGAAGATTTTCTATCGCGATAGAGTTGGCCAGAATAAGGAGAAATTATGTCGCGACAGAGCAATTCTATACTGTGATAGGTTGGCAGGGAAGGGAGAATTTACGTCTCGTGATTTTTAGGTACGTGGCGGCGCCACACAAAAAGCCATGTCGCACCGCGATAGAGCGGGTCGCTGCCAGTTGTGTCGGCGCTGACGGAAGGCAGCTCGTCGCCCAATGAGGATTAAGTCGCCTGACAAGCATGCGGGCTTGACTAGGATCTGCGCGCCGCGGCCCAGTGCGGCGGCTGTTGCTTCCCAGGTATTGCTCACTACAGGCGGCTCGCGGCGGCGGTGCTCTGGGTGTGCGCCGCGACGGGGAAGGCGCGCGATAGGGACGAGGGAGGCGCGACGGAGGGCTATTACGACCAATTTCCTGCATTTGCGATAGACTTGTCTAATAGCAAAAAACATAAATAAATAAATAAATAAAAATTTGACCCCCGGACATGTCATGAATGAGATGCGACTCAACATGTCCCATGTATTCGAGCCCTTAACGACTCCTTCTTAACCCGAGTCCCTCACATTGTAGCGCCCCAAAGGCAGGAGGTGGGTTGACTACCGTCGACCGCGGAATACTTGTGAATGTCGGGTGACTAGGTATTTTCAAGAAAAATCGAGGCGGAGTCTCCTTTATGCAGGGGAGCTCTACCCCGAATACAAAACTTGTCTAAAACACATATCCTGTCCCAAACGATTACGTATAGTTCAATATATATATCAAATAAGCCACTTGGGCGATAAACAATACCGATATGCGTACAAACTATGAATCGACTATATATATATAGTTACAAGAGTTACAATATTTTCACTCTTAAACAATGCACATATATTAAACTTAAAGTTCTAATACATGTGGAAACCACTGCCGCGTCAGAACTTGCACAGAACTAAGCCTCTAGGACAAGCCGTCTCTCGCCACGCTCCACTGTGCACAGTAAAAAGGGGTCCCACGACGGGTGAGCTAATGCTCGATGGGAGAATCGCCCTAAGTGGGCTACTCACCACCTAAGTGCGAGTCTTGATGTTCCAGATTTAAACACACACATTCAAGCAAATGCATGATCCTACTTGAATGTCTACATGACCAACTTAGATCCCGAGTCCTCACCGACTCCCTCACACTCGCCTAAGCCTCGTATGAGAATTTCTATTTTGTTTGTTTGTGGACAACCCTCCGATGTATATATATCAATTGGGCCGCTCCGATGATTGATATATTATTTGTTTGTGGACTACCCTCCGATGAATATTAATTGGGCCGCTCCGACAATTGATATTTTTAATTTGGACTACCCTTCGATAATTAATGTTTTTAGACAACCCTCACGAACCTTTTCTCTAAGACTCGCCACCATGCACTCACTCTATAATCCTAGGGTTGTTCCGGTGCATATGGAATGCATATGCTAGTTCCAATACGGTCTAATCATACAAATATAAACTTGCGATATACTCGCATAATTCAAATCCACACGAAATCATGTTATGTAATTATACATTTCATCACATCAAAATTAAAAGCTCATGGGCTAAGGATCAAAACCACGAGCAATTCTACTTGAATTACTCGACCAACATATATTTTCAAAAAATATATTTTGAGAACTTGTTTAGGAATAGTAAAGAGCCCTCGATTCTTATTCTCGAAAAATCCTAAATCATCCGGTTCACTTTGTGAACCATAGTTTCTGACGATTCCGACCTGAATCCGATCAATCTGTGATCGACACCAAAATACACAATTTTTATACCAAAATCAGCCGTGGAAGCGACCACAGTACCTCCATTAATTTTCAAAATTTGTATCAATTCGATTGAGGTTTGGGACCGATCAGTAACCCCTCGCGGCCTCATTCAACCAAAACATTCGTAAAACACTTAAAATGGGAATAAAACCCAAGTAGGGAGAAACCCCTACCTCTCGGAGTTTGAAACTCCTAAATACAGTACCATACGAAGCCCTCACGCGTGAAATGACTTTCCTTCTAGTCCGAAGGCTACTTGGCGGTCGGATCGCCCGTATTTCTAGAGAGAAGTTCGATCTTCTCACTCTAAACTCAAGTCCATTTTCGTTCCAGCAGCTACTGGTTCTCCCTTCCCGTTTTCTTTTTTTTGCTTTTGGTTTCAATTTGTAAGAGATGGGTACTATTCACTATCTTGTCCTTTAGTGACTTAAATCCATTTAATTAATTAATTCCCTTCTTTCTCCAGTTTTGACATTCGGCACTGTCTCGGTCATCCATTTTCATTATTTCTCTACTCATACCACTTATGGCACATGAGTACATGTTATATGTGACTTTCGTCGCATCGAAAATCGTTCTGGCACGCGATACCTGAAAAAATGTGCCAACTCAGACATCTCTCGGAATATTACGAAATTTTACGTGCTAACTAGATTTTGAGGCGATTCCAACGGTGAAATCCGTTCGTCATACGAGATCAGGAGAATAAATTACGGATTTTTAGCTGAAATTTCAATTTGCTGTCCAGTGATTTTATGTATTATAATTTGGAATTTCTTGGGTCTTACATTCTCCCCTCCTATAAAGAGATTTAGATCCAGTGCAGGACAATCCTGATCCTCACATGCATATGCAGCAGCACTCTATCATGCACATCTCATTAGTAGGTACAAATGTTAAATGAGTAAGCCAGCGTACCTTCATCCCTAAGCGAAGGGATAGGTGGCGTCGTGTCCTCGCGCTCACACATGGACTCCTCCCTCCGTAGTGCCTCCATAGTACCTCATTTAGCGCCATGGTGCTTTACGTCGCAAAACCTTATCACGGTATCAAGCAATGCCTGCAGTCCTTCCTCGAAGGTCCATTAAAGTGTCAACCTCGATCTGGCCCGATCCACCACATTTGGATCGGGTATACTTAGGAGCATGGAGACGTGAAATACCTCGTGGACACACCTATCATCTTTGGCGGTAATGTAGCCTGATCTTATAGCGGTCTTATCTCGAGTACCTCGAAGGCTGATAAACCTCGCGATAGCTTCCAGTAGCTTGCGGGCGACCACTCCTCTCTTAGGCATCACCTTGAAGACGTGAGTCCTGACCTCGAGACTCTAAGTGTCGGTCGCACATACGGCATGGCTCTCTTTTTGTCGGCTCTAGCGGTGAGGAAGGCCATTGTCGTATCAAGCTCACCTTCTGGGAGGGTGTCTCTAATCAAATCGGGACCGTGATGGATCTCTCTCCCACCTCGGTCCACGTCTAGCAGGTGACTACGTGGCCTCCCATACAATGCCTCATACGGTGCCATCCGTATACTCCCTTGATAACTATTGTTTGTAGGCAAATTCCACTAAGGGCAATTGCTCTTCAACCCTTATGATCCAGGACGCATGCTTGCAGTATGTCCTCTAATACCTGTATATAATCCATACAACATGTAACCCTACACACCCTTGTTTGGTGTGTAAACACTAACCTTCTCGAGTCGTAATCAATGATCTGATGGGTAGTGTTTAGATATGTCATGAATGACATCCATATCACCAGAGGCCCTTCTTGACTCGACAACACCTAATGCAATCTCGAGGGTAACATCCAAATCTCGAGTCCTCGACTCCTATCACTCAACTCTACAAAGTCTACGTGATAGCACATCAGTGGTTTTGTCTCGATGACATAATTTTGACACACACTTCAAGCCTATTACATTCTCACATAAGTCGGATATCTCCCGAGGTCTCTCTTACACCCTAACTTTCCAGATTCTCACTGAGGGATTCTGAGCCTTACCCAGCTTTTGCCCCCACACTCTAATTACTCGTCATTTCTGAATTAGTAAGAGTCTTCATTGAATAAGTAATCCTAAGAGAATTGATGAATACTATTCTGAGATGGACTGGATTGATGTTCAGTTTTGAATTTTGATTCTCTTGAGTGAACTCAGATGTTTTTTGATCTGGCGACTCATCATCATCATTGGGGAGCATTTAGTATTAAATATATTTCAGACATTTGGTTGTTTTGTAGATATAAATTTGGACTTGTTTCTGGTTTGGAAAATGATTGATCATGAGGTTGGAAGTTTGATACAAACCATCAAACCCAAAAATCGATGTAAAAACAAAACCCAAGTGAAGGAAATGAGATCACGATTTAGAAGATAGGATGGAAGCGGAAGGAAACGACAATGCGCGAATTGCGAAATCAATTGCGTGCCAGCGAATTTATGACCAGCTATAAGCGTCGCAATCTACGGCTAAAATTACGAAGTCGCTATTGACTTACCTTTGTGCATTCTGAAGTCGCTTCTCATTAAACAATTCCTTCAACCAGTGAAATTATATGTGAGAATTTAACATTGCAAGTCAATAAAAATACTTAATTGCTAAATCCATTCCTTGAGTCCTTCTTTGCTGCAAATTCGCTAATTAATGAAATTCTCACCTCTATTGAAATTTGGACCTTGTCAATCCTACGTAATTAATGCAACAGCCTTACAAACTTGGTTTATCTTAATTGTCCTATAACTTAGCCTAGTTATTAGGTTTTTTGGTAGTTTCATGCTGAGAAGCTATCAAATACCCCTCATGTCTTGTAATAAAAAGAGAGGTGGATAGAGAGGGAATACAAGTTTTTGAGTGTTAGGTTCTTTTCATTTCTTGCTTTTGTAAATAAAATCCTTTTATTTTTAGGTTTTGCTTTAGGTACAGTTTTCTCTCTTCTCTATCTTGCTTTCTCTCTACCTCAGGCTTCCAATTTCTTTGAGGATGACAACTCAAGAGATGCTTGGCTAAACACTCTTTTCTCAGAAGAGGCTAGCTTAATTAATTTAGGGCATATGCATGTTGTCCTCTTGTATTAAAGAAAGCTAAGTTAATTCTGTTATGTCTTATTCTCCAAAGCTTGGTTGCATAACACGGGATGTTATTGATTTGTGTCTCTCCGCCTTTAGGAGTATTGTTCTTTGGTATTGGTTTTACGAACTCTAAGATAATATTATTACGTGTTAGGGTTCTTCCAAGTGAGTTAAATAACATTCTTTGTTATTATTTTGGCCAATATTCTCCGTGCTTTGCAGGATGCACGGTGCTCGGGTGAGAGATTACCTTTGTTGTTCAACTAGATGGTCTTCTGAGCCTCAAAATGATAATTGAATGTTAGGGTTTAAGCCAAAAGGGGCCATAGCTGCATCTTCTCTGTTTAACTTTCGGAAATAGGAGATGTTTTATGGGTGAGGTTTGCTAGTTAAATATAGATCAGTTGTACCATGATTATATGTTGCATGTCATAATGCGAGGATAAAACCGGGACCTTGTTTGCCACCGCGCGCCATTAGTAACCTAAATCTTCAAAGTTAACTTTTTCACACTTTTGCTGGGTTTTTACAATTTTGGAGTTTCAGCTTCATTCCCCCTTTGTTTTGTTTCACAATTCAAGAGTCGAGTAGAGCCTTGCAGCCGTGCACTTATGCGAAGACCATTTCTAGGATGAAAACCCCATCCCAGGTGTTAGGCCTAGAGTACCTCTGGTAGCAGTTCTGGCGGTGGGAGGAACCTCTAGGTATATAAATGTGTTGATTGACTCATTTGCGTAGCCTGATCCAGTGGTGAATGGCCGTCTTAGTGCACCCACACCCGGCTCATGCTTGATGTTATCGTGCTACAACCTGTGATTATGCCATCTTGTGACACCCCTCCGGGTCCACCATGAGCGGAGATCTCGGAGATCTCTCACTCATAATCCCAACTATTAGATTGACTCCTCACCTACACCACAGGGAGGAACACCATGCCGGCCTCTAAAGGCCAACGCCTTTCTAAAGCCCCGAATCCCGAGGTTGGTAGCAGGGTGGCAGCAGCCCATTAGGTCCGATTAAAGAAACAAGCAGAGTGAACATCAGTTATCCGTGTCAAGCGACATCAACAACCGATATGTCTCATCCTGGGGTCACTCGGCCTTCCATTTGTGCGCAACTACGGGTACATCCACGACTTGACCCACTCTGGCCTGCGCTATACGTATTCGCTGGAAGTGCTTGCGCAGCACCTGGCTGAGGCTTCCAGTTCTAAACACTGTCTGCGTCTTTGGCGGAGGAACTATCTGTATCCTCTCTGTCCCTCACAGTGTTTGGGACTATCAGCATTCCAAGCCACAGATCCTGTCCCAGGAGCAATCGAGTCTCATATACTTGGTGTGTGAAGTAACATATGCACCCACCACAGTAACATCGTCTGGCACTGAGTAGAAACTGTGTGAAGCGAAGTCCTTACGCCTCTTCCATGTTCTGAAGAAATTTGGTCACCTCTCATTTCACCAGCTTTTGCCTCTAAGGTGCTCACCAGCATCTGAGTCTCTCTCCCATCAGTGGGCATTGACAGGTCATATCAAAATGCGAAGTGCTGATCTGTCCCAGAATGGACAGCTTGGCCCAATTCGCGTCTCGTAATGCAGTGATCCAAGAACTACGTGTCTCGAAGATTAACATTTGGTCTCTACCAACTTCATCTTGCCTCCCTTCTCTAGGTGGTGACACTCAGTGTGAGCACTACGTGTCACCGAATCTCCCCTCGATGAAAGCTAAAACTGCGATTCTTGAACTTAGCGTATAAGTGATGGTCTGGTGGCTGTACTAATGCTCAAGTGATACTCATGCTCCCACTGCGGGGTGATCAAAATCATCTGAATTCTGACAAGCGATCTAGATAAGGTTGGAACGCCATGTGGGAGATCATGGGTCTTTGCCCAAGCATTAAAATCGATCAGAAGGCATCTGTAAACTCAGTGCCATAACGCACGTCTATTGTTGTCTTGGGATCTCTGTCTCCTAACCCTAGTGATGGTAACCAATGCAGAGGATGTCCTGTCTGGGGTGACTAACTCCTCTCAAGCTGGTCAGCGAATAAATCATCAATCCTCACATTAATGGAGTGCACTGGGTTATAGTGTAACACACATTCAAAGTACATGAGTGATACGCGATTGAGAAGGTCTGCGCTGTTTGTACTTGATAAGGCGGGCCTTTGGTAGTGCTGGTGTGATCAACCCACCCATCAATAGCTCTTTTGGCCGGACTCGGTTCTTTACAACTGTTTGGGTGCCATCTCAGTGAGTCAGCGAGGTGGTGACCTCTTGGGATTATGGCTCAAATCAGTCTCAGACCTCAGTGGAAGGATCAGGTGGCTCCTCTGGAAAAACATCACACATGCTGCTGGCTAGCAGATGAATCTGATGGATCTCATATAGTCCTCCCAGGATGAGGCCTGCTGACCAACCTTCAATGTCTGTTGCTTTGGACTGTCTCTATAATGGAGTCAAATATCATGTTTGTCCACAGTACACAGTCTGCAGATCACTGGTGTGGGGTGGCCAATGCGGCTCACGATTGATGAGCCTGTAGTATCATTGATCAAGTCCCGGGATTGGCGTGGAGATCTGACATGCATCCATGATCCTCGGGTCACTTGTGGTAGTCGAGATCTCTAACTGCGACTGGAAACATATCAGTACTATTCTTCAATTCTAATTAGAACTCTGACCGTGGCTCCTCTATAGGTCCCAGGGTCCTTGCCCATTTCACCCCATTGGGCCTCGCTCTCTATAGCTGGGCAAGCGGCTAGTCTAATCAGGGCATTGGAGTAAATCTCCATATCTCAACACCTTCTCGATACAAATAAATAATTGTTCTTTTTGTATATTGGATCTGCCTTTTATTGAATGTCGGGAGGATGATCACGCTCTGACCTACGGAGGTTCTGGGATCTTCATATACCTGTATGCGGCTGTGCGATAGCAGTACACATATAATACTGACCTGAGTAAAGGCTTCTTGAACAAATCTGCAGTGGTGTGACAGTGCCGCGTGGATGCACTCTCGTCCACTAATTACCGGCTGGCCCATTCTGTATTCCATTAACGGCAAGAATCGTTTAATTTTTCATTTGTTTCTAGCAGTGCATTAATTGCTGTGAACTTGACTGACATGGGCGACGATTGTTTCCTAAGTGGTGCTAATTCAACCTCCATTTATTTATTTAAATGAGGTTAAAGCTTAAATTCATTTAAGTGCCAAATCCCAGGTGTGGTTCTAACATAGCGTTCACCATTTCTATACACATTACACATGCATGTATGGTTCTACTTTAACAATCAGCTTCAAATACATTCCTCATATACATCCTCTGGTATATATCCTTCACTGAAATTTAAACATAAATCCTGATCAAAAACATTGCAACCATATATATATATAATCTTTGCATTTATGACGTCTGAGACTTAACTATTACCACACATGTCAAATATTTTTTTTTTTAACATCAAATTTTATTTTGAAAATTTCATTTTGAAAGTACCATCTCTTTGTATTTAGATTTGATTTGGATTTACTAAAAATTTTTTTATTTTAGAAATTCGCATTCTGATTAGTGATCAAACATTCTTGATTCCATGAGATCATATTCATGGATTCTTATAGATTCTGCATTGTGATAAGTGTATTACGACACAATTTACCTCTTGCATTACTATATTGCCAATACAATTTCTTCCCTAACTTGACCACCTCATATTAAATTTTACCTTAATGCTGAGAGTACAGTTTCTTCCCTAGCTTGAACTGACCTTCCTTTTCTGATACAGCCACAACTCAAGCTATAAGGCACTACATTTGCAATACAAATCTATATTGATACAAATTTTTCTCCCACAATAATGTTTGAATGAGTAGCCCCGAAAGCGGTTTCTGCATAAATTTTTTTTTCCATTATTCCATTTTCCATGATTCAACTCTTTGGAAATTCCAAAAAAATTTGTTATACATATTTTTTTTTTTCATTTTCCAGAACACTGAAATAAATTTATAAAAATTTATTTTCTTCATTACTTCTTGAGTTTACACCATATAAAACCTTGAAAATTATTTTCTCCTAATAGACCAAATAAATTTATGAACCTTATTTTCTTCCATTTTATTTTTCAGTTTACTCTTGTGAACCAAAAATTTTCTCCGCCTCATTTGTTCTCATTTTTTTTTTCAACTTTCTTATCTTGGAAGACACCAAAAAATATATACCTATAGAATTTTTTTTTTTCTTTTAGTGAAGTGGTCAGAATTTCCTCGAGAATCTCACTATATATAAACACTGACCTCAGTGAACCATAAATTAACTTAAGAATTTGATCATTTATAAATAAACCAAATAAATTTCTACAAATTTAACAACATTTATCCTTCCAGGTTACGCTTGTGAACTCCAAAATTTGTTTTCCAACACCTATGTGTGCTATTTGCCTAAGTACCTGAGCATTTACATCATACATACAACATGACATACACACCGTCATATTAATTAAGCCGATCACACAAAACACATCAAAACATATGTGTAGTGTCCTAGTTTTGTTAAGTGATTTCCCTAGGTAATCTCATACTTAAACTCAACTTGAACCACACCTAGTGGTGATGCTCTCACTCAACCTTATTTCTATACGACTCCTCCAATCTGGGTTTCATGCACATACTCCATCAAAAAACCACCTAGTGGTGGTGGATACGAAACCGAGCTCCTGGTATTATTATACCTAAGCTACGATGCAATTTGTGGCCTTTGGCTTAGAAATTAAGATTGACTACCATCAACGCGGAATACTACGTGAATGTCGGGTGACGAGCATTTTCACGAAAATAGGGCGGGAAGTCTCCTTTATACGGAATACCCCAATCTGAAACATCTAAAACACATGTCTGTCCCAAAGCGATTTTAATATAGTTCAATATATATCAATCGGCCACTTGAGCTATAAACATCTAAATATGCATACCAACTATGGATCAACTATATATCCTATAGTTACAAGAGTTACAATATTTTCCTCTTAAACAATACATATAAGCAAGAGTTCTAATACATGTAAAACCACAACCCTTCAGGCTTTCTTCTAGAACTTCGGCCTCTAGGGCTGAGGCCGTCTCCTGCCGCCCAGCTCCACATGCACGTAAAGGGGTCCCACGTGAGGTGGTAATGCTGCGATAGGAGAATCGCCTAGTGTTTGCACCATGCTGAGGTGCGGTGTAATGTTCCAATTTAAACACATTCAAGCAAATGATCTGCCAGATGTCTATGACCAACTTCAGTCCAGGAGTCCTCACCCTGACCCCTCCACACTCGCCTAGGCCTCGTGTAGGAATTTCTATTTTGTTTGTTTGTAGACTGACCCCTCCCGATGTATATATATCAATTGGGCGCTCAGGAAGCGATTGATATATTATTTGTTTAATGGACTACCCTCCATTAACTGAATATCAATTTATGGACGCTCATTGTTGATATTTTTAATTTGGACTACCCTCAGATAGTGTGTTTTTTGAAATGACCTACGAACCTTTTCTCTAGACTCATCTCATGCACTCATCTATAATCCTGAGGTGTTAGAGTCATGTAAGTGCATGTATGCTAGTTGTCTGATTCTAATCACATGCAAATATAAACATGAATATACTCGCATAATTAGTCACACAATCATGTTATGTAATTATACATTTCATCACATCAAAATTAGCTCACTTGGGCTAAGGATAAAAAGCGGCTTGATTCTAAACGAACTACTCGACCAACATATATTTTGAAAAAATATATTTTTGAGAACATTGTTTAAAGGAATAGTGAAGCCCTCGGTTACTGACTGCAGAAGAAAATCCTAATCATCGGTTCACTTTGTGAACCCGGGTTTCACGACGATTAAGGCCTCAGTCAATCAATACATATTCGACACCAAAATACACAATTTTATACGAAAATCAGCCGTGGGCATTACGGTATATCATTAATTTTCAAAAAATTTGTATCAATTCGGTCCCAAGTTTGGGGCCAGATCCGTCTTCCCTCACGGCCTCGATGACAAAACATTCGTAAAACACTTAAAATGGGAATAAAACCCAGTAAAGGAAAAACTATCTCGGGTGCAGAAAATCCACAAATCTGTTGCCCTTGAAGCCCTCTCCCGCGTAAGCGGCTTTCCTTCTTAACCCGAAGGCTGTAGACGGTCGGATCGCCGTATTTCTAGAGAGGATTCGATCTTCTGCTCTAAACTCAACTCCATTTCAGCGACTCTTGGTTCTCCGCTTCCGTTTATTTTTTTGCTTTTTGGTTTCAATTTGGCGAAGATGGGTACTATTCACTATCTTGTCATTTGTTGACTTAAATCCATTTAATTATTTAAAATTCCGCTGCTCTCCGGTTTGACATTCGACCTTGTCTCGGTCATCCATTTCGTATTTACTCTACTCCATACCACTTATGGCACATGAGTACATGTTATATGTGACTTTCGTCGCATCGAAAATCGTTCTGACACCGATGCCGCAGCGATACCGCTTCAATTTGTCTCGGAATATTACGAAATTTTACGTGCTAACTGATTTTTCGAGGCAGTTCAGCGGTGAAATTGTTTTTATGCATCTGAGATCTAGAGAATAAATTCACAGTTTTTAGGCTGAATTTGATTTTGTAATCGAAATTACGATTTTGTCATTATTATGTTTGATTTTACCGAGTCTTACTATACGTACTTGCCCCATGTGTGGCAAATCATTTTCAATGACACCCAATGATATTTCTTATATTCAATTCATTTCATATTCATAACCATGCGCCTTTATGTGGGTAGTGGATTTTGGTATCTGCTCGGGTTTCACAAACCCGGGGACACTTTTACGGTCTTTCACCGCTGAGGACTATATGCGACCATAGTGGGTCTTTCACCTAAGAGTGATTTATCTAACTATTGTACGTAATTCCTTTTACGTTTCCTTTTTAAAGTGCGACTCATTTTGGATGTTGTCTAGTATTCTCAAAGCGTAATCAGGCAGCGGCAGTGTCAATATAACTATCATACTCCCGACATATCGCCGAGCACTTTAAAGCACTGATGTAGATTAGCAGTATTGCCAATGACATTCCAGCGAACACCAAACGAGTGTAGATCTGCCTACCATATCTCTGCCACCGCGTACGATGTTCTCGTGCATATGCAATGCAATTGGGGTCATTGCCTACTCATACCATGCTACATATAATGAGTGCTACATATGTGCATGCCTACTCATGTATATTTGCAGCCATCATTTGGACATTTATATCAAAGCGTATACAAATTCCAAATCATTCATTCCAATTCACCGATTCATGTCAACATATCATTGACATACATTGACACCCACGAAGTCACTACCACTTTCGGTAGCGTACATTAACCTCTAGGCCTAGTGGTGATACGACATGTCCACAACTAGCCTACAACAGAAGCCATGTTATATTTTGTTCATACAAACAAAGTAATAATGCACTCAATTATCAAGCAATGGCAGCACGAACCGCTGATCTCGATCAATATGCTTATAGGCATCGTATTTTCATTCAACTATGTCATCCCTTAACCCAAGGGATGACACTTGATCAATCACGTATCGGGCCTTTGAAGAAAGGCTCAGTCATCCACAACTAGGTCATGAGATCGACCTTAAGCAGTTTACCATGACGGATGCAATTGGCCGAAATAGTCCACGAAGGACAACATTTCTTCGAGCGGTCGCCGTTTCGGTTAATACGATGGTAGTAGCTACTACATCCGACCGGACAACCATCCGGCCAAACCGATGGACCAACCGGTCGACTTTTTCCCCTTGGTATAGTAGCTAGCAACTACTGCATCCAACCAGAAGACCCACCGACTAACCAATCGACCGGTTCATCTCAGAAACCCAGAAAAACGCATTTTTGCATTCGGGAAAGACACCAAATAGCCCCTAAGGCTCAACCAAGGCCAAAGACGGCCCTTAGATGGAAAATAAGCCAAGATAGGAAGAATCCCTTACATCTAGGTGCGTGATACTCGGGTAGGAAGCCTCCCTAGACGACAACCTCGATTTCCCCAAAATCCTCCCGCTTGGATGCTTGAAGGCGAAATCCCTCTTCGATTACCTGCACATTACCCTTTTCGTCAATGCAATGAACTTTTGTTCTTGGCCCTACGAATACCAACTACTATATCTCCGTAGATCGTAGAGAGAAGGAAGAACCTCTCTCTCCCTCTTCTCATCTCTCTCTATTCATTTCCCTGCTACTTGTCTCTGTTTCTTTTGGTTTGACTTATTTTAAGTTAAGTGTATGTGGCTCTCATGGCGCCACGTGTCATGCAATCCTCGCTCGGATTCGTTCCTACCCCGACATAATTTATTTCGATTCCGATTCAAGTTCAATTTATTTTAATTGAACTTAACCCAACTATTTCCTGAGTCTTGAGATTCTCGTAAAATCTCGTCCCTTGAGTCACTGGCGACTCACCACCCAGAAAACCGTAAAATTTTATCTGTCTCAGAATTCGACAAAACTTTTTTGGGTCACTAGATTTCGCGAGACAAATCTAATGGCGTAATCCGTTTCATCATCACGAGATCTAGAGAGAATTTTTCGGGCTTTCTGGAACCATTCAGCAATTTTATTATTTTGTCATTTTCAGAAAAATTAAATTTTTCAGGTTTTACTCAATTGATTGAAAAAAATCATCAATTCTTTCCATTAACACTCCCTCAAAATGAAATACTTTTATTTTAAGGGTGACTAACACAACAAGTTGCATCGATAAATCATTAAATGAAAATAACTTGAGAAAGCTAAATAAGCAAAAGATAAAAAGAAAAATATGTTAAAGTTTAAGGAAAAATCTAGCTAGTCTCATGACATCTCATTTTCTGCTTTTTTTTTTCATAAGCAAATAATGTTTTAACTCTTAGTTTTTACCTTAATTTTATTTTTTAACTTATAGAATAAAGTTAGAAATATATATATATATATATAAAAGATTTCGTGTAACCAAGAAAATTTTTCTTACAACCGAGAACCATAGAAGCCCTACACCTTTTTTTTCACCTAAAATCCCACAAGTTATTCCACTGACATAGATGAGGGCCAAAACATTTGGTAGCCCCTCATAGAGGACCATCATGACCTTTTAACTTACACACTGTGTTTAGCTGTATAGGTTATGAAACCCTTAACAACCAATTCACTAATAGTCTCCAACACTAGGATAAGACAATTAGAAATTCAAGTCACTTTTTGTACCTTGCTGATACTTTGTTTTATATACAATATTTAAAAATGATAAAAGAGGAAATATTTTATTAGATAATGATTTTTGAAGTTATCAAAAGAAATGAATAAAATATAGTTGGTAATATATATATATACTGTCTCCTATATATATATATATATATATATATATATATATATATACTATCTCTATATATATATATATATATATATATATATATGATAGGGATACAGGCTGGGCCGAGGGCATCTCATTCGCCGACCCGAGAGTGGGTGGGGACCATGCCGTGTCCATGTCCTTCCATAACCGGCCAGAACAAGGCCCGGTAGTTAGGCCCCGAACATGGATTTGGAAAACGGAAGGCCCGTACCGCGGCCCGGTCGAGCCATATCTTTACAAATACTTGAGAAGATGGGGAATATTCCTAAAAGGCGTCACCGTTCGTCCAAATCAAGTCTATTATAAAGGGAAGGAAAGAGCGGAAAATAGTTAGTTGGATACTGATAAGGAAGGAGGATTATTCGAATAAACTCAAGCTGACTAATCCATTGCTAAATACAGGGTGACTACATGGGGAAACCTATCCTCCAAAGGGAAGAACCCTAATCATCGTCAAATTGGATGAATATCCATTATAAACACAAGGCCGCTCCAACCTTTAAAGGTGCGCCAATACTAAGCGGCGGAAAAAACATTCTCTCTTTTCTCTCGAGGAAAGAATCGACAGGCTTCAGGGCGGCGCGGTAATCACTAGAGCCTCTTAGTTACGGTTCTTCTTGTAGGAGCGTGCCGCATCAGGCACATGGAGTGACATTGCGGCAATCCCGGCCAAAACGGTCCGGCGTCCTTGGTTTGGCTCTCAGAGTCTTGGTCTAATGGCGACCCGACAGCTCCGGCCGATTCCGGAGTTGAAAAAGGCATCATCGATTGGCGCGATGCGTAGAGCGACAGACCTTCATAAACATAAGCGGTTCATGGTTCTTGATGTGGCAACAAGGAACTGGCGGGGTAACGCATAATCCGCAGGGACACGGAATCCACGGGTGATATGAGCAGCGAACCACTTGGGACCCGGTGGAAGCTTGATGCAAGCAATCTGAAGCGAAATTGGGCGGCCGCCTCGTCAGCCAGCGTGCGGTGGTGGGCGACGCACGACGAATCACGGCCATCCAATCGGGAGACCACGCCAAACCCGGGAAGGCCATAACCTCCTCCCCAGCGAAGAACCTGGCGGTGCGACATTCCCACAGAGGCATCGAAGCGAAGCAGAGTCTAGTCGAAACTGAGCGTGACATGGGGGACATGGACCGCAGATTGGCTGGTGAGGGAAGCGAAGCTATGCGGGGAGCGGCTCGTGGGCAACGCCAAATCACCCTCGGTAGGAAGCAAGGGAGCAGTCGTAGAATGGAGGTTCAAACACCCAGCCAAAGAGCTACGTCAGCGTGAAGGGAAGTGGTGAAGGCGAGGCCGGATACTATGGATACCTTAGTGCGGCAAGCGGAATCTCCGCTTCCACGGCCCGAAGTCTTTCCCTTCCAGCGAAGTGAATGCCTCGGTAGAGACATTCCCGATGGAATCCAACGATCCGAAGTCGATCACCTCAATACTTCTGTCGGATGGGTGCATGGGCGCCAAAAACCGGTGCGGTGCGGGGAACTTCGCCGCTCACGCTCGAAAGGGCGGCGCTGGTTCAATAAATTCCCCTTCATCTATCTCGTCATTCGGGGAACTATGGCACATTTGATTCGTCTCCCCTTCATCGAACTGGGCGTCGAAAAGCCGAGCTACCATCTATTGACCATCAAACAAGGATCGCGGGAAAGTTTGAAATCGTATGTACAGATTGGCCTTGAGTCCACTAAAGATAGACATGCAGTGAAAATTAGTCGTCACGGCTTTTCATCGCGAGGGTTAGGCCTACAATCAAAGGACCTGATGTTCTCTATCTCGAAGAACCCTCAAGCTAGCATGGCTGAGGTCTCGCAATGAGAAAAGTACATAAACGGCGGAGGCCCTCATATCAAGAAGAGCTCCCCGCCCTCGAAGAAAGGGACGGCCAGGACCGGGGCAGCGAGGCGGAGCCCAAGAGACAAGGCGACCGGAGGAAATCCCCGAGGCTCGGGACGGGGCGATCCTAAAGGCGGGAGTCTCGAGAGGCGGAAATGCAGGCCGCAAGCGGGGCAACTGATATTACGATCATGGCGCTTCACTCCACTAACGACCTCTCCCGATATCGCCAAGTCACGCTGAGAAGGGTGCGAAAGCTTGAGCAATTTACGAGATGGCGGCGCGAGGATGAAGGAAATCGAGATCCGCGACAAAGAGGATAACACTAAGTATTCTGCGAGTTCGGGGACTATGGACATCGCACGGACAAGCATATACAACTAAATAGAATATTTGATACGACGGATATCTTGATGTTTCATATCTCCAGACAGCTCGAATCAAACCCGGAATCAAACCCAGTCGGGCCAGACAACCGGCCGGCTCGGCGGCCGCCATCTCGATGAGGCAAGCTGTTAGCACCAGCATTACGGGAGAAATCCAAGTGATCTCAGGAGGATTTGATGGAGGAGGAGAATCTAGTTCGGCTCGAGCCACCCTACAGACATAAGATCGAGCGGACATGGAAATACAAAGCATTATCTAAATTGCGCGAATCGACACTACCATCACGTTCTCGACTTCGGATACGGAAGGTGCCGCTACCCATGGCATTCCGGCCAGTAGTCAGCGCGGTGTGGCCCGACACCACGAGATCCTTACGGGTTTAATTGATAATGCGGAAGTTGGTGACATCATCTTACGCGTCGACGCCGACAAGATGGGTATTGGAGAGAAAAGCTAGATCCGTCGACCACATCTGTTGGGATTTTTCGGGAGAGAAGGTATCTGGTTGGGCTCCGATCAAGCTGGTCTTGTTTGGGAGAACCCCACACTTGACAGCGGCGGCGTGAGTTCCTTATAGTGGGCGCCGTCGACTGTAATATCGCGCTAGGCGGACCACTCCCTCAAAGCAATAAAAGCCATCCCTCGGCATATCACATGATAATCAATTTCCCAGAAGCCGATGAATCGTCGGGGCGGTCAGAAATCGTGGGTGGCGGAGAGTGTTACGGCCTCCATGAAACAAAAAGCGGTCGACTTCACGTGAGCGCGAAGCCAGAGAAACGATATGCGCGGCGAGGTGCTCGCGACCCGAGCCCTCGGAACTAGAACGCGCATTTGGATGACAGCCCGAGAACATCTAACCTACATTGGCTCCCGAACTACCAAAGGATCTGAGCTTCCTCACTTTCCGGTTTGGGAGACGGAATAGGAGCGTTTTAGCATGGGCTGCGAAGCGAGACATGGGAGAATCGACCCTACTGATAGTACCTCGTGAACACCAACTTCGTCCTTCAAACCGGTTAAACAAAAGCGAGAAGTTTGCGCAGGAAAATTAAAAGCTATCAGCGAGGAAGTCGATTGCTCGCCTTCCAAGCGGGAAGATAAAGTAGAATATCCCGAGTGGCTAGCTAACGTTGTACTCGTCAAGAAAGCCAACAGCAAGTGGCGACTCTGCATCGACTTCACTGACATAAACAAAGCATGTCCGAAGGACAGCTTCCTCTAGAGTCGACCTCATCGTGGAGCGCCACGGCGGGCCCACCGAACTACTCGATTTTATGGAGTGCATTTTCCGACTACAGCTTCAAATCGGCATGGACCGGTGACCGGAAACGTTCGATCCGCGGCGCGAGGAACCTTACGTTATCGGGTAATGTCGTTTGGACTTCGAGAATGCGGGAGCAACCTGCGAGAGACTAGTGAACCCGGATTATTTCCAAAAACAGGTGGTGCAACAATGGGTATCACATAGGCGACATGTTGGTGAAGTCCACTTAAGTCGACCTCGTATCACCCGTCTCACGAGGCATTCGGATCTGAAATTATAACATGAAGGCTGAACCCGACCCGAATGCGCGCCCCGATTGTATCGGTAGAAAATTTTGGGTTTCATAGTTAACCCGCGAGGGGTGGCGAATCCGGACAAAATAAAAGCATTACCGACATGCGTCGCCCTCGGGAATAAAAGAGGTCAGTGGTGACGGGAAGGGAGTTCTTGACTTTAAACGTTTCGTATCAGGCCAGTGATAAATGCCCGGCCTTTCTTGAGTTACGAGAAGAAAGCCTTTCAGTGGGACGAAAAATGTGAAGAAGCATTCACGGCATTAAAAACATACCTGAGTTCTCCTCCCATTCTAGTAAGTCCCGTTGAAGGAGAACTCCTCACTTTGTACTTAGCCGTATCAGATTTCTCAACGGTCGCATTTTCGTCGAGAGACGAAAGAATGAGTCGGCACCGAGTTTACTCACTATGGTGAGAGCCTTGGAGGAGCGGAGGAGAGGTACGAGAATGGAAAGAGTTGATGCTAGCGGTGGCTGCGGCCTGTGAGCTCAGTCCCTTTTCCAGACCCACACCATAGAAGTCCCAGCGGGTACTTGATGAAGCAGGTATTACACAAACCAGAAGTCTCCGGAAGGTTGATGAAGTGGGCCATAGAGCTAAGCGAGTTCGACATCAGGTACAAGCCGGCTATAGGGACGGTCCTAGGCGGCCGTCATGGGGTCGCTCAGATGGAGGCTTCTTTGAGCCCTGACGGAGGGCTGACCTCCCCCGCGTATGGAAACTCTCTGGAGTGGAGCCTCCCAGCCTTGCAGGAGTGGAGCCGGGCTTAATCCTCGCCTCGCGGAAAAGGGATAGATATTGAATACCTTTCGGGTTTGGGTTTCCATGCTTCCAACAACGGCCAGGAGTATGGTAGTCGTAGCGGAGCCTCCCCCGGCCTCGCCCACTTTCAGTAAGTGCGACCGGCTAGAGGTCCACGGTGACTCCCAGCGGTGAGGTGGGGCGGATCCCGAAGATACATGCGAGGCCAAAGTGAGACGATGGTTCTATATCTCCAAAAGGTCCGTGATTTGCTAAAGTTTGTATTGGTTCGGGTCAATCACGTCCCAGGCGAGAGAATGTGGCCGACCTTAGCGAAAACTAGCCACGACCTTGCAGAAGACCTCGTGGTGGCCAGGTCGAATACTGCGGAGACCTGTAGGCCCTTACAGTGTGGTCGCGGTAGGATCCGTGCCAAGCTGGATGGACCCTGTTTGGGATTATATTAATGACGGAACCACGGGCGACCCAGCGGCTAAGATAAGAGTAAAGGTCTTCCGGGTTCCCGATCACGAGGGTAGCCTTTACAAGCGGGATTCTTCCACGCCTTTCACGAAATGCATAGCGGGAGAAGACAGAGTATGTACTAAGGGAAGTACGAAGGCATATCTGCGGAAATCATATCGGGCTCGGCGTTCGGGAAAAGTTTTGAGGCGAGGATGCGGCCCGGCTCACGATGCTTAAAGTCACGTAGGCCTAGTCAAGATGCGAGAATGCGCCGGGAACACGCCAAAATATCACGCCTCTCGTCAGAGCCCCTAACATCAATCTTATTTGGCCGCACCGATGGTGGGAGTTGGACATATTGGGGCCTTTGCCATTGGCAGGAGCGATGTAGAGATTATAATCGTCGCGGTGGATTATTTCACGAGTGAAGTAGAAGCCAGAGCCCTTAATACAGTGCAGACGGAAGATCATAACTTTGTGTGGCGAGACAATCATATACGAGGTTCGGGAATCCCAGAGCCTAGTATCGAGATAATGGAAAGCAGGTTAAATGACACCAAATTCGAGTTTTTGTCAGAGCTCGGAATTAAAAATTATTACTAAGTCTTTGTACATGATCAAACGGATGAGTTTGATCACCATCAGGAACCATAAGGCGCCTTAAAGACCAAGCTAGAAGATCTTAAAGGAGTTGGGTAGAATGCCTCCTCGAGGTACTATATGGGCTACGAGGACTGACACGAAGTCAGCAACTCGGGAGACCCCATTTGCCCTAGCCTTTGGCACAGAAGCAGTAGCCCCTGTGGAGGTTGGAATAAAATCTCCTAGAGTCGAGTTAGCATCAGAGGAACAGAATGACGAGGCCCTGCGTCTGAACTTGGAACTCCTGGATGAAAAACGTGAGCAGGTTTATAAGCAGGCGCCTGAAGAGTATCAAAGGAAGGCAATGGAGATACTCTGATCGGAGAGTCAAGCCCGAAGTTACATAGGGAGTTTGGTGCTAAAAGCTTATGACAAGGAAAGAATTGACGCATGGGAAACTAGAGCCCCAGGCGGGAAGGTCCTTGCATAATAAGTCGTCGGGCCAGAGACAATTATGAGCTCAAACGGAGGAGGAAAAATCTTACAACATGGAACTCGGAGCACACAGGCGTTTTACAGTGAAACCTTTGGTTTTGTAATAAAACCTTATCAATTCTTATGTGAGGTGTCGGGCACACGGGTAATTTAAGTATCTCAGCGATCCTATATAAAGAAATATACACGAGTGAAAGAGTGCTAAAAATAAAGTCCCTCTTTATTCAAATAAATCATATTCGAGTTTACAATCGGTGATGTCCTTGATTGCATCTTGAAAACACTTTCGGTACAGCGAGTGCCTTAAAGGAGAGTGAAAGGAAAAGACAGAATAAAGAAGAAGGGTGTGATAGGGAAAAAAGAAAGAGGGGAAAAAAGAGCGAGCCAAAAAGGAGAAAAAAAGAAAGGGGAAAAAGACGGAGACAAAGGAGAAGAAAGAAAGAGGGAAGAAGAGGTAGGAGGAGGAAGAAGATAAAAGAAAAACGAGAGATAAGCGTGTAGTGCATGCCACATAGGACCCCTCCCCGGTAAGCTAGGGAATAACACTACTCCCATAAAGGGAGACTAGGAAAAACACAACTCCACACACATGAAGATCAGAGAGTCCAAAGGCGTCGGAGGAACTCCAGCGAAGGCGTGAGCAGTCGGCGACATCCGTCGGGCGAGACTCGTCCACTGGCATTGTGGCGAGTCTCGAACGCAAGATACGAGCCATGAGCCACCATTTATAAGAGTGCGCTCGAGAAAATTCACGCGGCGTTCAGTTCTCCATAAATCAGCATTAATGACGGTTCGCCCCCTTTTCGAGGACATGCGAGTTTCGGTTCCGCAGCTCTTCGCATACCAAAATCATGCGGCGAGTTCAGTTCACCAAAGTCCTTCTCACTCGCGAAAGTCCACGCATAGCATTGTCGGCTCACTTTGTGACTCCTCTACTCTGCACGAGCCCACCTTGGCCTCCTCAGGGAGTCGAGACCCATTTCAGTACATCGCCATCACGGCCCAGACGCCACGAGGCCGCGGCCTTGGGGCCCGGTTGCTCACTTTGCCCAGGCTCCTACACTCTGCGAGCCCGCGGCGCCTCAAAGTCGAGACCGGCTCGGGCCACATCGCCGCCGGCAGGCGCCACGAGGCCACGGCGCGGAGCCCGGTTGCTCACTTTGGCTGAGCTCCTACACTGCCTGGAGCCGCTGCCTCGGGAGTCGAGACGGCTCGGGCTACGTCGCCATACGGCAAAAACGCCCACCAGGCCCACGGCGCGAAACCCGGTTGCTCACTTTGACAGCTCCTGCTCTACGAGGCCTGGCGCGTCGAGTCGGAACCTTTCGAGCTACATAGCCATAAGAGAAGCGAAACGCCGCCCCGAGAGCGCGTGGCAGGAGCGGTTGCTCACTGGCCCGAGCTCACTGCACTGCGCGAGCCTGGCCTCAAGAGTCAAACTAGCTCGGGCTATCGCCATCTGGCCCAGACGCCACGAGGCCACGGCACCGAGGCGAGTTGCTCACTTTGGCGGGCTCCTCTGCTCTGCCGCAGGCCTGGCGCCTGAGAGTCGAGACCGGCTCAGTGCTCCCGCCGCTCGGCTGCATCGCCACTCGGCAGAGCCACCAAGGCCACGGCGCCGAGGCCCAGTTGCTCACTTGACAAAGCCCCTTGGCCTCGAGCCTCCCGGGCTCATGCTGTTCCATATTAGCGAGGCTCGTCCGGCTCGGATAGGCAGGCCTCTTATCCACTTTGGCCTTTGCAGGCCCTTGGCCCGCACTCGAGATGGGCGGGCTCCCGCCCGTGCAATTCATATGGCGAGGCTCATCCCCCGTTGCTTCGGATGGGCGAGCCCCTACTGCGCACTTTGGCGAGCCCTTGGCGCACCTCCAGGCGGGGCGGGCTCCTTTGCTAATTCCTTATTGTGAAGGCTCATCCCATTCAGATGGACGAGCCCCCCGCCTCCACTTTGACAGGCGCCATTTGCACTCCAGTGAGACGGGCTCCTTCGCTATTTCATATTGGCGAGGCTCATCCTCAACTTCCGGATGGGCCGAGCCTACTATTCCTTTGAGCCCGCGGCGCACTCCGGACGGGCCGGGCTCAGCCATTGCAATTCATATCGGCGAGGCTCGTCCCTCAACTCGGATGGACGAGCCCACACTATTCGCAGTGGCGAGCCCTTACATTTTGCCTCCGGGCGGGCCGAACTCGCCGTGCAATTCATACTCAGCGAGGCTCATCCCTCAACTCGGATGGGCCCAGGCCTGCGTGCGATGAGCCACTTGGCTTGCACTCCGGGCCAGACGGGCTCCTTCTTGCAATTCATATTGGCGAGGCTTATCCCCATTTCGAGATGGGCGAGCCCCTACTATTGATTTAGCCAGGCCCTTATTTGCACTACAGACGGGCGAATACTTTCTTACAATTCATATTGGCGAGGCTCATCCCCAGCTGAATGGAGCGAGCCCTACACCCACTTTGAGCCGCCCGGCTGCGCTCCGAACGGGCCGGGCTCCTTCGTCAAATTCATATCGGCGAGGCTGCGTCCCTCAGCACCGGATGGATGAGCCCTACTCTTCCAGTGGCGAGCCCTTGACGCGCCGAGAATGAGGCGGAAACCATGCCCCACGGGTTCGTCCCACCGGCTCGGATGGGCGAGCCCCTGCATTCACATTGGCAGGCCCTTGTTGGACTCGAGCGGTCGGGCTCCTTTACTATTTACATCGGCGAGCTCTTCCCGGCTCTATTCCAGCCCCGCTCAGCAGGCCTCCATCACGGCCCCGAGATGAAGCCGCTCGCCTCAGCGTGACGACCTCGACCACAGGCCGAGGCCCGGCCCCGCGGTCGGACAGAAGGCCACGGACCCAATCGTGAGCTCCACCCACTCCCAACCATATAAGTGGGGAACCAAGCCAGTTCAAACAGGATATTACGCAAAATTTCAGCGATACAGTTTAAATTGCTGAGATCTTCAAATCGGATCTCAAATCGGGTGACACAGTTCAGGAAAAAGAATAAAGATATCTCAGCTAGAACATAAGTTTTCAAAAATGGGTATTTATTGAAGGAAGGCTACAATTATCGGGCCCTAGACCCGAGCAAAGGGAAGGGTCGACATCAGGAAAGCATAAATGAGTCCAAGAATTTAGACGGGCGATGAAAATGAGGAGGGATCTCGGTGAGGTAGCAGGATACAGGAACAAGCCGTGTCGGAAGACCCTCGCCATCTCGTCACTTGGGAGGTCAAAGTTGAAATCCTAAATACGAGTACGCTGACGGCCTTCCGTTGAAGCGACCACCCGGAAGCCTTGGGCGAAGCGGTCTGGCGATTGTTTGACCAAACCTCATCCTCGAGCAGCATGTTGATTTCTTTGATGAAGATCTGCGCGTAAACCACTACATTCATCGCTCAGCCGTCTTGATAAAATTTACCGTTCGGAAGACTCACGGCGGTGTCTCAACAACACGCACCTGACCTCGCGACAAACGCGAGTTATTTTTCTTTGGCGCTGTCGCGACAACCTGGCGGCTCACGAAGATCCGTTGCCGCCCCGGGAGGTGGCGAGGCTCCTCCTAACCGCTGAAGCTCATTACGGGCGGATCTCAACTCTCTAGAGTGCCGACCAACTCACCTGCCCATGACTGGAGCTCACCCAACCTCCCGAGACTACTTTCGGCGCCCCGTCGGCCTTTCCGGGGACCTCGTTACTCTATTTTGCCAGGCGTGAGTCGATGGCGTATATCGTCAGAGACTTAACCACTATTTCTTCAGTCAAATACTTGCGCTCGTTCTGCTTCGGCCCGCTCAATGAAGCCACCTTAGCTTTACTCATCCGGGTGATCTTCACATGTTTCTCATTAAGTTTGGCACCTCGGCAGGCCCTTTAAATGGGTAGCCTTTGCATATCGAGACACGGACATAATGTTGACACGGAGACAAACGCAGAAAGTAAACACAATTACGGACTTGAAGCAATCCCTGAAAAGACAATGCAGCTTCATGTTGGCAATTCCTTGATCCCCCGATGTCGAGACTCACGGAGTCGTGGGACGGCATTTCTTTGCAAGTTCGGCACTAGGGCGAAGAAGCCTTGATTGCACCGGATTTTGCCGGAATTTCTTTTGGCTCCGCCATCCCAGAGGTGACTTGGCATTGTCGAAGCCCAGTTCCATACGGTTTATGGCGAGTCGTGGCGGGCGGCAGTTTGCGCGAGACCCTTTGCCTTCGGCGACGGGCTTAGGAAAACGGTAGGTCAAAGCGAGGCGGCGACCCCGCTCCCGGCTCGTGGGCGGGAGAAGGGGGACACGCCCGTATTCACGAGGCCTCGGCGGGCGCGATGCCTCTCCGGTTCGAGCAAGGGAGAAGGAAACACCCGACTTGAACGCGGCGAGGCAGGCGGTCGTTGAGGAGTCAGGCTTTCTCTTCACACTCCGGGGCTTCGAGCGTCAGCCCCAAATGAACTAAAATCTCCCACAGTGGGGTGGCAGCGGTGGGCCCCGAGGAAAAAAAATCGGGTGTTAGAAAGAGTGGGGGCCTCAAAGCAATTAGAAACGTCTGAGGCGAAGCCAAATTAGAGGAACTAGGGAATGTTAGAGCTTTGTCCAGACCACCACATGGAACAAATGAAACATTCCTTCAGCGCTAAACCTGCTTGACATCTTAAGTCGTGAAAGTCGAGGCGACATCTGGGAAGCATAAGAGCTTAAGGTCGAAGTATTGATCGTCTTTAGATAAATCAGGCCAAAAGTAATGCAAACACTCACGAAGGTTATCGGGGCGCTCCGTCACAGACTTTTTGAAGTATCATCCTGTCACGAGGAGTCCATACTCCAGTTGGAACCACTAGCAGAGAAATATCGTCCTTTCCATGGCGGTCTGCGAAGAAGGAAGGTCGAGGATCACGGAGGAGACCGAGCGTGCGGAAAAATAAATAAAACCCTACGTAGTAGCCATCGATTTGAGAAAAGATGGAGGAATAGGCCACATTAGGGCATGAAGCCACATTACTTGAAAAGACCAATGACAACTAAATGCTGACCATTGGGAGCCCAGTGGGAAGTGGATCATTAAATGTTGAAGAACTTCTTTTATGAAGGATCTGAAAGGAAAGCGAAGGCCGTTATTAAAATGACCTCAGCCTTGGTTATTTTGGTACGGAGCGGTGTAAAAGGTCAAAACATCCGGAAACCATATCCAGGACACGGGGAGAGAAGGCCGATGCGCTCAGTAGTAGACCTTATGAAGGACCAGCCAGCCTCTTAGGGCCGCGCCAGCGCGTGCAGAACGGCGGTCTGAAGTCCGACCCCTTAGGATATTTGATCGGGTTTATCTTGCTTTTACACCTAAGGGAGGGAGGCGCCTCGGGGGAGCGGGTTGGGAGCCGCGTTGTCGAAACGGCTTGAGACGCCCCGGCTGCCCAGGCAAGGCATGATAGAAGGAGTCGTGTCATAAAGAGGGAAGAGCGATTTGGACCCATGGCGTAAACAAGCGGTATCGCGAAATCGGTGTTGAGACCACAGGAGCCTCGTCGTATCAGTCGAGAAACCACGTGAGGACGGGAAGCGGACGGGAGAATGAGAGGAGAGCGGCCCAGAAAAGGATGACACTAAACGGAGAAAAATCGAGCGAGAATACAAGAATGCCAGAAATATAAAGACAAAAGTGGGAAGTTATGGTAGAAGGAAGTCGGAAGCTGGGAAGGTCGACGAAGCAAAGGGAAAACAAAGTATGAAAACAGCCTTGAAACTTCGAAGAGCCATCGTGCCTTTCACGTATGTGGTCGAGTTAGTCAAATCATCAGCGAGACACGAAGGGGAAATAACTTAACCGTATGAGTTGTCCACAGCCCTTGCCCACGCGATCGTACCTGAGGGGCCCGGGGGAGGCAGCGTAGGGATCTGGCGGGCGGAGCATCTCATTCGCTGACTGAGAGTGGTGAGACCATGCCACTTCCATGTCCTTCCATAGCAGAGAAACGAAGCAAGGCCCAGCTAGGTGGGCCAGACATGGATTTGGAAAAGCAGGAAGGCCACTTGCGACCGGTCAGAACCATATCTTTACAAATAGAAGATAGAATATTCCACTAAAGGCGTCCTGTTCGTCGAAATCAAGTCCTATTATAAAGGGAAGGAAAAGAAAGCGAGAAGGCGGATTGGTTGGATACCCCCGATAGGAAGGAGGATTATTCCAGATAAACTCTTTGACTAATCCATTACTTTAAATCTAAGTGACCACATGAAACCTATCCTCGAGGAAGAACCCCCAATCGCTACGATCCCAGGTGGATGATATCATTATAAACACAAGACGCTCCAACACTAAAAAGACCAGCGATGCAAGTAACCGGAAAAACACATTCTCCTCTTTCTCTGGAAAGAGTCGGCTTAGGCATCGGGCGGCGGCGAGGTGGGCTCGCCGGCCCCTCTTTGATTACGGTTCTTCTTGTAGGAGCGTGCGCATTCGAGCTGTAGATCAGCATTCTTGGCAAAATCCTACCGGCCCAAGCAGTCGGCCATCCTCGCCCAGTTTGGCTCCTCTCGGCGGTCTTAGTCCCGATGACATTGACTGCTCAGCAGTTCAAGTTGAAAAAGGCATCATCAATATATATATATATATGGGAAAGAGTAAATATGAAAGGCAAAGTCATTTGCAATAATGAGTTCTCACCACATGGCATTCGGATATCATCTTTTAGGAAGACGCAAAATGCAAAGAGACTAGCACTAACACAGTAAGAAGGAAATGAAACCACCATGAAGGTATGTCCTTCTATTTCTTCATGTGTTGTGTAGATATCTAGATTTTTATCTTGCAGCCTAACATGTAGTGTTAATCTCCCTCTACCATCGGAATTTTTCTAGCATGGTTTAGAATAAGCTAATTATAATCTCGAGTAATAAAATGAAAATGACGATAAACATTGATTTTAAATATTAATGTCACGAGAATAGTATGTTCCATTGTACAACCCACATGAATTGTTGCAGATACGACATAGCCACTTGTAGAATGAAAAATGAACTAAAATGTGAAACTTATCATGAGCAATGACCATGGTTTTATCATCACTTTGTTTTAGCAGTAGATAGATGGGAAGAGCGATAACAAAAATGGGTGGAAGAGGGAAAAAGAATACCAAAGCTACCACTGACTACTTCACGGTCAGTGCCCTAAAGCTAAGGCCAAAAAACGCAGCGAGTGATGATCGAGTGATTAAATTAGAAAATGCCACTACTAAGAAAGAAAGCCTTTATTAGCGACCGTAAACCCATTGCGATATGATGCAACCATAAAATATATTGCGGATGACAATACTTGACATGGCATAGCCATAGGTGGTGTTGAAATCCTATAGATCACGGTCACTTCATGGCCGTGGCTATAAGATTTCCGTTATTTAATAATTTAGGTATAGTTTATAGGTTTATAGTTGACCGGAGCCGTAGAGTGATTTATAGCGCGTTTGTGATTGACCAGACCATAGGGATGGTTATAGCCGCGGTTTTGGTTGACCCTAGCCCATATGATAGTTTACAGCGCGGTTTGTGAGTTGACCACCGGCCATAAGGTAGTTTATTGCCACGGTTGTAGTTAACTGACCATAGGGATGGTTTATAGTAGCGGTTTATGGTTGACCCCTGACCATGGGATGATTTATAGTCATGGATTGACTATTGTGAAACTGAGTTTTACGTAAGTTACGTGGTATTCAAAACTTAATATTTATAATTAATTTATCGACATGCTTCAAGGTATTGATACCAAGACACCAAATTCTTAGTAACAAAAGCGGGAATGTATGTTTAGGTTGGTGAAATGATATAACAAGGAGATAATCAAAATTAATAATTATTTAATGTAATCTTGAAACCTCACGTAATGTGGAAAGAGTCTCGATCATAAAACATATGTATCCCAATTACATGGAAAAAATATAGTTAAAAAATGAATGGTAATTATAGAAGAGATGAAGCAATAAGCAATCCCTTGTTGAATTAGCTACGGAAGTTTGGATGTATTATAGAACCATGAGACAAGGTATAAGCTTCTTGTTCGTTAAGTCATGTATATCGCGTGACAATAGAGAAAAAATATTTGAGTATTCAGAAATAGATTGGTAATATCTTGCTTTGACGCAAGTAGCTTGCGATGCCCAGTGTGGTAATAAGCGGTATTGGTAAACGGATGCGTTATAAATACAAACGTTATACATTGCATCATGAGCAGAAGGAATCTTGAAATTGAAACGGAAGATTAAGTGTTTTAAACATGTGAAACATATCCCAATCTATTTGCATAAGTTACGGAAAATAATTCTTATAACAATGATGATGATTAATAATGTTCAGGGCACTCTTGGCGAAATCTGTGGATGCTCTAATTACAGTGAGCGCTTAGCCTTCCACATCAATATATTGAAGCACCCGAATCAAGAGCCTTGAGGCAAAACTGTTCTAACTAGTTAAAGAAGTAAAATAGGTAAAATTGAGCGATTAAAAGAGATCGGCTTCTGTACAAACCATACGTGTTGTGACTCATGCAGTATAATTCTACATTATCGAAGTTTCTTGAGATAGTGCTTCTAGAGCCTTATGGTATTTTTGAGCAAGTTTTACTACGCCACCATGACTGCACCAAGTGTTTCGAGGATGTTACGGACGCCCGCTCACTCCATCGTGGTGATGCGGATATGAGTGGAGTTCATTGTAGAAGCTAAAAACTTTTCGGAGATTCACAAGGCCAAGGCGTGTGTTATGCTTCTCGAAGCATCCTGAGGCTCATTTAGTTACACACAGGGATGAAATTGGGTGGGCATTTAGATTCATAGATGCAAGGTCTTACTCCTTGGTAACATTGTTACATGCCACACATAAACATACCTAAAAATGAAAGCAAATCGGAACAATCGATTGATGGTAATTAGATATTAGCAGAGCACTACTTATTTTATAATTCTAGACAAGAGTCATACTTTAGATAATGTTTTTCTTTGATTTCGCTGCAACTCATTGTTTGTGGCTGAGTCCATTCTTTGAATCCTACGCCTGCTGACCCTCTTTCCATTTTAAAAATTTGTGGTTCTCTTTTGATTTGGGTTAACATTAGTAAAGCTGAATGAAAAGAAGGAAACGAAAAATAACAAAAAATCAGTATTTAGTAAAGGAAGGGCAATGTTTCAGCTTATGAAACATATCCCAAATAAATTTGCATAAATTCCCAGAGAAAATAGTGTATATTCAGCGATGCAATGTGAATTGTGTGTGATGCCTTGGAGTTCGACCTGTTTCTCCTTTGAGATCCTCGAATCCCGGCCGACAATCACGGCAGTCGGAGGCTGTTCAAGGAATAATGGAATAACATGCACTCTTGCCAGTATGCCAATGTACCCTTTAAGCGTGCAAGAAGCCACTAATAGTCCTTTCTTGGAAATAGGCATTAGCGGCATAATCACGATGACTCTTCCTTAGTGTTGCCGGATTAAAACCACGCCCCATTTGAAGTTTATAGCGATCCCGACTCCGTAGTTCATGTCGACTAATCGGTCGTATTTTGAAGCATAATATATCTACAAAAAACTTCCAAACGAGTGAAAGTGAAACTGCGCAACATATCAAATTATCACGACCACAGTTTATCACTTGTTCCTGTAGCGAAAAAAAATCACAAATGGCGAATTTTTTCCCCGTATTCATTATAACAGTAGTGCACAGTGAAGAGTTCTTCCGCAGCCAACTCCCACTACAAGCTGGGCATCCACGGGTTGTTCGAGTCACGAGATCCTGCGGGTACTCTGAAGTTAGATTCAACTACTGATCGTTTTCAGTGGTTGTGCTTGATTCAACAAAGATAAAGCTAGGATTGAGTTTCTTGGGTGATAGTGTTTGGTATCTTCAGGCAATACCTATTGATTGATTATCCTCACTCACATCTTGTTTGATTTCTCACACCCATTGAGTTCAAATCCCGAGTTGTGTTGAAGTAGAAGCTTTTAAGTATAAATAAAGACCCGTATTCTTTGTACCTGAGTTGATTTGTTGATTTGAAATACCCCCTCGATTCATTGTTAGTGAATCTCTTCCTGGGTAACAGGAAATCTATGAAACTTAGTTTTCTCTGATGATGCTTTTTAACTGTATTTATTTATTTTCTTTTAGGCTTGGAGGTTATCATATAGTTGATGTCCCTATATCATACATCTATTTAAGCCTCTTAGGAAACTTAGCAATCTGACTCCTTGCTAAGCACTAGTATCCTCAAAATCTTCTTAATACTACTACTTTAGTGGCTATGATTGGTTTGTGATAATTGGTCTTTGCACACCATGTAGCCTCGGACCTTTCGTTAGAGACCGTTGACTACTTTGGCTATGGTAAGCTCACTTTAGGTGAAGGCTCGACTACCTATATCGAATGTTGGTCATCTTAATCTAGATTACCATTAAAATTGAGAGATATTCTTCTTGTTCTCCAATTACTAAAAACCCTTCTTAGTATTTCTAAAATCACCTCGGAAAATGATGTAATTGTTAGATTTAATTAAATGCTTTGCCTTATGTGAAGGACAAACATACAAAAGCAATATTTCTGCGAGGCCACATTGAAATATTGTTGACTACTGATGACAAAATTGTTGGCTCCACGAATCCCAGCAGGTGGTCTTGGGCGCTATCGTCGCCCTTGTCCCGTCAGAATCTGTGCCTTCTATTTTACATGTGGGCCTGCCATGCTGTTCGCCCACGCCCAAGGCACGTGAATATATGAAAGATGAAAATTATTTCATTCACATTACTACTATATATATTGATAACAAGCTAAACGAAGAAGTTTATGATCCACCTTCGATTGGGCTGATTCAAATTGTTCTTTACTACTAACGATTACTTGAGATCTTTGAGCTACACCAAGAATTCAAATCCCTCCACATAATAATGAAACAAATGGTCTGCGAAGAGGATATTCATCCATCTCCATCTCTCTGCATTGATCATTCATTTCTAGTAATTCTATCACCTTGAAAACTATATTGGAAGATTGCTCAATATTAAATACCGTCATCATAAGGGAAGGATATTGTTGAATCTAGCCATTCATTCATTCATCACCTGTAAAAATTATAGGCATCGTACTCTTCCATCCATGATACCACCCCAGTATTTCGATTCTCCATCCTTGAACCATCGGTCGTATATCATTCTCATCTTTCTCCATAGCTATAAAATGTCCAGCCCTTCATTTCCATTCATTACATTCATCCCGGATGGATCAATGAAGTCATCAATGTGGATTCGAGATAAGCTATGCAAGGAGTAGACCTCATGGCCTCCCCGGTAGCTTTTGACAGCGCTAGAGTGGAATACAAGTCATCGGTGGCAAATAGAACAATTCTGTCACAGAATTGGATCAAATGATCCTGACAAAATTTAATTAAACCCACATTGAAGAGCTGGCATAACTTCGAAGGGAGAAAAGTAACAACCCCCTCCCCCAATTAAACCTTTAGTTTACATCACAGAAACTTAAATCATCTTTTTCCAACCTTAAACAAACAAACAAACGGAAGGTTATTGGAATTGTAAGAAACACAAATATGATGAGTTGATAGAGAGGACTTTTCCTCCAAGCAACCATGCAATTCAATTGATCGGCTCCATCAGCCTGATAACCACTTGAATCAAACAAAAAAATGACAGAGTCGGAACAATTGTAAATAAATGACAGTCAAAACATCTTGCGCATAAATTGAGATAAGTAAATCCATCAATAACAAACATAGCTTTTCGAGTTGAACCGAAGCAGACTATTGATGATGCAGGATCAAAACATCTGACAATGACAGTTAATTCATCTTATGTATGGTTATTACGGAGATAAAAAAAAAAAAAAGAAGAAGAATTACACTTTTCAAAAAGAAAACATATTTAAATAAATCTCCTAGGGTGAAAACAAATCAAACTCCATTAAAACATTAGACTCAAAACTTTAAATCATATACTTTTAAGTAATGTTGGAACTATAAATCAAAACATGACATGTAAAAATAAATTTTCTAGTTTTCTATCATTCTCTCGGAAGCCAAATGGATTATTAGTCCAAGCACACAATAATTGAATAAGAAATTGAGTTCAAACCTATAGATATAGTCACGAGCTCCTATAGAAGATATCAGGAGTTCTCTCTTAAGTCTGAATCGCTCTTAGATATTCACATAGTAGTGGCACCTCTTCGTCCTTGCTTTGCTTTGATGGCCCTCGCTCCATCGGGTAGAGAGGTGTCTGTCTGACACTGTGATCGGCTCAAATTGAAACCCTAACCTCCATTCCTCGATGCCCAGAGCTAACCCCTTTACCACGCCTTTCTCATGGTGCTTCAAAATGTGACTCTTAAGACTCTATGGTTGGAAATAGGTGACAATCATCCCAGGAAGTCTCGCTTGGAGTGGGGCGTAGAAATGGATGAAAACAGAGAATGGATGAGAGCGAGCCAGGAAGTCGATTCAGTGGTATAGAAGACGAAGCATATGAGAGGTTTTCTAGGGGCATATGTCTAGTGGCTAAAAATTTAGATCCGTCGATGCATATAGATGACCCTCATAACGATGGAATGGGCTTCCTACCTCCTCCGCTGAGATTGCATCAGCAGCTTAGGGATGTGCCAAATTTAAACAAGGACCCTCCACAGAGTGTTTATTGGGTTATATGTATAGTGTGACCCTCCTTTCCCCTGTTATAGGCCATATCTATAGTAGCGACCACTCCTCCCCCGGCTACATAACCGTTTTAGCTATGGGTTTTAAATGACTAAAGAAACAATGCACTTATATATATTACCTTTTCTTGTAATTTATTTATAAGTCTATCTGTGATTTATTAGTTGTTCCACCCAGTGATATGATCCTATACAACCTCGGCCATATTTTTAATTTCACCCAGTATTTTGTTAACATATGACATCAAATTAGAGAGAAAATCGGAGATAAGGGCATGGAGGGAGAAAAGTAGTGAAACGATACCTCTTTGTTGTGTTTGTTCTCTTGAACGAAGTTTCTAACAGTGAAATGTTTGCGGAAGCGAAACAAATATCTGTTCGAGAGGATTAGGGCAATAGAGATTATATATAGTACTTCATTAGAAGGGAATGACATATTTCCTTTCGCTAACTTGACTAATATTCTATATGTGAACTTATCATAAAAACTACATCCCGACCTTCTTAAATGTAACCAAATAGAAATTTTCTTAAGCCAAATGTCTAGACATGGTAGACATATTATAAGTCGAGCTTGATATTGTAAATTTTATTTATGTCATGCTTTGCTTTCCCAAAGACACATAAGTCAATGTTGTCCAATTGAAAATAATAAACTATAACATATATTGCTCATATGTCAAAATTATATGTTAAGAAATACTCTTTCTTATAGTGGTTGGAGAGTTGATCAGCGTGAATGAAGATCAAACAAGCTAAAGATGATAATGATGTAGTTGATCAAGCTTTTAGAAGTGAAGTTCACTCAAGTCAAAGAACCAAGAGGACAGGTAACCAAGATTCCAAGCTCAAGCATCAAGTGAAGATTTTGATAACTTAGGAATCTATTAAGGTGAATACGTGCACTTTGGATATCATCATTTATCATGCATTTTCTCACAAAATCGGTTTTTAAATCCCAAATTGCATATATTTTGAAGACTAGAGTTAAAGCATTAAACCTTAGACTTAATAATGCTAAAATTAGCTTTAATGTTTTTCCAAGGTTTAGAAATGTTCTAAATCAAACAAAACATGGGTGAACCTTGAAAGAGGTTGTGGAAGGCAGAAAGCGATCCGACGAGATGAAACATTAACCAATTGAGTGAGCGTGTCGGTTGAGTGAGCAGTTCTATGTGAGAGCGGTACCAGTCATGTGAATAGAGTCGGGCTTGTGAACAATGTCGATTGACAGGTTGGTGTCTACCGGGTGAAACGGTCAATCGGTTGTGAACCAGAAGAGTGGTGAGACTCGACCGGTTGGATGTAGTAGCTCATCCAAAATCCAGAATAGGAAACAGTCGACTGGTTGAGTGAATGATCAACCGGTTGGTCCAACGGCTATAAAACGATAACATTTACGATGGCCTCACTTGACTATAAGCATTAGTGTACAATCGCGATTCGATCGAGTTGGTTGATCGGTTGACTAAAGTGATCAGGAGTTCCCTTTATAAATAGAGTGTGG